>OZ005652.1:238871733-239471733 GCA_963930645.1 Salticus scenicus
ACATATGCAGAGCTGCCAACCTAATCCGGCAAATTGTTAGCACCGCCCCTTTTTCTACGCCACTTAATTTTTAGAGTATTTTTCTACTTAATTCATCATAAATACTTTTGAAGAGAATTACTCTAAAAATTAAGTGGTGTAGAAAAAGGGGCGTTTTTCAATAGGCGTTAACAATTTGCCGGATTAGGTTGGCAGCTCTGCATATGTATATGCATTCAAATATATATTATAAAGTGCAAAATATATTAACAACCTAGGAAAAAAAAATCGGTGGCTATGAAGCCAAAAGAAGAATGTACGACTAATTTTCATTTATAAGAATTTCGATTGAATTTATATCAAACCTAGAATATCTGACAATAAGATTTCCATACGATTATGCTTTAGATTCAAATTTAACTCGATTATGAAAACAATATAACATGCATTAGAATCAATGAGAATAAGTTTTGGTCTACTCACCCACTACCAGCATCCCGGGATTAGAAAACGACAAGGGCTCACACAAATAATTCTAAAATTGAATCCAGCTTTGAAGAATAGAATTTATTGGCTTCAAGACTTAACTTAAGATATGTAAGTATGATAAATTGACTTAATACGAGTAAGATTATGATTTTGAATTAGTTCTTGTTTTACAGTTCAAAGGCTCATCGCACCTCTTCCGAATCTCGTGAGCGACTAGTAAACCATCTGCTCAGAGCCGTCCCAAAGAGTTCAGTTCCGCGCATCATTACTTTCACTGCACTACTTCCCACCAATCGGTATAAGAATTAAATAATTGATTTTTACTATGAACTATGAAAAAGTTATGCAGATTCGCCTAATTATATTTCGTTTCATTTAATTAACTATAAAGAATTATCCAAGTAATTCTACTGTATTTACTCTAACTATTTTTGTGAAAATTATTGACATTTAAAAAAAACTGTGTTGCATATTAAAATGTCTGTTATTAATATGTATTTATTATATTTACACAACTGCCAAAATTACGTGGAATTAGCATAATCATCTCAGACTTTCTTTTAGACAAAACATAACTTGTTTTATAAATTATAAACGTACACATTAAAAGAATTATTTTATAAATATAAATGCATTTTTGATTATGCTACAAACAACATATTTGGTTTTAATTGTTTAAGACAAACTTTATGTTTTAAACTCATCCACAACACAAAAAAAAAAATGTTGATGATCACAATATTTTAAATTGTGATAAAGAATTAGCCATAAATTTTCAGCCCTCAAAAAGAAACATTAAAAGATCCTATAAGTTTCCAGGAGATTTATTATTCCTGTCATTATTCCCTAACTTTTTTTTTTTTTTTTCAACACGCAAATGACAAACTTAAGAAGAAGAAAAAGAAGCCTACCTTGTTTATTAACAACAAAAGCTTTTAGCCAAATTTCTTTGTCACATCTGATAATCATGTCTTTTATTTTTTATTATTTTATTTTGTTTTTCAAGATGAACTCTTCTTCAAGATGACTTATTAGCTGTGAATGAATTTAAAGTAAGGATATATATTATTATGTGATGAAAATGATTTATGGTGAGGTTGAAAGATCCCTTCCAGTGATACAAATTGTCTATTATTGGTGAGAAATATTTCTCAGAAGTAGATTACTAAATCTCACAACATTTTAAAGATAATATATAATTCTACATATATTTCGCATAACAGCCATGAAAATAAACAAGAAGAAACGTTGTGGTACGCAAAGAAAACACAGGTACGTCGAAAGCTTGCATCGATCTTTTATTTCAGTCTATTTGTAGTAGATAATCATACAATTAAAAGTTATTCTTGTGAAACTTTAGATAAAGCATTACTCGTCGAATTAGATAAATTTGATTTCTTTCTCCTAGAGAAAAATGCAATTTTAACATGATCAGTTAACAATAAAATAATTAAACATTTAATTCAAACGAACAGAGGGGGGGGGGGGCACAGAAATTTTGAAGAAGATAAAAAAATAGGTCTTATTAGACGAATGAATAGATCAAAAGAGATTTAAAAGTTAGGAAAAATATTAACAAAAATAACTTTCACCAAATTACTCCGTCCAAGCAACACCTTTTTTTTTTTTTTTTTTAGTTCATTAAGTACACTTTTATATATTATTTTCAAATGTTATGACTCAGATTTTCATCGCCAAAAAGTACGTCACACTTTTCATGAGAACCATAAGATTTGTTGAATTACGATGATAAATCATCATAGTTTCCTCACTTCATTTAATTCTAACATTACGGAAGATGAAGTCAAATTACACGTTATAAATCCCGCCTCCGCTAGATGCAATTACACTCATTTATTTGGTTCGCGATCATCCGTTGACAGATTTATATTATGAAAATACTAATGACTTTTTTCTCGCGTTTCAAAATTTATTTCATTATACGTATATTAACTGTTGGACTTCTTTGGTACGCATTAGAAAATCACGAGTTGCCACAAATAAAATGGTGTTAATGATTTTTATAAAAAGCCGTCGATACAATTCGAATATACACTGCTCGACATTGAAAATGCAACACCAAGAAGGAATGATAATAACGGAATGAAATTTATTGGACACATACATTATAGTAGGAAGAACAATGGATTAAAATTTCAGGAAATTTGGAGTACTATGTACTGAGAAAACAGTACATAAAGCAGCGACCTCTGCGAGCAATAACAGCACATATCTGCCTAGGCGTTGAATCGAACAGCGATTTGATGACATGTACGGGTAGAGCACTTCATGAAGCTTCAACACAATGCCACAATTCATCGATCGAAGTTACTGGTGAGTGGTGGGGGGCCACTCACTTTTCAATGATTAAACAGACATTTTCATTGGTGTGAGATCAGGAGAACACGCTGGCCAGAGCAGCAGTCGAACACATTCTGTTTCAAAGAAAGTCCGGACAATGTAAACAACTTGCGGTCGTGCATTATCTTGCTTAAATTTTGCGCGCTACGGAGGTCTCGAATACAGGTCAGAGGGGCGGACCTTAACTCATCAGAAATTTAATGGCCGCAGTTCAGAGTACCAGGAATATGAACATGAAGTAATCCAGACGTGTATCCAATGGGAACCCATAACATCATTGCAAATGATGGACAGTATGATGATGTTGAATCCCAGCTGGCAATGTGTATTATTCTTAATGCCGTTAAATACGGATAAGGCAATCGGATGCTGTAAACAGGATTGTGAATTGTCTGAAAAGTGACTTCACGCCATTCCTGCGTCCAGGTTCATCGTCGGTCACACATTAATGGCGCCCATATCAGTGATGCAATTCTGAGGGTAATCCGAATTTTGGTAGCCGCATACTGAGTCACCACCTGGATTGATGGTATGTTGTACCACTCTGAACACCAGCCATTACATTTCTGACGAATTAAGGCACATAGCTCTGCCCTATGTTCAAGGCCTCCGAAGCGCAACATTTAAGCAGGACAATGCACGACTGCAAGTTGTCCATATTGCCTGGACCTTGATTGATGTCGAATGTGTTCGACTGTTGCTCTGGCCGAGCGTTCTCCTGATCTCGCACCAATGAAAATGACTGTTTAATCGTTGAATAGCGACTGGCCCCCCACCACTCACCAGTAACTTCGATCGATGAATTGTGGCATCGTCTTAAAACTTCATGAAGTGCTCTACCCGTATATGTCATCCAATCGCGGTTCGATTCAATGCTTAGGCAGATATGTGCTGTTATTGCTCACAGAGGTCGCTGCTTTATGTACTGTTTTCTCAGTATATATTACTCCAAATTTCCTGAAATTTTAAACGATTGTTCTTCCTACAATAATGTATGTGTCCAACAAATTTCATTCCGTTATTATCATTCCTTCTTGGTGTTGCAGTGTCAATGTCAAACAGTGTATTACAACTTTTGTTCCATGAATTTCTGCACTTCTCCCCGTTCTTATAATTTTATTTTTTATTGCAGTGATGAGTTGATTCAAGGCTAGTCTTTTAATCTACGATATCTGAAAAAAGTAACGTTCACCTCCGCAGAAAATGAATCTAATTATGTTCGTTTAAAGAGATATTTTAAACTGAAAATGAATAATTTTAAGACGTTAAATGCAACAATGTTTTTAAAAATTATATAAATCTGTACATGTAATGCAGAATCTATAAAGTAATAATTTAGTGCGTATTTTTCCTTAACAGACATTTCAGATGTATTATGATAGCTTTAAAAAAAAAAAAAAAAGAGTAATTATAATTATTAGGATAAAAAGAATGTAATACATTTGGCAACATTCTATCTATTTTATATATTTCTATATCGTTATTAATCATAAATTCTGCTTTCAGTTATTTATTTATTTATTTATTTTTTTGCTTGGTGTTCTAAAAATTTAATTATCCTAAGAAATTATTTAGTGTTATTTTTACTGTCTTCTTATTCCTAACTCTGTAGAAATTTCTGAAAATAAATGTTTTCTTGAATTAAACAGTTCGTTAGTCTTTTGTTTTATCGAACATCTGAAATTTAAGAAGACACATTTGAAAGATGTTACTTATCTTTGACCTCTTTTATAAAATCATTAACCAAAATGAAACAAAAAAAGAGGAAGTGGTGAACGGACAAATAATATAATTAAAACTATGGCAATGAATAGAAAAAGAGAACTACAGACTATAGAAGAACTACATGGGAAAACATGTAATCACAGATTCAAATCGAGTAAATGATATTCAGAAGTTTGAAATTCGTGAGATAAATTGACAAAATAAATGAGAACAAAGTAATATACATATATCCAAATATTTTGTTGTAATAAAATAAAGAATAACAAAAGAATAAATGCTACCGAAAACTACAATAAGGAATAATTGAGTTTTAACTAAATTAAATAACCTGTAAAGTTTATAGTACAGAAATGAAAACAGTTAAAATTTAATAGTTTTAATAAAACAGAAAAATAAATAAATAAATAAATAAAAATAAAACACAACAACCTTACCGTAACTTTATTCCTTGAATATTATCGTAAATCATTACGCGAAACATGACGATAACGAAAGTGAAGCTCCATAAAAATTTAAAAACAAACAATGAGAAAGTAATATCAAAAGGGAAAATTGAAATAATTATAGACCAAATAATTCGGAAACAAGCACCTACTGTAGAGATTTATTGTCAGGAAACACCACTTCTACACTGATAAAATGAAAAATGCAAGATTTTAAACAATGACATATTGAAAAAAATATCCAACGGGTTACCCAATCTTAATTCAAAACAATAAAATAAGTGGAAAAATAAATATTAGATTACTTTAAACCCGCATTTTGTTGAGAAAAATAATTTATTTACAGTTTAAAAGTATTGAAAAATAAATAAATAAATAAAGTTTAAATATTCATAAAATTTTATAGTGATATTTAATGTCTTCAGCATGGCTTTATAGATAAGTTAGTATGAAATTAATAATTTTATTCAGTTCATCAATGCAGACTACCTCTTCGTAAATGACCCGACATTTTTGATTTCAGATGTTTTTTAAAATATCGTAAAAAGTACTAAACAAATCGTCTTGAAACTTTAGGAGTATAAAAATCATGTTATTCTTCAAGTACGCCAGTTAAAGTTTTGCGTCAAAAGTGAAAGAGGGACCAGTAAAAAAATTAAACAAAAATGAAAGTTTTTGGCATCATCCTGTAAAAAAGTAATCCCTGAAATATGATCTGGCTGTAGCATATGATTATGGGACTCTTTTTTATTTTCTGTATAAATTTTTAAGTCTCTACCGCGTGTAATGAGGTAAATATAAAGGTTTTTTCTTTTTTTAAAAATCCGAAACAAAATTTCACTTTTTTAGATATAACACGAAAGGTATTAAACCCAGTGCAAAGCTATTTTCATGAAACTCGACATGCAAAATTAGGCACAGCAGCACTCTGCAATCAGAATGAAAAAAAAAAAATTAAATATCTAATGAAATGTGAGCATTTTTACTAAATACTTTTTAACTGCGCATGCGTAGATTTAGTGAAATTTCATTTGCTTAATTTAATAGCCAATTGCATTGAGCTACTTATATAAAAACCTCAAACAAGTATCGTGTAAACTCAGAAAATTCTACGCCATAGATTCAACTGCTATTCAGTTTCTCCCGAAAAGAAGCTAAACTATAAGGGGTTTTACTCACATTTTCATTTTGATTCAATGAATGGCAATATAGTTTTCTGTGACTGTAAATAAATATTGAGAAAACACCCTTATCAAATTCTTATTTTTGGGAACAGATGAAATTCAGTGCATTCTATGGCGTAGAACTTTTTGAGTTTACACGATACTTGTTTGGGGTTTTTATATAAGTACCTCAATGCATTTGGCTATGTAATTATGCAAATGGAGGTTTGCTAAATCCAAAATATTTCAAATTTTCTGCTAAATTCTAAATTTGCTAAAAAATCTTACGCATGTGCAGTTAAAAATTATTTACTAAAAGTAAAATAAAAATAAAAATTATTTACTATTTTTACTCATATATAATTAGATATTTAATATTTTTTCATTCTAATTGCAGCACGTTGTGTCTAATATTATATGTCAAGTTTCTTGAAAATAGCTTTTCACTGGGTTTAATATTTTGCGTGTTATAGCTATAAAAATTATTTTTTTGTTGCAATTTTTTAAATAAACCTTTATATTTCCCTGATTGCATGCGGTAGAGACATAAACATTTATACAGATAATAAAAGAGCCCCATAATCCGATGCTACAGCCAGATTGAATTTGAAGCATTACTTTTTACAGAGTGATGCCAAGCATTTTCATTTTTCTATAATTTTTTACTGGTTTCTCTTTAACTTTCAGGGTAAAACGTTAACTGAAATGCGTGAGGTATAACATATTCTTCATACTCCTAAAGTTTTAAAATGATTTCTTTAGTATGTTTTGAGATATTCTATAAAACGTCTGGAATTGAAAGTGTCCGATCATTCATAGAAAGGTCTACTAGTGTAGATTTTTCCAGAATGTGATCTAGTTAGACATGTTGAAAATAAATAACCTATGCGATTATTGTAAATATTTTAAGCATTTCCTCATCATCATCACTATTATTAATTTTATTATTATTGCACCATTTTATAATTTATCTAAATGTTTATGACATGGCTAGAATTAAAATGGCTATCATGGTTGCGAAAATGAAATAATTCGCAAAAAACATCCCAGCTACTTCATCTCTAAATTTTAAAAATCTCTAAATTGGTCATACTAAAGATGATCCTATTTAGCCAATCGTTTAAACACTTTTTCAGTTAAAAGTATTAAACCTTTATATAAACTGATCTAAGTTGATTTCTCTTAAATTTTATTATCAAATTCCCGTGTTTAACTTAAAGCTATAGCAATAGTTGTTTAATAGAATTATGATATTCATTGCTAAATTATTTTCACCTGACGTTAAAATGAAAATAATAAAATATAAGCTAATTTTCATTTCCTCAGGATTAAATGTTTGCTAAATATTTTTAAAATATCGGTTATTTTTTTAAATGTTTTGACTATACTAGAAAAAAAAAAAAAAATTCTTCTCTCAGGCATCTCGAAGATGCTTTGCACTGGTTTAATACTTTGTGTGTTTTAGCTAAAAAAGTGAAAAAAATTCTTGCAATTTTTTAAAGAAACCTTTATATTCCCTGATTACATGCGGTAGAGACATAAAAATTTTAGCACATAATGAGAAAAAGTCATAATCACATGCTACATCCAAATCGCATTCCAAGCATTATTTTTTAGAGGGTTATGTCAAACAATTTCACATTTCTTTAATTTATTACTTGTCCCTTTGTCACTTTCAGCGCAAAACTTTAACTAAATTCTATGAGAAATAACATATTCTTTGCACTCCTGAAGTTTCAAAGTGATTTGTTTTGTACTTTTTTAAAAATTTGAAAAACGTCTGAAATCGAATGTGTCCGATCATTTATGGAAAGGTAGTGTATATAAATGAGTACTAAAACAATTCAATGCAATGTTAAATGATGTTAAATATGCAAGACAAATGTAAATTTAATTTTTTTTAAATGTCGACTTATTTTCTAATATATATATATTCACAGACAGATGTATTTCTTATTCTCCATTTGATGTAGAAAAAGGAAATCTGAATCCTGAACTTAAATTCAGCTTTTAAGAATGCGATATCACTTAAGTACAGATCCCTACATTCGTGACCTCAAGCAAAACACAGATACTGTTTTCTATTCAAGACTTTTTCCTATAGAATGTGGGATTAAATGTCATAAAAAAACATT
Source organism: Salticus scenicus (assembly GCA_963930645.1). Lineage (NCBI taxonomy): Eukaryota > Metazoa > Arthropoda > Arachnida > Araneae > Salticidae > Salticus > Salticus scenicus. The sequence goes on from OZ005652.1 coordinate 238,880,029, forward strand.
TTGATTCCCTTTATTCTTTGAATATCTGACAGATTTTACACTAGATTCCGTTTGATGTTTTTACAGGATATTTTTTTTAAATATAATTTCAGAACTTTTGATACATATAATCGATGTTAATTTAAAGTTGATTTAAATGTTGATTAGTGAAAAATGAAAAATTATTGTAAGAATACGAAGAAAAATATATATTATTATGGAAATAGTTCATTAAAAATATTATTTGCCATGACATCTAAATGTAATTGAGAATAACACGAAATAAAAGTTTGTTTGACTTGAAGTTTTAATTGAAGTACATATTTTGGTATTGATAATGTAAATAATTAATATATTTATTTCCTTTGAGGAACTGTTTGCTTTTATTTGAAAATTATTTATTTTTTACTTTCTCTTACTCATATATATCGTAGAAAAAGTATTGTTTCTGGGTCAAATTTCGAAATTGAATTTTTTTTACATTTGCACATTTTAAGGATTCCTGAATCCAAAAATGTGGTTTTAGCTATTGGTCCGTGTGCGTATGTTATCAGCATATCTCAAGAACAAATAAGTGTGAGACGTTTAATCTCGGTATTCCATATTTGCATCATATTCAGATGATAGACTAAACATTTTGTTGAGATCAAGTAAATGTTTCGTGTACAGCAACATCCAAGAAAATTATAATACATTACGTTTATGGCCGAAATATTTGGTAGTGTAGTTTAATATCTATAGGTTTCACTCAACAAAATGAAATAAACATATATTTTTCAAATGAAAAACAAAATTTTTAGTACGAAAATATACTGTGAAATCATCCACCATTCGTTTACAGGGCTACCCGGAAGAACTGTAATATATTTGGACTATACATTGAAATTATTGGAAGTGCAATTCATATTGTTCTGTATGTTTTTGTGATACACACACAGAGACGCATAGACAGGCTGACAGACATTTTCTAAAAACGGTCAAATCATGTTCAGGACATCTCAAATCCTATGAATTCGTTAAAAATTGGAAAATTTTCACGAATCCAATGCTTTCTATTTATGTATATAGAGGAAAATAAAAATACGTTTCTAATAAACTTAATGAATGTACTCTAAATCATATAATAATGTTATATTTATCGATTTTTTTTTAATTTATTATTATTATTAATTTTTGTCGTATAGAAACTACACATAGAATTTTAATAAGATCCGTACATGGGAGAATTTTTCCATTCTTTAGATTGAACATTAAAGTTAACATACATTTCAAATGCCAAAAGCATGTTTTCAATAGAACGTGGAATGAATTATATTTACCATGCGTTTGGAGAGCTGCATGAAATATTTCGTCTTGTAAGAAGCTGGCTGAAATTCATTTGAAATTATATTATGTATTTTTCATAGTGTGCAAATTTAATGCTGCTATCTCACGCGTCTCCGTCTCCAAATCCCACGTAAATCTAAGAACGAACTATTTTTTTATAAAATTACTCATTACTTAATGTATTTTTTATTTAAAACTTACTTTTCGTCTCTGAAACATTTATCTTTTAATCATTATTATTTAACTAAAAATGTGTGAAAAATACAATAAGTCTTTCGCATTTCTAAACTTAAACTTAAACTTAAAAATAAAATAAATCATTTAATAGTGAGTACCCTTTTAACAGTTGCGATTTTCTTGAAAATAAAAACGGAATTAAAAAAAAATACATTAGGTAATGCGTAATGTAAAAAAAATCCCCTCCCCAGAATAACAATGATTTTTGCTTAATGTGAAGGAGACAGTTTCTTTAAGAAAACTTAGTGCAATTTATAGTAGGGTACATGTTTATTGATACAGATTTATTGATACAGGTTTATTATATATGACTCGAATTAGTTTCATATAATAGTCAGGGTAAAAAAGAAAGTTTTGTTGAAATTATTAAAAAAATTAATAACAGTAGTGTAAAAAGGACAGTTCTGCTGCAGGGTGGTGGCGCGGTGGCGCGCTGTGGCGCGCGCGCCACCACCCCGTTGGACCGCGCCTCTACGCCACCACCCTGCCGCAGAACGTTTCCTTTTTACACTACTTAGTCATCATCTTGGACGAGGGGGTGTTGCCACCGGAAGAATAGAAACTTTTAGAACGTTACCACCGGAAGACTAGAAACTTTGGGTAAGGGTGGAGGCGCGCCTCCACCCTAGACCCACCGTCCCTCCACCGTGTCGCAGAATACACACCTTTTTACACTACTTAGTCATCATCTTGGACGAGGGGGTGTTGCCACCGGAAGAATAGAAACTGTGCGTTGCCACCGGAAGAATAGAAACTTTGACTATCATCTTCGATGAGGTTTGGTGGTGCCATCTATAGGGAATTTTGAGGAGTTAGATTTATTTTCCTAAATTTCGGGACTTAGTATTTTTTTCACAATTTTGGGGACTTCAAAATTTTTTCGAAGTTAGATTTATTTTCATAAATTTCGGAGACTTAGCATTTTTCACAATGCACAGGGAAGTTGATTGACTGAAACAAAGGTTGATGAGTACTATATAATTAAAAACAGGGTATAGACTTTAAAATTTAGGTGCTGCCACCGGAAGAATAGAAACTTTTGGAGAGTTGTCATTTGAGGATTATAAATTGATTACAGAATTAAATAGAAATTTTCCTATGCATTTCAGGGAATTTTGACAAAATTAAACAAAGCGTTGATGTGTATTATAGAATTAAAAACATTTAATGAAGGGTATAGACATTAAAATTTAGATGTTGCCATTGGAAGAGTATAAATATTTTCCGGTGGGACTTAACATTTATGACTGAATGAAACAATGAATGACTGAAGTTAATTAACATCAGTAACAATTTATGACTATTTTAGAAACTTAGCATTTTTAGAGATTAAAAATATATTGTGTTAAGATAATAAATAAGAAATTTAAATAGGAGTTCATACTTTTAGTGACATAATTACAAATTTATATTACGAAATTTTTACAGAATTAAATAGAAATTTTCGTATTTTGTGGATTAACACATAGATTTAAAAGCAAAACAAATAATCAATAATTTAACATTCATTAAAAATGTAAGACACTTAAAAATTCAAACTTTATTTTAACACTAAATAAGTTTCACTTTTTAAATTTATTTAGACTATCTTAGAAATTATATTATTACATTCGTTAAAAATTGAACCCACATGCACTTTAAAAAATTACTATCATATAAATAAAACTAAATATAATAAAAATTATGTAAATTAAACTTTATATTCTCACTAAAAAAGTTTAACATTTCTTTAAACTCTATCTTACATTCGTTAAAAATTTAACAGAAGTTTTTAATCAGTTAATAAATTTTGTATACAGTTATGTTATATAAACTTAATATAATAAAAATTATATAAAACACATACTGTTATTTGAGCTCTAACTTTGAAATACTATTTTTACATTCTTTAAAAATTGAACACTCATACACTTTAAAAAATTACTATCATATAAATGAAACTAAATATAATAAATGAAACTAAATATAATAAAAATTATATAAAACACGTACTGTTATTTATGCTATAACTAAACAAATACGGTAAACAAAAGTTTCAAAATCAGTAAATGAGGATATATATGTTATAAATTAAACTGAATACAATAAAAATTATTTAAATTAAACTAAATATAATAAAAATTATATAAATTAAACTTTATATTCTCACTAAATAAGTTTCACACTTATTTAAACTCTAACTTACATTCGTTAAAAATTGAACACATGCACTTTAAAAATGACTATCATATAAATTTAAAAAAAATTACAATCATATAAATAATATTAATTAAAAAAATGCATACAAAGATATATAGTAAAGTTATAAATTTTTAAAAAATACTATCATATAATAATATTAATTAAAAAAATTACTATTATATAATAATATAAATTAAAAAAATTACTTTCATATAATAATATAAATTAAAAAAAATACTTTCATATAATAATATTAATTAAAAAAATGCATAGAAAGATATACAGTAAATTTATAAAATAAATAAAAATAAAAATAAAATAAAAATGACTATCCTATAATAATATTAATTTAAAAATACATACAATGTTTAAAATCAACAATTAAATTTTATATAATATAATTAACTAAACTTTATGCTGTTACTATTAAATAAATTTATCCTAACACGAAAACTTTACATAAATTTTATAAGCAAAAAAGCTATAAGTACATGAATATGTTATTTAAATTAAACTTTATATTCTCACTAAATAAGTTTAACATTTATTCAAGTTTAACACAGTAATATAATTCATACTATCTTGAATGAAACAGGTAAATACTTTTAAACTTGAACTAATAAAAATAAGTTCTTTTTTATCAATAATAAAAAGGATTAGTTATATTTAAAAACTATCAGTAACTAAAACTTATTTTATATTAAACATTTCGAAATAAATTGCATAAAAATTCAATGCATCATTTTAAATGAAAATAAACAGTTTCCTTAAAAACAGATAATACGGAATATTCTATGAGTCAGTTATCACCTGCAACGGAAAACCCATACACTTGATGAATCATGTGTAATATACGCTAAGGAATTGTGCCTAATACTAATCCACACTATCTCATATAAAGATTAAGTTAAAATCATTAAAACAATACAGCGAATAATTTGGAAAATGCAATAAATTTTTCACAAAGCATATCATACAATGAGTTTAAACGATTATTACCTATCTATCACTTAAACGGTATTGAAATAAATAAATACATATAAAAGTAAGTTATAGTTAAAAAATAAAAATTTGTTTGTGAAAGAAGTTTTATATATTGCAAAAATTAGTTTTACTCAGATAATTTCTGAACATACACAATTTAAATCGAAACTTTTCTAGGTTTCATTTAAGCAATAATTTTCCATGTGTGAAAGTAGTTTTATTTATGCAAAATTTAGTTTTATATAAACAAAAAAGTTTAAAGTGTAACAATAAAAAAAGTTTATAGTATAACAATAAAAAATTCCTTATAAGTAAATACCAATAAAATATATTTTTTAAATTAATTTCTCTCTCTTCAATAAAACAATAAAAATTTCTTATATAACTTTCGTAAAGTTTTAATAAAATTTCTATTATAAAGAAATATATTTACTAGAGTATACATATTAAGATATTACGTATAGAGTAGAAATACATATTAAGTTAAATAAATTATCAAATAGTAATAATAAATTATAAAACTTACTTAGAAATTATTGAAGATTCCACGTGAAAATGCAACCTTCAATCTTCCACACAAATGCGAGAAACTGTTTTATCGCTAGACGATGACTCATACAGATAAGAATGTTGAATCATACCTATCTTAGTAGAATGTTGTTAAAGTTCTGTGTTTTTACAATAATATAAAATAGTTTATAGAGATCATTTATTTAATATCAGTTGTAAACTACATTTAAATAATGCAATAAGAGTTGAATTCCGCAATTAACCTATTAAAATATTGAAATATTTTTAATTTTTTTTTATTTAATTTTACTTTTTTAATTATGCTAAGAAAATAATGTGATCAAAACAGAATTATTTTACGATAAGACATCCTTTTTCATTCAATAAAATGTAACTATAATTTTTAATGAAAGGTTTTAAAATCACTTAATAGGATAAAATTAAAAACATAAATCTTATTGTTTTAGTAATTATTTTCTCTAGTTATTGAACTAAGTAATAAACTATCTATAAATAATCAGATAGCAAGAGAGGTTTTTGTATAATAACTATATATTATTTTACTATATCAATACATCGCAAGGTAAAATTTTTAACTTATTTATACGGATTGAAGTAATAAAAATTACTTATTTGCATATCCGCTAAATTTTATAAGTTGGACATATGATTTAAAAATACTAAACAATAATCCTTATGAGAGAATCGAGGTGACACTTTCACAGAAAGAAATTATCCTTTACAATAAGATTTGCTCAGAATGTCTAAGTGAAAATAACTTACCGTGAATTATACTAGAATCATGCAGTTGTATTCGAATTTATTGTTTTTAGTTAATGAAACTTCTAATGAAACAATTATTTTTTACTAGCATATAAATGTACATTTTTATATTATTCCTGTATATATAAAATTTTAAATAATTTATTAAGTGTTAAACTTTGCATTTAATCGATTAAATAAAGTTTTAGTAAAATATAAGAGTAATTTTTTAATGAATGGTTTTGAAATCACTTTAACTTTATAGGAAAAAAATAAAAAGAGGTTTTAAAATTACTTAATAGGATAAAATTAAAAATCTTATTGTTTTTAGCAATTATTTTATCTAGTTATAAACTATATATTATTTTAATATACGCCTTATACTTAAGTTAGTTTTAGAGAAAAACCAAGAAAAAAATCTCAAAGGGTAGGCTGTTGAGTTGAATTATTCTATACACTTAAAGAATCCAGGTACGGAAAAATCGAAATACATTATGCGGAAAAACATGCGAGATTTTCGGCTAAAACCCCAAAGCAGTGGACGGTAAACATAACACACCTTAAAACAACCTACTCACACGACGGCCAAACTAAGAATGAAGGGAAACGTTGAGTTGTAACACCTTATCTACTAGAGATAAGGGGGAATTCCCGAAAAGATGACTCACCCCTCGTTCGTTCATGTACAACATCTTCCGAGAAAGTTCGTGAAGGATCGGTGACGAGTTTGAATAATTTGCGTAACCGCTAAATTGTATAAGTGTGAATCTTTTAATGTGAGTATTATAGTAATGATAAATTTATTTCATAATCGATAACTCATTTATACATAATCAGGTTCACACCTTATATAAAACAATACTATATTTAAAAGTTTTACTATACAATAGACATTCCCATATGGATATTCATAAGGCTTAAGACCAATTAATAAAACGAGGGTCCTATAAGCGAAATGCATGAGAGTCTTTCTAAGGAATCCTAATCTGTATTGAAGTCAGTTTTAGTGAAAACCAGGAAAAACTACAAACGGGTAGATTGAAGAAATGGATTCAAACCCAACACTTCCCCTTTTACTATAGAATCGTTAACAAATCGTAAGATTGATGACTCATACTAGAGTCATACAGCTGTATTGAAACTTACTGTTTTCAGTTAATGAAACTTCGAATGAGACAATTATTTTTACCACCACGTAAATGAAAATTTTTATATTATTCCTATATGGATAAAACTTTAAATAATTCATTACAAGTGTAAACTCATACCATTTATTATTTAACTGTTGGCCGTATAAGTGGATTGGTCTGTGTGGGAGTCATTCTATATTTAAGTGAGTTTTGAAGACATCCTCGGAAAACTCCAAACAGATAGGTTGATAAGCTGGAATCGAACCTGGTATTAAACACAGAATCGTTTGATCTTCCAAAATCCTTGTAACAACATGTTTATGAACTTTATAAGAAAATGCTTAATACGGTTTGAGCTTAGTAGATTTTGCATGCGTTAACTATGTAACAGCGAATTAAACATCTATAGTTGTAATTTTTTTCACTATATATTATTTAACTATATTTATACACCATGCATGGTATAATATTTCCCAGGGAAAAAGTTTAAACTGAGTAATTATTCATCAACATAAGTGTTAAATTGAATACAAAAGACAGTATATGAATAAACGGTTAGTAATGTGAAAATGCTGATTTGTAAAACATTTTGAAAGAAGTAACTCATAAATTTATTTCATATCTTTATACTTATGCATACACACGCTTAAGAGACTTATATAAAACAACACTATGATTAAAAGTTTTACTAATTTTTCAGCATACAATAAAAAATAGTAATCAATATTCATTTACAATAAATAATTTAACGTTATTAAACCAAAAAATAATTTATTTTTTGATTCGATTTAAATAATTAATATTTATATAGGGTTGTTGATTGATGAATGTCATTCAATGAACACTTAAACAAAGGGTTTGCGGATTATAATTGAATTGTAAACGAAATGTCGTTACACGTTTTGAATGACTATCCTCCTTCATCAGGATTTAAAGGGTAGTTTTGAAAGACTATCCTGTCTTATTTATAAATTGTCAGATAAAAGAACAACACTCATGCTGCATTCTGATGAGTTGAATCGGGTCACATGATAAAATACAGCATTCATATAACTTTTTAGAATTATGCAGAACCATTAATAAAAATATTTTGTATGCATTTTAGGGACTTAGCATTTTTGGAGATATTTCGGAGACATAAGTTTTGATGGAATTAAAAATTAAAGGGATTACATAGGATGGAAAACAATACCATACCGGTAGTTAACAGTTAATTTTTTTACATACATTAAGGTTAGTGGATGAATGTCAGGTAATTCATTTAAAACAAAAATATAATAAGGGTTGATTGAAACAAAGGGTTTGTAGGTTATAGGATAAAACGTTATGTGTTTCGAAAACCCTTCATCAAGATTGGAACAACCGTTTCGAATGATACTCTCCCTTCATCAGATAGACTTAAACTTTTATTTTATCAGAATGAAAGAAAACGATAGACGATTTACACTTATTGAAAACCCAACTTATAAATAATTCGACTTGCATTAAAAATGCAACTCGCATATACACTTTGAATCAATCAATAAATTTTATATTATCACTATGCATTAAATAAGTTTCCCATTTAACATTCAAGATGAATTTATTTTTACATTAATTAAAAATTGAACACGTATTAATTTTTAAAATGACTATTTTTTAAAAAGTTTTAAAACAGCTAATAAATTTTATAAGCTTTTACAATTAAATAAATTTAGCATATTATGAAAGTTTTACATCACTCGATAAAATTTTTTATATAGGCAATAAAAGTTATACACATTATAAATATAAACTCATAAAATAAATTTCACACTTAACATTTAACTTCTAACCAATCAATCTTAAAGTAATTTTTTATCTTTTGTACATACTCATAAACCTTTTGTTTCTATTGTAACGTGAAGTATGACTCATGCTTTAATTAAATCTCTATTCAAAATTATAAGAAAGTAAAGTTTAGGAAATACCTATGTATTATAGGTAAATTAGTACAGTATAAATATTCATGTTTTTCAGTTAAGTAAAAAAGTTAGATAATTAATTTTACAGAGTACTTAAATAATGTATAATTAAGTTTCAGAATTATTATTATTATTTTTTTCTTCTATAGTATGTATATATAAATTTTTAAATACAAAGTTTTTATTAAAATACAATAACCAAAGTTTTGTATGATATTAACTTACAATGCACCTAAAACTTTAAATATATAGAAACAATTGTACAGTTGGTTTTGTCTGAAGCATATATATAAATAATAAAATCTTGTTCAGTTTAGTTTTTAAAACACTATAAAGATTTTAGATACACATATTTTTATGTTGTTTAAATAAAATTTTTAAAATGAAACAATATTAATGTTATAAAATAATACACTCAGCATGACTCACCGAGTGTGCTATTCCATCAAATTATTCTGCATACATGTAATAACATGTCTGACTTAACTATATACTGAATTACCATTATTTCAGAAAAAGTTGGGACTTACCTTAAAACACGTCCTACACTCTTGGCAGACTTGAAGAAAATGAATGATATGAGACATTCTTATCAGTGACGCCCGGTCACGAGGTCAGTGACGTCACGAGTGATGTGATTGGCTATGCTCAGTCACGTGATCATGACGTCATCCTCTCATCAATGACGTCACCGATTGCTTATCAGCTACCACAACGCGCGGAAATGTACTTCAGTACGCAGTGAAAAATATTCAAAGTCTACGGGACATTACTTGAAACGATTCCATTGTCTTATACGGTAAATTGAAATATAACACGCGGAAAAAAGATCGACATATACCGGAGAAACTATGCATACTGCCCGATGAAAATAACCCGCACAGCTAAGGAGATGCTACCAGGATGAGAGTCAAAATCCAACTGAATTCAAACAATACGACAAGGTCTATAAATCTCCCGTGTTGATTAGATGGTTTTGATGAATGGGTTTTCCCCCACACCTAAGCAGAATGGAGAAGTCATAGGTTTTTTCCTCACCTATCACGATCTCTTAATTAAGTTTCTTAATTAAAATTATGCAAATTATAAGTAAGTCTTTCAAATATCTCTTAATTATATTTTCTAATTAAAATTATGTATCATATGCTCTCCTGGTTAAAGATTTAATAAACCTAACTTTTATATAACATAAATAAATTTAATAAGTATAATCTGTTCGATGACTCATCAAACGATGACTCATCGTAAACATGTCTAAACATGTCTAAACATGATTCTACTTGAACCTTAATATTTTACTGAATAAATGATAATTACTATATAAGTCACAAAGAATATGATGTTGGAAATTAAATAAACAACACTAGTTGATGAAAATTATAAGTAAACAGATTTTGCAGTTAATAATTAAATTTTTATTCATAATGAATGCAAATTAAGTTTCTCTTAAGTAAACAATAATAATAAAAATAACTTTCGGTTTGAATAATATAAAAAGCAATAATATGAAATCTTATACAATAAAATGTTAAGGTTCAAGTAGATTCATGTTTAGACATGTTTAGACATGTTTACGATGAGTCATCGTTTGATGAGTCATCGAACAGATTATACTTATTAAATTTATTTATGTTGTATAAAAGTAAGGTTTATTAAATCTTTAACCAGGGGAGCATATGATACATAATTTTAATTAGAAAATATAATTAAGAGATATTTGAAAGACTTACTTATAATTTGCATAATTTTAATTAAGAAACTTAATTAAGAGATCGTGATAGGTGAGGAAAAAACCTATGACTTCTCCATTCTGCTTAGGTGTGGGGGATAACCCATTCATCAAAACCATCTAATCAACACGGGAGATTTATAGACCTTGTCGTATTGTTTGAATTCAGTTGGATTTTGACTCTCATCCTGGTAGCATCTCCTTAGCTGTGCGGGTTATTTTCATCGGGCAGTCTGCATAGTTTCTCCGGTATATGTCGATCTTTTTTCCGCGTGTTATATTTCAATTTACCGTATAAGACAATGGAATCGTTTCGAGTAATGTCCCGTAGACTTTGAATATTTTTCACTGCGTACTGAAGGACATTTCCACGCGTTGTGGTAGCTGATAAGCAATCGGTGACGTCATTGATGAGAGGATGACGTCATGATCACGTGACTGAGCATAGCCAATCACATCACTCCTGACGTCACTGACCTCGTGACCGGGCGTCACTGATAAGAATGTTTCATATCATTCATTTTCTTCAAGTCTGCCAAGGGTGTAGGACGTGTTTTAAGGTAAGTCCCAACTTTTTCTGAAATAATGGTAATTCAGTATATAGTTAAGTCAGACATGTTATTACATGTATGCAGAATAATTTGATGGAATAGCACACTCGGTGAGTCATGCTGAGTGTATTATTTTATAACATTAATATTGTTTCATTTTAAAAATTTTATTTAAACAACATAAAAATATGTGTATCTAAAATCTTTATAGTGTTTTAAAAACTAAACTGAACAAGATTTTATTATTTATATATATGCTTCAGACAAAACCAACTGTACAATTGTTTCTATATATTTAAAGTTTTAGGTGCATTGTAAGTTAATATCATACAAAACTTTGGTTATTGTATTTTAATAAAAACTTTGTATTTAAAAATTTATATATACATACTATAGAAGAAAAAAATAATAATAATAATTCTGAAACTTAATTATACATTTTTTAAGTACTCTGTAAAATTAATTATCAAACTTTTTTACTTAACTGAAAAACATGAATATTTATACTGTATTAATTTACCTATAATACATAGGTATTTCCTAAACTTTACTTTCTTATAATTTTGATTAGAGATTTTAATTAAAGCATGAGACATACTTCACTTTACAATAGAAACAAAAGGTTTATGAGTATGCACAAAAGATAAAAAATTACTTTAAGATTGATTGGTTAGAGTTTAAATGTTAAGTGTGAAATTTATTTTATGAGTTTATATTTATAATGTGTATAACTTTTATTGCCTATATAAAAAATTTTATCGAGTGATGTAAAACTTTCATAATATGCTAAATTTATTTAATTGTAAAAGCTTATAAAATTTATTAGCTGTTTTAAAACTTTTTAAAAAATAGTCATTTTAAAAATTAATACGTGTTCAATTTTTAATTAATGTAAAAATAAATTCATCTTGAATGTTAAATGGGAAACTTATTTAATGCATAGTGATAATATAAAATTTATTGATTGATTCAAAGTGTATATGCGAGTTGCATTTTTAATGCAAGTCGAATTATTTATAAGTTGGGTTTTCAATAAGTGTAAATCGTCTATCGTTTTCTTTCATTCTGATAAAATAAAAGTTTAAGTCTATCTGATGAAGGGAGAGTATCATTCGAAACGGTTGTTCCAATCTTGATGAAGGGTTTTCGAAACACATAACGTTTTATCCTATAACCTACAAACACTTTGTTTCAATCAACCCTTATTATATTTTTGTTTTAAATGAATTACCTGACATTCATCCACTAACCTTAATGTATGTAAAAAAATTAACTGTTAACTACCGGTATGGTATTGTTTTTCATCCTATGTAATCCCTTTAATTTTTAATTCCATCAAAACTTATGTCTCCGAAATATCTCCAAAAATGCTAAGTCCCTAAAATGCATACAAAATATTTTTATTAAAGGTTCTGCATAATTCTAAAAAGTTATATGAATGCTGTATTTTATCATGTGACCCGATTCAACTCATCAGAATGCAGCATGAGTGTTGTTCTTTTATCTGACAATTTATAAATAAGACAGGGTAGTCTTTCAAAACTACCCTTTAAATCCTGATGAAGGAGGATAGTCATTCAAAACGTGTAACGACATTTCGTTTATAATTCAATTATAATCCGCAAACCCTTTGTTTAAGTGTTCATTGAATAACATTCATCAACCAACAACCCTATATAAATATTAATTATTTAAATCGAATCAAAAAATAAATTATTTTTTGGTTTAATAACGTTAAATTATTTATTGTAAATGAATATTGATTACTATTTTTTATTGTATGCTGAAAAATTAGTAAAACTTTTAATCATAGTGTTGTTTTATATAAGTCTCTTAAGCGTGTGTATGCATAAGTATAAAGATATGAAATAAATTTATGAGTTACTTCTTTCAAAATGTTTTACAAATCAGCATTTTCACATTACTAACCGTTTATTCATATACTGTCTTTTGTATTCAATTTAACACTAATGTTGATGAATAATTACTCAGTTAAAACTTTTTCCCTGGGAAATATTATACAATGCATGGTGTATAAATATAGTTAAATAATATATAGTAAAAAAAATTACAACTATAGATGTTTAATTCGCTGTTACATAGTTAACGCATGCAAAATCTACTAAGCTCAAACCGTATTAAGCATTTTCTTATAAAGTTCATAAACATGTTGTTACAAGGATTTTGGAAGATCAAACGATTCTGTGTTTAATACCAGGTTCGATTCCAGCTTATCAACCTATCTGTTTGGAGTTTTCCGAGGATGTCTTCAAAACTCACTTAAATATAGAATGACTCCCACACAGACCAATCCACTTATACGGCCAACAGTTAAATAATAAATGGTATGAGTTTACACTTGTAATGAATTATTTAAAGTTTTATCCATATAGGAATAATATAAAAATTTTCATTTACGTGGTGGTAAAAATAATTGTCTCATTCGAAGTTTCATTAACTGAAAACAGTAAGTTTCAATACAGCTGTATGACTCTAGTATGAGTCATCAATCTTACGATTTGTTAACGATTCTATAGTAAAAGGGGAAGTGTTGGGTTTGAATCCATTTCTTCAATCTACCCGTTTGTAGTTTTTCCTGGTTTTCACTAAAACTGACTTCAATACAGATTAGGATTCCTTAGAAAGACTCTCATGCATTTCGCTTATAGGACCCTCGTTTTATTAATTGGTCTTAAGCCTTATGAATATCCATATGGGAATGTCTATTGTATAGTAAAACTTTTAAATATAGTATTGTTTTATATAAGGTGTGAACCTGATTATGTATAAATGAGTTATCGATTATGAAATAAATTTATCATTACTATAATACTCACATTAAAAGATTCACACTTATACAATTTAGCGGTTACGCAATTTATTCAAACTCGTCACCGATCCTTCACGAACTTTCTCGGAAGATGTTGTACATGAACGAACGAGGGGTGAGTCATCTTTTCGGGAATTCTCCCTTATCTCTAGTAGATAAGGTGTTACAACTCAACGTTTCCCTTCATTCTTAGTTTGGCCGTCGTGTGAGTAGGTTGTTTTAAGGTGTGTTATGTTTACCGTCCACTGCTTTGGAGTTTTAGCCGAAAATCTCTCATGTTTTTCCGCATAATGTATTTCGATTTTTCCGTACCTGGATTCTTTAAGTATATAGAATAATCCAACTCATCAGCCTACCCTTTCGGATTTTTTTCTTGGTTTTTCTCTAAAACTGACTTAAGTATAGGGCGTATATTAAAATAATATATAGTTTATAACTAGATAAAATAATTGCTAAAAACAATAAGATTTTTAATTTTATCCTATTAAGTAATTTTAAAACCTCTTTTTATTTTTTTCTTATAAAGTTAAAGTGATTTCAAAACCATTCATTAAAAAATTACTCTTATATTTTACTAAAACTTTATTTAATCGATTAAATGCAAAGTTTAACACTTAATAAATTATTTAAAATTTTATATATACAGGAATAATATAAAAATGTACATTTATATGCTAGTAAAAAATAATTGTTTCATTAGAAGTTTCATTAACTAAAAACAATAAATTCGAATACAACTGCATGATTCTAGTATGATTCACGGTAAGTTATTTTCACTTAGACATTCTGAGCAAATCTTATTGTAAAGGATAATTTCTTTCTGTGAAAGTGTCACCTCAATTCTCTCATAAGCATTATTTTTTAGTATTTTTAAATCATATGTCCAACTTATAAAATTTAGCGGATATGCAAATGAGTAATTTTTATTACTTCAATCCGTATAAATAAGTTAAAAATTTTACCTTGCGATGTATTGATATATTAAAATAATATATAGTTATTATACAAAAACCTCTCTTGCTATCTGATTATTTATAGATAGTTTATTACTTAGTTCAATAACTAGAGAAAATAATTACTAAAACAATAAGATTTATGTTTTTAATTTTATCCTATTAAGTGATTTTAAAACCTTTCATTAAAAATTATAGTTACATTTTATTGAATGAAAAAGGATGTCTTATCGTAAAATAATTCTGTTTTGATCACATTATTTTCTTAGCATAATTAAAAAAGTAAAATTAAATAAAAAAAAATTAAAAATATTTCAATATTTTAATAGGTTAATTGCGGAATTCAACTCTTATTGCATTATTTAAATGTAGTTTACAACTGATATTAAATAAATGATCTCTATAAACTATTTTATATTATTGTAAAAACACAGAACTTTAACAACATTCTACTAAGATAGGTATGATTCAACATTCTTATCTGTATGAGTCATCGTCTAGCGATAAAACAGTTTCTCGCATTTGTGTGGAAGATTGAAGGTTGCATTTTCACGTGGAATCTTCAATAATTTCTAAGTAAGTTTTATAATTTATTATTACTATTTGATAATTTATTTAACTTAATATGTATTTCTACTCTATACGTAATATCTTAATATGTATACTCTAGTAAATATATTTCTTTATAATAGAAATTTTATTAAAACTTTACGAAAGTTATATAAGAAATTTTTATTGTTTTATTGAAGAGAGAGAAATTAATTTAAAAAATATATTTTATTGGTATTTACTTATAAGGAGTTTTTTATTGTTATACTATAAACTTTTTTTATTGTTACACTATAAACTTTTTGTTTATATAAAACTAAATTTTGCATAAATAAAACTACTTTCACACATGGAAAATTATTGCTTAAATGAAACCTAGAAAAGTTTCGATTTAAATTGTGTATGTTCAGAAATTATCTGAGTAAAACTAATTTTTGCAATATATAAAACTCCTTTCACAAAGAAATTTTTATTTTTTAACTATAACTTACTTTTATATGTATTTATTTATTTCAATACCGTTTAAGTGATAGATAGGTAATAATCGTTTAAACTCATTGTATGATATGCTTTGTGAAAAATTTATTGCATTTTCCAAATTATTCGCTGTATTGTTTTAATGATTTTAACTTAATCTTTATATGAGATAGTGTGGATTACTATTAGGCACAATTCCTTAGCGTATATTACACATGATTCATCAAGTGTATGGGTTTTCCGTTGCAGGTGATAACTGACTCATAGAATATTCCGTATTATCTGTTTTTAAGGAAACTGTTTATTTTCATTTAAAATGATGCATTGAATTTGTATGCAATTTATTTCGAAATGTTTAATATAAAATAAGTTTTAGTAACTGATAGTTTTTAAATATAACTAATCCTTTTTATTATTGATAAAAATGAACTTATTTTTATTAGTTCAAGTTTAAAAGTATTTACCTGTTTCATTCAAGATAGTATGAATTATATTACTGTGTTAAACTTGAATAAATGTTAAACTTATTTAGTGAGAATATAAAGTTTAATTTAAATAACATATTCATGTACTTATAGCTTTTTTGCTTATAAAATTTATGTAAAGTTTTCGTGTTAGGATAAATTTATTTAATAGTAACAGCATAAAGTTTAGTTAATTATATTATATAAAATTTAATTGTTGATTTTAAACATTGTATGTATTTTTAAATTAATGTTATTATAGGATAGTCATTTTTATTTTATTTTTATTTTTATTTATTTTATAAATTTACTGTATATCTTTCTATGCATTTTTTTAATTAATATTATTATATGATAGTATTTTTAAAAAATTTATAACTTTACTATATATCTTTGTATGCATTTTTTTTAATTAATATTATTTATATGATAGTAATTTTTTTTAAATTTATATGATAGTCATTTTTTAAAGTGCATGTGTTCAATTTTTAACGGATGTAAGTTAGAGTTTAAATAAGTGTGAAACTTATTTAGTGAGAATATAAAGTTTAATTTATATAATTTTTATTATATTTAGTTTAATTTAAATAAATTTTATTGTATTCAGTTTAATTTATAACATATATATCCTCATTTACTGATTTTGAAACTTTTGTTTACCGTATTTGTTTAGTTATAGCATAAATAACAGTACGTGTTTTATATAATTTTTATTATATTTAGTTTCATTTATTATATTTAGTTTCATTTAGATGATAGTAATTTTTTAAAGTGTATGTGTGTTCAATTTTTAAAGAATGTAAAAATAGTATTTCAAAGTTAGAGGTTAAATAACAGTATGTGTTTTATATAATTTTTATCATATTTAGTTTATATAACATAACTGTATACAAAATTTATTAACTGATTAAAAACTTCTGTTAAATTTTTAATGAATGTAAGATAGAGTTTAAAGAAATGTTAAACTTATTTAGTGAGAATATAAAGTTTAATTTACATAATTTTTATTATATTTAGTTCAATTTATATGATAGTAATTTTTTAAAGTGTATGAGTGTTCAATTTTTAAAGAATGTAAAAATAGTATTTCAAAGTTAGAGCTTAAATAACAGTATGTGTTTTATATAATTTTTATTATATTAAGTTTATATAACATAACTGTATACAAAATTTATTAACTGATTAAAAACTTCTGTTAAATTTTTAACGAATGTAAGATAGAGTTTAAAGAAATGTTAAACTTTTTTAGTGAGAATATAAAGTTTAATTTACATAATTTTTATTATATTTAGTTTAATTTATATGATAGTAATTTTTTAAAGTGCATGTGGGTTCAATTTTTAACGAATGTAATAATATTATTTCTAAGATAGTCTAAATAAATTTAAAAAGTGAAACTTATTTAGTGTTAAAATAAAGTTTGAATTTTTAAGTGTCTTACATTTTTAATGAATGTTAAATTATTTATTATTTGTTTTGCTTTTAAATCTATGTGTTAATCCACAAAATACGAAAATTTCTATTTAATTCTGTAAAAATTTCGTAATATAAATTTGTAATGATGTCACTAAAAGTATGAACTCCTATTTAAATTCCTTATTTATTATCTTAACACAATATATTTTTAATCTCTAAAAATGCTAAGTTTCTAAAATAGTCATAAATTGTTACTGATGTTAATTAACTTCAGTCATTCATTGTTTCATTCAGTCATAAATGTTAAGTCCCACCGGAAATTATTTATACTCTTCCAATGGCAACATCTAATTTTTAATGTCTATACCCTTCATTAAATGTTTTTAATTCTATAATACACATCAACCCTTTGTTTTTTTTTGTCAAAATTCCCTGAAATGCATAGGAAAATTTCTATTTAATTCTGTAATCAATTTATAATCCTCAAATGACAACTCTCCAAAAGTTTCTATTCTTTCGGTGGCAGCACCTAAATTTTAAAGTCTATACCCTGTTTTTAATTATATAGTACTCATCAACCTTTGTTTCAGTCAATCAACTTCCCTGTGCATTGTGAAAAATGCTAAGTCTCCGAAATTTATGAAAATAAATCTAACTTCGAAAAAATTTTGAAGTCCCCAAAATTGTGAAAAAAATACTAAGTCCCGAAATTTAGGAAAATAAATCTAACTCCTCAAAATTCCCTATAGATGGCACCACCAAGCCTCATCGAAGATGATAGTCAAAGTTTCTATTCTTCCGGTGGCAACGCACAGTTTCTATTCTTCCGGTGGCAACACCCCCTCGTCCAAGATGATGACTAAGTAGTGTAAAAAGGTGTGTATTCTGCGACACGGTGGAGGGACGGTGGGTCTAGGGTGGAGGCGCGCCTCCACCCTGACCCAAAGTTTCTAGTCTTCCGGTGGCAACGTTCTAAAAGTTTCTATTCTTCCGGTGGCAACACCCCCTCGTCCAAGATGATGACTAAGTAGTGTAAAAAGGAACCGTTCTGCGGCAGGGTGGTGGCGTAGAGGCGCGGTCCAACGGGGTGGTGGCACGCGCGCCACAGCGCGCCACCGCGCCACCACCCTGCAGCAGAACTGTCCTTTTTACACTACTAATAACAACTTTTAATTGCGAAGGAATAGTCAAATAGGGGATAATATTTGTTATAATATTCAAATAGGGTGTGAAATAAAAATAGCTCCCTGAACTATTAACATATTAAAAATAATAATAATAATAGTAATAATAATAATAATAATAATATTAATATATTTTTATATATTTTTTAAATGCTTAAACACTGTCTCTTTCTATTATTACATAGAAAAACTGTCTGTGAAACTCTGTTTCATTTTCCATAACAATTAGACTTTTCTAATTGGCGGACAGAACATATAGAAGGATATATATATAGATAGATTCTGCATTTTTATGCTTTCTAAATTTCTCGAATTTGCAAAGCTTTACCCAAATCCCACTAATTACTTTATTTAGACTTAAAAAATAATTAATATGCTGTGAATTTGGAAACACTTGAATATAAGTAAAGATACAAATATTTTTATAAAGATTATAAACGCAGTAATTAAACAAAATAGAGTGGACTGAAAATTTATAAATAGTAAAAATTTGAATGAAAGAAATAAACTTTTAAATAATCAGAAGGTGAACAGGCAAGATTCTATTTCTATTGGAACTTTTGTTTGACGTTGCAATGCTCTGGCGCTATTTGAACAACACAGTTCGCTCATATGAAATATATGTGAATATTTATTGTTCAATATAATATTAGAGACTAAAAATTAATTAAAATAATCTGGTGTGTCACACATACGATTTTCTCATACCTGCGTTTCAATACTATAGAGGTAAATTTTATTAAGACTTAAGATTAATGAGATACGACTATAAAGTTCTATGTACTTTAAAAATAATCTAGATAGCTTTAGAAACACTTGTATATGTTGGATAATTCCGTTTGTGTGTGTGTGTGGGGGGGGGGGGGGTTGTACCCCTCAAGTCACCGTTTAATTATAATGCCTACATTTATTTTTAAAAAATTCGAAATTGTTATTAATTTTCCTTGAAATTTGCTAGTCTTGATAAAATTTTCAAGTAGAAACCTAATACGAACTTCAGAACACCAAATTAGAATTTACTGCAGTTATTTATTTTTAAGTTATGATGCTGGTAGCAGATATACATACAGAACAACTGATAAAATTTGGACATTCGCAATCAGGGCACCTAAAATCGTGATGTTTTACAAAACACCAAAGTTGAAAATATAATTTTAATAAACACTTTGTTTACAGTAAAGGTATGAAAAATTAATTTTCCTTCCTGAGCAGTGTTCGCCGAGATAGTGAAATATAGCAAAGCTCTTCATTCAGTTACATTTAATAGAAAATAACGATTAGTTCAATTTTCGATAGCCCGGTATATTTTCTATAAATAATATGGACTATAAACAATATTATGTACTTTAGTCTTGCATTAAAAACATCTATCATAAAATGAATTACAGTTCCAGCAATTTCCAAGTATAGCACCAATATATGAAAATAGTTTGTGTAGCCCTGTAAACGAGAGATGAATGATTTCCATTGCACAATCTGCTTAAAACGTGCTTTAATGCATAAGAATATTTTGTTTATTTCGTTATGTTTATGTAGGTCTCTAGATGATATAAAGTTCTTACCAGAAATTTCGCTATAGGTATAATGCACTTGAATTCTGTTGGATGTCTCTGTACACGGACAAATTGCTTGATCTCACCGAAAAGTTTAGTGTAGCATCCGTACATGATACACATTTAGAATACAGAGTTTGGACATTCTTCTACGATTTGTTCTTGATATAGGATGAGAAAATACATACATAGAGAAACACACATACAGACACACAGACAAAACGTTAAAAATAGAGTTATCTGATTCAGGCAACCTCAAAACGGGTAAATATTAAAAAAACTGAATTTTTAAAATTTGACCCCAAAACAATATTTTCTGTACCATATATATAAATAAGAGAAAGTAAAAATTATTTTAAGTTCTATATGGTTGAAAAAAAAAAAAAAACGGGTTTTGCTGATTCTTACTATTTTAAATTATCGCAGTTCAGATCAAAAAGAAATCTATTCGCAAAGAAACTTGCGCCGTTTTTTTTTTTTTTTTTATATATATATATATGCTTTAAAGTATATACTTATTTACCTTTTTTAAATTTAAATTACATTACCCGGGGAATTTATGGGACATTTTATTTTAAACTTAATTGTTTACATTGTTTTAAAACATCTGGAGTGACTCCACTCGACTTTCTGAACATTAAGTAATTAGCGCTTATATAAATAAATTAAAATAAGATAAAATTATAATAGGGTGTATGAGTAATTTTTTTCATGTAATATGTTGTTTAATTTAACGCTATTGCCCTTCAAATAATTTGAGCCCATAGTTAATAATAATAAATTCTTTTATGTTTCCCTGTAAAAATCTATAAGTGCTAGACTTATCGAAATCTATAAAGTTTCTGCGATGGTTACCTGTAACATGCATATAAATTTTCAGATAAATCGGATAAAGCATTTAGACACTAAATTCTTCAATATTTAAATACCTTCAGCCCATAAACCAAAATAATAAAGTTTTTTTTTTTTTTTTTTCTTTTATGTGTGTCCGTGCGTAAAAGTATATAAGTGTTAGATTCGAAAACGTCTGAAGTTTTTACGACTGTGACCTGTAACATGCGTATGAATTTTCAGTTCGTCCAAATAAGGAGTTTTGATACAATCGCACTATAAATAATTTGAGCTTACATACGGCATAGTGATAAAGAATTTTTCGTTGTATCCCTGAACAAGAAGTATACACGCTAGGTTCATCAAAATTTTTGAGCGTCATGCAATGATGACCTATAGTATGTGTATTTATTTTCAGCTTAATTAAGTAAGGCGTTTAGTCGCTATTGCAGTTTAAAACATTTGGATCCATATAGAAAATAATGATAAAGACTTTTTCTTTGTGTCCCTGTAAAAGAAAAAAAAAAACTATAAACGCAAGACTCACTAAAATTTACACAGTTTATGCAACGGTGACTTATAACGTGTGTAAATGTTTAGCTCAGTTGTGAATTTAAACTCAATCGCACTTTAAATAATTTAGGCCTAAAGACCACAGTGATAAAGAATTTTTCTTTGTGTCCCTGTAAAAAAACTCTGACTACTAGATTCATCGTAGTCAATAGGGTTTGTGCTATGGTAACTATAACATTCGTACCAACTTTCAGCTCATTCGAACTAAACGTTTAGACGCTATCGTTTTCACTCACATACATACATACACACATACACACTTGCATCATTGTAAAAACAGTAAATACTAATTCAGGGGACCTCAAAAGTTGTAGAAATACCTAAATCTTAATCACTATAGTGGTGGGAAAGTAAAAATTCATTTTTTGTAGATTTACAAAAATAATGATTGTTACTTTTTGTTGCTGGTTAATGTAATTGTTATATTTAATGTGAATAATATTATAGTTTTAAAAAATTAAAGAACACGCTTTTATAGAAATGTGAACTAAAATGCACAAAATATCTTAGTATTAAAATACAGGGTAAGAGAATATCGTGTGAGTGATACACCATAATATTTACATACATTTAAATCTTTAATTAAAATAATTTAGAATTAAACAAAAACCATTTTTAAAAGATCACCCCTGAGTGGGCACGAACGCTAGACCATTAGGATCGTAGCGGGATGCTTTATCTCACGGCTACAGCGTTCACGTAAGGGATTTCTTTATTTTACAATATAGATTTTTGTTTGTTCTCAGAGCGGTTACAAACATACATGCAGGTGAAGCTAATAAAAGAATGTTAAAAAGACCTTCACAATGTTATATTTTCTCAATGCATTTTGTATAAGTTGTTGCAAAATTACTATGAAACAATTCTGTGATTTATTCTCAAACTATATTTCATTTCTTACGTCAATCTTATTATTAAAACATTTTCAAATATACGTAATAATTAAGTTTAAGTACAAGAAATATATTTAAAATTTAGAACTACGATAAATTTATTGTATGATATTTATAAGCAAGAATCGATTTTCTTATTCAACAAACGAATAAAAACTTTCAGCGCAATAATTAACTTACCTCTGCGAATTTTTACATAACCATTACTTTCCATTCAAAACTATTAACAAAATATTTACTCAGAAATTTTCATTATTGTCTGTAAACACTTATTTAATTTGTTATTCATATAAATATGCAAACATTGTTAGTAAGTTCTTAAAATTTAACTTGTTTAATTGTTTACTTTACAAAATATCGGACTAATATAATTATTTCAGGCAATAAAATACAGCATTAATGAATATTTTTGCATCGTGATTTTTGCGGGTAAATTAAAATTTAATATTTCATAACACCGAAAGTTTTTTTTTCCCTTTATTAATAAATGACCTTTTTTCTTTCTTTTTTTTTTCTTGAGTAATTTAATGAATGGTTGATAATGTATTAAAGATAGTTAAAACGTTTTTTTCTCTTTTAGTCTAAATTTATTTTTCAGAACGAAACTAATCAAACTGTCCTGAGTTTTAATCTTTGAAGCCTAACATTTTATACCACAAAAATAGTAATCATAGCATAACAATAGTATGACATAAAAATCACCCAACCCTTAACTTTCAACCTTCCTTTAACACATCCTAAAAATTTTTGCTATTAAAAGTATAATCCATATCTACTTGTGGCTTTAAGACTCACACAAATTTAAACAAAATTTTTCTGTTGTCTTTTTAATAACTTTTAACTTTTCATAAATTATGCGAATAACAATTATACCTTTGTTCTTCTAGCATAAGCTATATAAAAGTTTCTCTTAAAACTCGCTGCGTGCAGTTTTATGGAATATTAAAATTTTTACATATATTAAGCTTAGTTTGTGTTTTTGAAACTTTGCCTATCTATATTTTACATAAAGCGTAGAAATGAGTCATAATAGAAAACTATTTAAATTCATTAAAAAATGACTGGTGTAATATGATTTTTATTTCAGAAATCAACAGTGAATATATGCTTATTCTAAAATATATTATTATTTCATGCACATTAGCTTTATTGCACATCAGAGTAGCACACTTTTAAACTTAAAGCTTAAAATATTTCTAAAATAGTTAAAAAATTAAACTTCATAATTAAAGTGAGTATCTCGTTAATTAACGGAGTACATTTCGAAATACACCCACAGTTAATATTGAGCTTCCAACAACCAACTCTTTATACTGCTTACTGCATTAAGCTACGTAGTTATAATTGTTATTTGAGTTTGAGATAAGAACAATTTTAGTACATTGTACGAACGGAATAAGAAAATAACATTATTTTTTTTGTTTTACGAAGGCGGTCAGACAAAAAATGTATCCTTCATTAATACAGTTAGTAATATACTTCAAATATTATATAAAACAGAAACATAAAGAAAAAATTTTCCAAAAAATTGAATAAGATAAAAAAAAAATAATAATAATCCTATCTTTCTAATATGGGTGAAAAAAAAAATAACATTATAAAAGCGAAAATTAAAATAGTTCTTCATTATATATATATAATGAAGTAATATAATATGAATGCATGTTACTTCCTCATTTAAAAACAACTAAAGTATGAATTCCTAGACTTGGAAAATAATCGTACGTTTATCAATGCAGTATGAAATTTTATTTAAAAGCGATTTACTTAAAATCAATATTCTTTTATATTTCAGGGAATTTTATACCTATATAAACTTCTCTGTTTAAATAATGGTGATAAAAGAATTTCGTGAATTTTCATATGCGATCCAGATAGAAATTCAATGAAGCGTTACGATTATGAGTTATTCAAGCAATTTAGCAAATGTGTAATTTTATGATTCTTTATTTAATAGGGTGATAAGAAAGAAAAAAAGGCAAAACTTACGCAATTTCGATGTTTGAATTTATCGAAGAATGTGTATTTTTACCATGAGAAAATTTTACTTTCATAGAAAAAAAAAATAAACTAAGAATTTGCTGTTTACATTCCAAACATGTATAAAGTCAGGAAATTATTATACTTATAAAATAATTATACTATTAGATTTCTTTTTATCTGTACGTTTTAAGTTCACCTGAAATCGTTCTTGCTGTTTGTACGTTGATGCATGTGTGCACGTGTGTGTGTATGAGTATGTGTGGGACTAAACATGAAAAAGTTTAAACGCATGGAATCGATTGAGCTGAAAAATGGAAAGTTTATTGTAGGTTACCGTCCCATGAACTAAAAATATTTTGATGGGTCTAGGACGAATAGGTGTTTTACAGGGGCACAAAGGATATTCTATATCGTTATACCATACAGAATTACTTGAAATTCGACAGCGACTAAACGGCTTGTTCGATTTATCTAAAAGTTGGTAAATGTCAAATCATGACATAAAATGTATTTTTTGGAATCCGACACTGATATTGCTGGCAGAAAACTTACTTTAAAGATCAATAAAGCCTATATTTTTTTGTATTATGTAAAGAATGAAGCAAGAAATAATTATAATTTCGTATAAATATCAAATTCAAAATAATTATTTTTGACATTGAAAAGATAAATTTAGTTTTATCGAAAAGATAAATGCAGTTATTTCGAGGGGTAAAAAATGTTATTTTCTAATTTTTCTTTCAAGTATTCTAAATCCTTGCAGTCACATTTCACGTATTTTCATGAATAATGATGACTAAAAAGTTACATATACAGAAGATTATTTTAGTATTAATTTGTTTATGTTAACGTTATTGAATGCATATATGAATTGCAAACATTACCATACATGTTTAAAGTTCGTTATAAGAAAAAGAAAAATGATAATGTTCAGCATAGAACATATTTTATACATTCTAATGAGGATCAGAATCAGTTTTGAACTAGGTAATGAAAACTTTACATATATATATATATATATATATATATACTTTCAAAAGAAAACAATAAACAAATACAAACATTATTAAACATGAATCAAAAAATATTTTTATACTTAAATAAACAGTTGCTCATCTTGTCACTGCAACACATTTTTGTGATGTATGTTTCTAAAACATTCATGTGATATTTTGGTTAATTGCACGTGTAATTTTATCATCAGATTATGCAGCTTAGAATATTGTCCAAAATAAAATTTTGAATTCCGTAAAATGTCTTTCATAATTATTATACGGCCGAGCCTTGATTATTCTTTCTTTCTTTTTTTTTTTTCGGAATATGACGAATCAATATTGTTGCATGCGGGATGTAACAATTCGGGCTTGAAATTTAGGCCCGCGCAGAATTGACTTCCACCGTAAATTACCCTCAAATTATGAAAGATGTTTTCGGAGTTTTCTGAATTCGTCGTTTAGCTAACGCTAGATCAGATAAGGATGTCTGGGCATCTCGCTCTAAAAAAAAAAGACTTTTTTTTTTCTTTTCTTTTTTTCGGTGGTTTTCTTTTCTTTTTTTCTTTTCTTTTCTTTCTTTTCTTTTTTTTTCTTTTTTTGTGTGGATATTTACATTTATTTTTAAGGAAGCATTAATCACAACTCAAATGTATCTAATTCTAATAACAATGCTGTATGTATACTGCTGCGATATCCTAACGTGTGTATAGATTCACGCCGACTGTATACATGGGGACCTATACTTGAGTGGGTGGTCCTCTGTGAGGATATCTCTTAGAAATAATAACCCGTATTCTCTCCAGTTTCATATGCAATCACGGAAAAACCTTTATAATCAAACCGAGGAGTTTTATCCTGGTTTAGATTTGGCACCTCTCGTCTACATGCTTCAAGATACAACCTCTCAGACAATAGATACGCGCAACTATCTAAGATTTTTTTTTCCCACAGAGATTGATAATTTATAGTCTTTTAGTGCAGGGTATGCATATCTAATATATATCATATATAGGGTTCACGCCAGTATTACGTTATAGCGACAAATGTCTTATGTCATTAATAATTATCGACAAAATCACACATATGGGCGGCAACTTTATCAAGTTAGATTTTCGAAAAAAATGGAAACAAATATATTTTTTATATTTAAAAATTATTAGTGAAAATTATTTTTAGAAACGTAAATCCAATTATTTTAAACAAGTTTTAAACTCTGTTTGCTAAATTTCATTAATAGTTCAATAGCACATGTCAGATGGGTTTTACGTGTTTTTTAAATGCTGTGACAGTGGCACTTTGAATCTGCTATTACATTTTACTCACATTAGGTTGTTGCTTTAGTATTACACTCATGGTTATATATCTGTAGTCCTTAATTATTTCTATCTGAAACAATTGTTGGTTTTGAAATTTTTTTTTTTTTTTTTTTTTTTTTTTTTTTTTTCTACTTTTGTTGTATTTTACTGTAAGCTAAAAATCTATCTTCCATAATTTATAATTTATAAGTTTAAATTAAATATTATAAGTAAACTTTTTACCTTTTCGAGAATTAATGCTATTACAATATCAAAACATACACAGTAGGTGTCTAAAAACTAGTTGGAATAGGTGGACTCTGCTCAGTTCCCCATCATATTTATGTTCTCGTAAATTTCTAGTGCGAGACATGGTATAATCATGTTAAAAGAAATGAATTTGACCAAAGCTTGATACAGTGACAGAATGAAATCACCCCCTGATAGGCTATCCACCGTTCACTTCGATATATTTATCTTATTCTAATCTATTAATTTATTTTATCAGGGTCAATTCCGTTGTTTAGTTTTCATGCTACTATTTCCAATGCAATAATCCTCAAAAATTCAGATTTAAATGGAAAATTTAAAATTTCTCTATGTTGATAAAATCGTAAATTTTGAATTATTTACGAAATTTTCCTATTAGAATATTTGTATTCAATCATGCTCAAACCAATATCATAAAAGTAATTTTGATGTTGTCTAATGTAATTATGATCCTCAAAATGGAAGTTTATACTCAATTTTGCCTTATTCTGACATGCTAAGTAAATCGTAAATTCCAAATAACTTACGAATTTTTTTTAAATTGGAATCATCATAGTCTATGATATTCATGCCAGTATCCTAAATAATATTTCGAAAGTGGTTTGACATCTTTACGATGAAAATATCCCTCAAGATTGACGTTTATGTGAAATTTTGCTCTATTTTGCCATGTTAAGAAATTCGTAAATTTCCAATAACTTACGAAATTTTTATATTGGAAAATTCATAGTCATTAATATTCATGTCAGTGTCCTAAATAATATTTTAAAAGTAGTCTGACACCTTTACGATGAAAATATCTCTCAAAATTGACGTTTATGTGAAATTTTGCCCTATACTGCCATGTTAAGAAATTCGTAAATTTCCAATAACTTACGAAATTTTCAAAGTATCATATTTATAGTTACTGATGTTCATTCCAGCATCAAAACTGATATTTTAAAACTGGTCTGACATTTTTACAGTAAAACGTTTCCATTAAATGCACATTTAAGTGAATTTTTGTCCTATTCTCCCATGTTAAGAAAATCGTAAATTTCTAATAACTTACGAAGTTTTTAAATTCGAATGTTGAAAATGAATAGGGTTCTTGCCAGTGTCGAAAGTAATATTTTAAAACTGATCTGACCTCTCTGCGACAATTTGTTCTTGAGATATCGTGTAAACAGACTAACAAACTAACGGACTAACACACTGAAACACTAACGGACTGACACACTAACAGACACCCTACAGACAGACACCTTACAAATTTTGTCATTTTCGGATTCCTCACACCTGAAAACGTGTAAAAAAGTCAAAAAACCGAGGTCGAAAATTTTCACGATTACCTAAGTTCCCCATACCTATAGTATGATGGGGAACTAATTAAGTTTTTTTAACACGTTCGCTGCCGATCCCGCGCTAGCGCGGGATGTGACGTATTGCTTTAAAGGTACAAGTTTACTTTAGGCTGCCGCTTGGCGAAATTTCGAAAATCGCCAAGACGGCGCCATTTCGCATGGTGTTCCGAATAGCAACCTTACAGCGGCGGTATACGAAAGCGAGCTTTTCGGCGATCTAACCTAAAAAGAAAACGCGTCTTGAAAAAAAAATCCGAATAATAATAGTACATAGGACAAACGGAAAATTTTCATAAAATAGAGTTAAAAGAAAAAAAAAATAATTACGAATTTATAACTAATCACAAATACAAAAATAAAACTTAGATTATACAATCACACCAAATGTTCCTGAAAAGTGTGTTGCTTTAGTAATTGATGATAAGTGTTTAGATGATAGTTTTTTTATTTCCAATAATTTAACAGCTATAAGTACAGTCGGTAACAAAAGTGTCCGAACACTAGCAAAAATTCCTATGTAAAAAAAGTACACTTCATAAGGTTTTGTTAAATAAATCCTTATCGAATCATGTTCTTACACTGACTAAGAACAGGATTCGACAAGGATTTGTTTAACAAAAAAGTATGAAGTATACTTTTTTACTTAGGAATTTTAAATTTAAAAGTTTTTAAAAGTTGTATAAAGTAAATTATTTATCATTAATATTTTATTTATAGTCCTCATTCATTAGGAATGAAAAAATAAATCCGCAACTGGATAATTATAGGAAATTTTAACGATTCTCTATTATAATGGTACTCTGATCTGTTCACTATACCCCTATCTCAAAATTCATGAAATTAAAAAGTATACAAAATTTTGTACTGTAGCAACCAGTATTGGCATGAAATTCAAAAATATGCCTCTAAAATTCAGGACCGTGGTTGCCCAGTCGATAGAGCGCCGGGCTCGGAATTGGAAGATTGCAGGTTCGGTACTCGAGCCTGCCAAAAACCATTGTGTATACTAATGGTGGCTGGTGCTCATAAAATCTGTCGTGCCCGCAATGTTTTCCATGCTCCCATATTAATTATACCTCTGGGTGTCTACGAAGCGAGAGAGTCATCCCTTCCGTGGAGGATCAAAATTGTGATGGCATGTCCCTGGACAACTCTAGGGGTGAGACCCAGACCATCGCCAATTGTCCATTGCGCAGCACTAGTGTAACGTAAAACACAATCAACAAACCAACCTCTTAAATTCAAAAGTACCTCTTAAATTCCAACTCTATTCAACCAGCCAAACAGTACTAACGCAAACATCACAAATATTCATATTTCAAAATAGTTGGTTGGTTGGGTTTTACGTCACACTAGTGCTGCGCAATGGGCGATTGGCAACGGTAGGAGACTCAGCCCTAGAAGTGGTCCGGAAACATGCGATCAAAAATTTGATCCTCCATGGAAGGGTATTTCAAAATAGAATACTTTCTCTCTAATAAAACACGTATCATCAATATGCAACCGAAGTGATGGCGTCAGCGAGATATTTTATCTGTTCAGTACAAACGAAACTATTTGCTATGGAAATTTAACTTATTACTCATTAACTCCAGAGTTTGCTTGTAACAAGCAGATGAATTTTTACACGTTTGACGTAATACAGCGTATTGAAGTAACACATGACGCAAACAAGCAAAGGTAAACACAAAGCCTATAACATCTGGCGATGTAGCGCTCTTGTGCAACACGTCAAACACATTCGGCGGGTTAAAGGAAAAAAACGTCATTTCAAATTTTAGTCACGTGAAACCGGCAGCGAACGTGTTAAAGAACTTTTTTCATAAAAGTTATAATATATATATAGGTATAATACGTATAAAATGTATGTATGTGTGTCTATCACTTGATACCATTTTATAAATCATAGCACAGATTTAATTTTTTTATGCTACTAAATTTTCATTGTTGGCGTGAATCCTTATCATGCATAACAAATAATTATCATCATAGACTAGCTGTAACTTTATTGTACCTTTTACATTTTCATGCAATCAATGTTTTTCGCATATTCTGTTTTATATTTTTTCGTTGCTCTTCTATTAACATATTTCAAAGACATTTCAGATGATGAGTTATTATGCAGTTCTCAATTATATTGAAGCTCCTTAAAGTTCATATCCAAGTTTAACAAATTTTGATAATAGAAAAAATAAATAAAGGTTTGTAATTATAATGTACGATGAAGTGATTCTTACAGTTTTGTATATTCCTAAATCTCCAAATTGGACTAAAGAAAATAATTATTGGTTCTATAATATAAAATAATAATAATAATAATAATAATAATAAATAAAATTCATAGAGTCTAACTTTATGGAATTTTACAAATTCGTAATTCATTTCTTAGTTCTAATAACAAATTTTAAATTAATTCTTATTATTAATTTTTATTATATTATATATTATATATATATACATATATATTTAATCGAACTTTTATAGACTCCTAAATATATTTTAAAAAACTGTAGAATAATTTTCTATTTTCTATTTTATTATTATTAATATTATTATATATTTTTTTTTAAAGTTTTACAATACTCTATTTCATTTAACATTCCACGAACAGTGTAGAATATTTTAACGTATTATGGCTTAAAGATAGAATTGCTTAAAGATAGTTAAACAGCAATATATAAAATTTCTAATAAACGTAATGAAGTAATTATTATCTTTATAAAAAAATATTATTACAAATATTATTTAAAGCTCCATTTCATTGAATAAGTAAATGTCAACCGGAAAAATTAATAATTTAGGTTTTTCTAATCGATAAAACCTATATCTCTTAACCACTGACCGCATTTGGAAATGGCAATATTGTAATGTACCAAATTAACGCTTACTTCAACTTGAAGGTTGGTTGGTTGGTTGGTTGTAGGTTTTAAGGCCAATTGACTATGCAAGGATTCTCGGCTTTTAAGGGGAATACCCTCCGTGAGGTTCTATATATTACAATTTGAGATTAAAAATGTAACCGTGTACATGATTATAATCTTTATGGCTATTAGTATTTAAAACCTTGAAACATAAAAAATAATCTGAAATTTCATAGTTATATAATTTTAAATTATAAGTGTAATATAGAAAAATAACAGCTTAGTGAGCGGTTACATCCGTCAGCGGGGCACAGATGGTCTTAATTTACAAGAACTTTAAGTAAAAGTATTTAACTGAATTTACACTTTTATATGCACAAAATATGAATGGAGGTACCTTCTTGTAAAATATTTAACTTTTTGAAAATTTTATCATCTTTATGATTTATTATTAAAACAGTAATTTTAATTTTAATTATATTTTCACTTTATATAAAGTAATTAACCCGAGAGTAATCGCGTCATTTTTTATAACGCTAGTAGACGCGTGTCAGTCTTTTTGCCGCCGATGTGTAGTGTTGGGGGAAAGCCGAAAGAAAGCCAGTAGAGAAATATGAAGTGCCTTTAATTCACGCGAAGTTTTCCCCGCAAAACTCTAACCTGTCTGAAAAACCGGAAATGGGGAGAAAAATGAATCAACGTTAGTGGTCGCGTCGTGGTCAAATAGGCCGATTTGAGAAGTAAAATGTTTTTAACAATAACAAATATAACAGGAATGATTTGAAAACATTCTATGTTAGAGGATATCTACCCAAGGTCAGGTACACGGAGTTCCCCACTTTATTTTAAGGGGTGATTTGCTGGAGGAATTTATAACCGATGGGCGGCAAAAAGACCGATATGCGACTATAGTTAGACTTTCATTAGTTGACACCTGTCAATCATGTGTGACGTAGGCAGCGACGATTCTATTACCTTGAAATCGGTTGAGGGTGAAAAGGGAGGTTGTCTGCTATCTTTACAAGTTTTGCGACATTTTGATTTTTTTTTTTTTTTTTTTTTTTTTATTATTATTATTATTTATGTATTTATTTCCAAATTAAGAGAACTTCTGGACTTTCTAGTATGTTATATTATAAAAGTAATATTTCTTTATTTTTC
Organism: Salticus scenicus; assembly: GCA_963930645.1. Lineage (NCBI taxonomy): Eukaryota > Metazoa > Arthropoda > Arachnida > Araneae > Salticidae > Salticus > Salticus scenicus. The sequence continues at coordinate 238,912,992 of OZ005652.1, forward strand.
TTTTTCTCTTTTTTAAATCATTATTTAATAAAAGAAGAAAAATGATTAATTATTTAAAAAATCGAATAAAGAATTACACTCCAATTTTTAAGAAAAAAATTTTAGATTTCTAAGAAATTTGATTTTTTTTTTTTTTTTTTTTTTTTTTTTTTTCGAATATTTAGACCGAATACATAGAAATTTAAAGTCATCATAACAATAATATAAGAAATCTCTCATTTATTTATAATTGATGTGAATGCAAATATTCTGAGAGCTATTGTACATAATACTGTAAAATATGTGTACTTCTCAATTTATTTTAATAAATTTCCCCATTTGTTTATTCAATATTTTTTTAAATGTTTTTCTTAAAAAAAAAAAAAAAAAAAGAAAAGAAAAAAAGTATTATTATTATTATTATTATTATTATTATTATTATTCCTTTTTTTTTTTTTTTTTTTTTTAAATCTTTTCAAACAAAATTAAAAAATGTTAATGATTTGGTTTCGTCTGTCCTAAAGATAACTTTCCTAAATATACTTGGGCACTCATAAATTTGATACATTACTGCAGGGCATTAAATTATACCTAATGAAAAAAACCTTTTCAGTGCATTTTAACAACTACTTCAGCGTAAATACCTCGAATTTTGTAACTGTTATAAGAGAATATCTGTTGACAATCAATTCGATCTCAGTACCTCCAACTCTGAATACTGAACTTCCCAGCTGCTAGTGGGGAGTCAATAAATTCAAATACATTATGCGATGAAATTGAAAATTGTTCGAAAGCAGTAATTTATTATTATTATTTTTTTTTCCCTATACCTTTAATATTTAATACTCTGCACATGATGCATACATTTTCTTAGACACTATACGGAACAACGGGATTGCAGAAATGTAGCCTAATTTGTACTTTATCTTTAAAAGTAAGACTTTTAAAGTCTGTTTCTCTGAAATAGAAATTAAAGTGAGTAGACCGGCAGCAATTTATAATCTATATTAGCAGCACGATTTTTCTCTCTTGTTTAAATGCATTGCTAACAACCAACCAACACTTTTAAATAAGGTATTAGTGCCTAACGAAAATGCAAGCGTAAGTGAAGGTTTGTTGTTGTTATTATTTATTATGTCATTAATTTTTAAATGTTAACACATGTTCTTTTTAACAGGCATAACGGGATTTCAGCTTTCGAGAAGTAAAAACTATTGGCTTCATGCTATTCTCATATAGCAACCATCCGTTTTCCCCACCCATTCATTTTTTTCAAATCGCGCGCCCTTTCCTTAAAGTAAACTCTTCTAAAAAGAGGAGGAACGAAGTGCCATCTCGTGAAAGGTAAACTATACTAACGGGTTAAATGATGTGAGGTTGAAAGTTGAATAGTTTTATTTATAGGAGGCTCTGTACGCTCAGCTCAGCTCACCCATCACCAAGGGAGGTTTCGCCTTCCCCCAACTCAATTTACTTATTAACCAATGCAGAGTTCTGCCCGCATATTCCCTTCTTTGTTTTTCACTGAATAGGAACATTAAGAGTGCATAACACTAGACAAAAGCAGAATAATAATATTAAAATCCCCGTATTCAGAGTCAAATTGAAATACATTATATTTAATACCACAATATTTATTTATTAATTAATTAATTAATTTATTTTTAATGAAAATGCAAAATAATTTTTAGAAGTAACTGTCATTATAAAATTAGTTAGCTTATTAGCTTATCATTCACATATGCAAATAAAAATGTTGTAAAATGTAAGTAACTGTATTCTAGGAAAATAAATTTTTAATCAACAGTTTTTCACTGCGATATTTTTGCATTTATGATAATTAAATTATTTCCTATGAAAAATATTAGACGCAATTATAATCTCACGATCTTGTTTTTATAGATCGATTTAAAAAAATGACTAATTTTGGATGTGGACATATTATATTTACTGAATAATGATAAAAATTTCAGATTTAGTTAAGGTAATTTAATGACATTTTTTTTCTTGAACGTTAATCACATATCTCTCTCTCTATATAAAAATTCCTTACTCTGCAAACTGCGAAAAAATCTGAACAAAATTATAATACTTCTTTTAAGTAAGATTGTAAAAAAAAAAAAAAAGTTTTTTTTTCTAATATTGCTAATAATTTACTTAAGTGTTTATCAGAAAAAAAAAATAATTAATGCTCTTGGTGATATCCTATGTCTCCGTTATTTTTTATAGCAATATTTTATGTGATTGCTTTAATTATTTTGCTAATTTTATTTAGGATTTTTATCTTTTAGAATGAGATGGTATTTACTGGAAAATATCATTACATTTTAACTAATCCTTTTACGAGTTCTTTTCAGTTAATTATTCATAGAAGGGTGTTTTTACTGTTTTAAATAAATAAATACACACACACACACACATATATATATATATACATACACATTAAATCACTACAATTTATTCTACAACAAGTGAAATATTTTAATCACACTATAAACTATAACAATAACTGAATAATTAGTATAAATAAATGAGGAATGAACAATTTAGATTTAAGCAAAAATCATTTAAAGCAATTTTCGTTGACGGGAATCAAAACTCAATATCTGCTTTCGAAGCCCGATGCTTTAACTTGGAGCCATAATGTTCACAAATGAAACAATTTCGTTACATTTCCCCTCTCGTAAGGGAAAGCAGCATCACGCTGCATTCTTGTTTGGTTTCTTGCAACCGATTCTCTGTAACTTTTTCGCTCTCTTTTGTCAATTAACTATTCTTTTTGATCATAGTAAGGCTTTAGTCTCAGCACGTGGACTATGTGTTTATGATTTCATCTTCTGGGACCTTCTATGATTTTAATTCGCATGTCACATCTGATACTCGTCTAGTTATTAAAAACAGTCCAAATTAACGTCTCAAAACCTTTTTAGATAAGCCAACTATTCATACTGGAGTGAAGACCCAAACTAAATATCTATTTTTGTAGCTGACTGTGCGATGTCTTTTGTCGTATCGTCGCTTGTCTGTTGCTTGGACTTCAAGTATAAGGAAATTTGTTAAATGTCTGGTGGCTTCCTCGGCCTTTGTGATCAGATGTTGTAGAAATTATGAGAATTCTCGTTTTCATGTGGTAAAAATTACATAAATAGTTGTCTGTATCTCTCTGTCATGAATTAGAAAGAATGGGATGAATCCCTAGTGTCTTGTTTCGCTGAGTTGTAGACAAATGTTACAAAAAGCAAAATGGTATCCTATTTCTTTTGATCGATGTCAACATACATAGATATTATGTGAACCAGTGTTTTATTAAATCTCTTTGTCAATCCATTAGCTTTTGCATGATTGGCGGTTGTCAACAGATGTGATGTCTAACACATTTGATTGATTTCTTTTAGAGCATTAGATAGAAAAGAACGCCCCCCCCCCCCACCAATCACATATCATTCACTCGGAGCACCAAGCTTCACTATGACTTTTTCCACTAGAAAATTAGCAATTTCGGTAGCTTCAGTAATAGGTAAAGTCTTTGTAATTGGGAATCACGTGAGGTAATCTGTGCAAACAACTAGCCATTTGTTGCGTCTTCGGTTAAATTGTCCAAGTAAATCTATTCCGATTTTAGCAAATGGCGCTTCACGAGGTTTTATTGGTTATATTTGTCCTACTGACAATTGAAGAGTGTTTAATTTGACATTCTTGGCAATGAGTTACATATCGACGTACGCACCCATAAAGTACTGGCGAACACATTTTCTTCTGTACCTTGTCGTATGCTTGGGTAAATCCGAGATGACTGGCGATTAGAGCATCATGAAGACTTCTTAAAATATCACATCGGAGTTGTTTCGGTACTACCAAAAACCACTGTCACATACGATCATAGTTTCTTTTATATATTGCAGTCGGGAGCAAAAGTATCCGAGCACTAGCAAAAACTTCTATGTAAAAAAAGTTTAATACACTTTCTTAAATGCTGTTCTTAATGCTGTTTTGTTAAATAAATCCTTGTCGAATCATATTCTTAGTCAGTCTATGAACATTATTCGACAAGGATTTATTTAACAAAACTGTATTAAGTTATATTTTTCACATAGGAATTTTTCCTAGTGCTCGGATACTTTTGCTGCCGACTGTAATGTATAAAAGAAACTATGCCCGATTTAATAAAATACTAATCAAAGTTTGTAATTATAAAAGCAAATGCTGTATAGAAAAATAAATAAATAACTTAAAAATAGTATCACCCCTATTCCAATAGATTCTACCGTTGAGAATAACGGGTTATTTATTAAACAGAAGGGGACGTTTAATATATATATATATATATATATATATATATATATAGATAGATAGATAGATAGATAGATAGATATATTATGCATGTTTATTTTTAATTTTTAATTGAAGTATATTTCGCTATTAATTTACGTTTACCGAATAGATAGGATATAACCAATCTTCCAATTTAAAAGTTCGAACAGTTCTCTTGTTCGTTAAATTTAGCTTATTTTATTTTAACTAGCAAAAATTCATTATGATATCATATACACACACAAGTGCATATAAATACTTAAAAGGAACTGAAATAAATATGTAATAGTAATGTTAGATTTTGTAAAGCATCGTCCACATGTTAGTTCATTAATACAAAACACATAAATTATATACTATAATGCATTGTAAAATGAATTTTAAAATCAGTTATAGTTTACGATAATTCACTTAGAACTTAATGGGTTTTCTTATTATTGAGGTAATACAGCTTTAAAATTTAAGTTTAACTACACAATAGATATAAAAAAAATAAATACACAGCATTTATTAATATATATATATATATATATTAGTTATTATCTTGAATATATTGAATTAATTTAATTAAACAAAAATTTATTACACGATACTGGTTTATTATTTATATATATATATATATATTACAGATATTAAAAATAATTAATTATTTTTGTTAAGCTTGTTAAAAATGCATTTATTTTCTGGCAGCAGCAATAAAGTACCATTCTTCTGTTTTCTTGAAAGAGACTAATTTCTCTTTTGGGATAGTTTAACACGATACATTGTTCCTTAAGTTAATTTTTTAAAATACTTTAATGTAGAATATCCATGTAGAAATTTTGTGTATTTAAGGATCGCGACTGTAAGGAAGCTATTAAAACTCACTTTACATTTAAGTATTAAAATAATCTGGTGTGTCACTCACACGACTTTCTCTTACCCTGAAATTTAATACAATAAATACAGGTTGCAGATTAATAGGTAAGATAACGAGTACTGTTATGTAAACCTATGTTAAACAATTCATATTAGGCTTCTCAAGAGTTTTATATGATAATTAGTTCTGTGTGAGGGGGGGCTACCGCCCCCCTTAACCCCCCGTTTCATTCATGCACCTACATTTATATAGAATTTAATTCGGTTATTAAAAAATAAGTCTGTTTTTTTTTTTTAATTTATTAAAATTATTATTTTAAAAAATTATCTTTCATTGTAATGCAGACGATTTCCATATTGGAGAAGTAGTATAACACCAAACATCCAAAAAAAAAAATCCATTTTATTCTCAAAAAAAAAAAAAAAAAAAAAAAAAAAAAAAATTACAATTTTTTTTTCTAAGATTTTTTTTCGTTAAAAGTAAAAAAAAAATCGATAACTTTGTTTTAAATTATCGCAGATCGATCGTTCAAGCAATCGTTTTAAAGGTATTGGTGAGCTCTTTTGAAAGATACCCATCATGAAAATTTACTCCCCTCGAGGGGGGACTTCCCCCCAGGGGGGGGGAGGGAGGCGAGGCTCCTACATACACAAAAAAAATTTCCCAGTTAACTATCTCTATTACAAAATATATATATTCGTTTCATTTGGTTTAGTGCAGTCTATAGACGTTAAACTCTACTTTCCTGCAATTTCCCCCATAGACGTAATGTATTAGAATTCTCTTGATTGTCCCTGTACACAAACCATTAGCTTGATCTTAACGAAAAGCTTACTGTAGCATCCCTATATGATACACATTTAGAACACCAAGTTTGAACTTTCTGCCATAATTTGTTTTTGAGATAGGCTGATAACAGACAGACCCTCAGACACACAGACACACAGACAGACACACAGACATACACACAGACCATTTGCTAAAAACATGATTTTCGTATTCAGGGGACCTCAAAACGTGTAAATATAACAAAATCTCACGTTCGAAAATTTGACCCAAAAACAATACTTTCTCTACCTTATGGGTAAGAGGAAGTAAAAAAAAAAAAAAAAACTGTAATTATAAATAAAAAATTATAAAATATTAATTTTTTTCTTTTGATTTATTTTTTTATTTAATAATTTGTATTTATTTTATTAAAAAAGAAATCAAAGTATACATTAATTAAAAATCATAACATTTTTATGTACATCTTACATATAAAACAATAATTTATTTTTTAATAATGCAAATTCTTTTAAAAACTGCTGTAAAAGCTGTTTTAAATTACATATCGTTTAAACATGTAACGTGAAAATTTCATTTTATGGAATACCATAGTCGAAATTGGGTTTTACAAAACAGTGGGAAAATGTTTTGACAATTTAGTCTGTGAAAAAACAAAAAAAAAAAAAATAATAAAGAAAGAAAGAAAATAAAGGAAAAAGAAAAAATTAAAGCTTTATAAATGACATTTTTTTCGGTTTCAGATGCATTATTTGCCTTCCGTGGAGGATCAAAATTATGATGGCATGTCTCGGACCACCTCTAGGGGCGTGTCCCAGACGCGTCGCCAATTGCCCAACTGCGCAGCGCTGGTGCGACGTAAAACCCAACCAACCAACCAATCACATGCATTCTTTTTTATTATATTCACGACATTCAGTGGATCCATCAATATTAGAAGACGGAAGACGAACATAGGCCCAAAAAATAAACAATTAAAAAAGCAGATTTTTGTAATGAAATAATTAAAAATTATGTCTGCAAAGTATGAATATTTATGTATTTTATAATTAATCAAAAATTTATTATATATATATATATATATATATAAAGCATAGAAAAAAAAAAAAAAAAAACTTTCAATAGTACACATTTTCCTGTGAGTTTTTAATGATTTAGAAACGTTTTCGCACATGGCACGGGGGTTAATTGTTACAATTTCTAATTTAAAATAGCATTAGATATAACCTAAAGCATAATTTAAAATGTTAATGTCGACTCTATTTTGATTGAACTTTAAATAAGATTTGATGTATGGATACACACGTAAGTTTTATTACAAAAGTTAAATTCAAAATTGAATAAATAAACTTATTTAAAGATGTTTTAAATTTCAAATATACGTTTGTACACCTAAATGTGTGTAGTACTTTAATACCATGTAAAGGATTGTTTGCGCAATCCCGAGACTTTTATAATTAATTGGCCATTTTATAACTTGTTTTACGAATTCAAATTCTGCCACAATAAATCATTTTCTATATATCTGAAGATACGATAAATATATATTTTAAAATAATATTAGTATAAAATTTATGTACGTTTTTTCAATTTTTTTTTAAATATTGCTATTTTTATTTAAAAAAAAAAAAAAAAAAAAAAAAAAAAAACGAATAATTACTACAATTACCAAAAGGTGCAAATTTTTCCTTTTTGTTTACAAATACAAATAGATATAATGTTCCTACATCGCTAAATAGTTAAGAATTTTGCAGTTTTAAATTTTGCACATAAATAAGTGTAAATTCTGCAACAACAGACAAATGTATAAATTTTTCAAGAGGAAATTACTTTAAAAATATTCATCTATGAATGTTTCGTTCTTTTTTTTTAAATGCACATGACCATGAGCAAAATCTGTTTTTTATAATAAAAGAATGAAATACATTTTACATTAATTTTTCTGAAACGGTGTTTAAAGTAACCATTGGTCAATAAACAGTTTTCACTATATATCCTAGAAATTTAAAGACACCCCATTTTCATGGAATTATGTAAGGAAATAGTTTATCATAATTATTATATCTTTTGTCCTTAAAATAATATATATATATATATATATATATATATATATATATATATATATATATATATACACATTGGGATATTTTTTTAAAACCATTTTTATCATACAGGTAATTCAATGCGTTGATTGTAGCTTGTACATAGGTAACTGAATTTAAATGATTTTCAATATTTCTGATATTTTCAATTCTTCAAAAATGTTTAAATTAAATTAATGTTAAGCTGTTGACAGATAAACTAAAGGACTCAAAGAAAGTGAGAGGACAAATTAATCCATTTTCAATCTGAAACATTGTTGGTAAATGTTAAAAATCCAATTCTGTTTTAGTAATTCCAAGTTGTAAACTGTAATTTATTCAAATACCTTAGTGTACCCTGTATCTCTTAATGTTAAATATACCATACAGGACAAAATTTATTTATTTATTTATTTTTTTTTTTTTTTGTGCATATGAATAACAAAATTTATTTTCTTTATGATTTGTGTAAAATAAAGAGATTGAAATATGGTTTATGGAATACCTCTCATAGAACACAATATTTTGAAATTAATTCGGGATTCCTAGTACACAAACCAGAGCTGTTATTTACCTCATTTTCAGTAAGGAACATACTATTGAGAGCTTCAATAACATGTAGCCGTTTCAAGGAATTACATGAATATTTACGGCAGATAATGCACCGAAAGACAGACAGATGGGCAAACAGAGAAATCGAAATTATAAATATTTTCCAAATCTGTTAGAAACAGGTAAAAATGGCGTAATAAATCTTCGTTACTGTCTATCTTAATGTCCTTGTACGGGTCTCTTTGTTTTTTGAATTTCTCAAATTTTATCTTTGAATCCTTATTGAAATTCTAAAACTTTATCTCTAAATCCGTATTTATTGATATAGAGTGAAAAATATTGACAAAGAAACATAGTATCACTTTCAGTGTCCTATGGTATACTAATTTTAATATAAATTTACCAAAATAAATAAATAAATAAAATATCCATACAATCTTAAAGTATCGTAATAATCGAGTATATTGTATAATTTGTTATAATTAGGTGAACTTCGATCCATTGTGCCATATAAAATCCAATTTCTGAATTACACGAATTGCCTAAAACTTTTAATAATTTTAAAGTCCGGGTGAACAGTTCTTTTATTTCAATTTCTAGACAAAATCAACATTTAAAACTTTTAAACTTTTTGCAAAACACTAAACATTAAAAAAAAAAAAAAAAAAAAAAAAAAAAAAAATCGGATAACGCATTTTACTTTCCAAATTTAAGTTAAAATTGATCATTAAAAAATAAAAGAAAAGACTCTTAACCAACCGTAAGCACTTGAGACCTGGGGTAAATTCGGTTATGACACAGTTTAGGATTTTGTAACATTTTATATTCAAGAAAAGGATGAAACATGATTATATACAAAGCTATTTACAGTTGAAAACAAACACAAAACATATCCCGCCCATACTTCTTTGATAAAAAATATTCTTATACTAACACTCACAGACACGAAAGTCTTTCGCTGAACACAACCGGCTAAGTTGCTACTTTTCTGTGGCACCAAAGATGTAACATCATATCTTGAGAAAGAAGGCAGTTAACCATTGTTATAATCACTAATAAATTGTTCACTGTCGAATACGACTATTTTGCCGTGTTTGTGGTCACCATTTCTAAATTTATCATATTCGTTGCAATATGTTATGTTCATTTAGCCAAAAACAAAATAACACAGTAAGCTTTTCTCAGGAGCTGTCCGAAAGATTGTATTTGCAATTTAATTTTTTGGATTGTCATTTTATTAATTTGTAAATTAAAGAATACAATACATATTATTTTTACTTTTAAATTGTCTCTATCAATTAACAGATGGAAGATTTTGTATTTGGCAATATTTTTAAAGTCTAGACTTCATAGTAATGACGTAATTTTATATATGACAATTAAAAACTAGTATGTTGTGGCCACGACAAAACTTTCTTCTATATTTTCATATACAAATTCACTAACCGCAAATAATTTATTAAAACTATTATTTATTAAAATTATCTAACATGATGAATGCAAACGATTTGAATTTTAGAGAAAGATAACACTAAATATCCAAAGAAAAACAATTTTATTGCCAATAAATAACATCTTAAAAAATGAGTTTTTGTAATGGTTATCTCACATATCAAGTTTCGTATAGTTATATGCCATACAAGTTGAGATATAGCCTTCTCAAATTTTCCAGTATAGAAGCGCCTTCTTTTGGCCTATAAACATCCAACTTAAATGATCATAAAGTCTCATAATGGCCTTCTCACATGTCAAGTTTTGTTTGATTATATGCAATGGAATCTGAGATATAGCCTTTCATTAAATTGCAGATATTGCTATTAAAAAGCGCCACATGTTGAGCGGTTTACACGAAAATTGGCAGGCGCTATCTTAGGTCAAGGTGCATATACATATAAATTTATATGCGATTCTGTGCAGTAGTTCCTGACATATAACCTTCCCTTAAATTGCGGAAATCGCTTCATAGCAGTGCCATTTGTTGGCCTATAAGCATTCAAATTCAATCAGCATAATGTCTCATAATGACGACATTCTTAAATATCAAGTTTTGTTTGATTATACGCAATAGAATATGATATATAGGCTCCCCTTAAAATGCTGATGTGGCTGTACAGCAGTGCCAACTGTTGAGCAGTTGACACAAACAATTGGTAGGCACTAATTTAGGTCAAAGTGCATCTTCATATAAATTTGTATACAATCCTGAGCATTAGTTACGGAGATATAGTTGCCACAAAATTTTTGTCACACACACACACAGACAGACAGACATACATTTTCTAAAAAATGGTAAAATCGTGTTCTAGACTTGTCAAAACGTGTAAATCCATAGAAAACCGGAAGTCATTTTTTTTAAGAATCGAATACTTTCTTCTTTTAATATAGAAGAAAGTAAAAAATGTCCCTTTTTTCTGTCTCTGGAATAAATATTGAATACAGTATAAGTAATAGACATAATCACGGAAACTATGTAAAATAATTTCTTCTGTTAAATTATAGATTGTTACTCATACAGTATTTGTGCACGCTACTCAACTGTTCCTATACTGCGTATCTGTTTAATATAACTCAATCTCATCAGAGAGAATCACGCAAACTTGTGTTAATGTAACAGTTGCTTACACAAATACATATTTTGTAAATTTTGGCGTATACAGTGAACGACATGTACGCTGCGATTTATCATATATTTCTATTTGAATTATTCCATATATGACATACAATGACACCAAAAGGGATATACAGGTTGTTTATTAATGAAGTGTTATACTAAGCAAATACAGTTCTGTTCATGCAACGATGTATATTGTTATGTTATGATATAATATTTTAGGATGTTCCGTTACACAGATTGTTTTAGAATGATGTAAATCATTTTATTCGGAAAGTAAGGGTTATTCTAATAAAATGTAAAAAATATCTTTAAAAAAAAAGGGGGGGGGGTAAATAGTATTTATTTAAACACGTTTATTTAAAATGATACCCTACAAATTTATGATAGGAGATTTATTACAATAATGAATGAAATTGTAATACAGTTCAGATTTTTAAAAATACATTTTACCATTACATGTAATTGTGAGTTAGAAATTATCATTACATTATTATAAATATAATTATACTTATTATAATGCTGACGTATATGCGACTGCTAATCATTGCTGAAAACTTGTCTAAGAATTTTGCTAATATATGCGAATGCATTCACCACTATTTTAAGCGTTTTATCACCGGTTATTGTCGATCTTGGAGAACATAAAAGTTTTATCACTAAAGTATTTTTATTCTTTGACTTTTCTAATACTTTTCATCTATCTATTGTTATTGCTTATACTTGGAAGAGATTTAATGAAACCCTTCCACACGCACACACATCTTATGAAAAAAAATCCGGTCCCCTTCACTTGTTTTTAGATTGCTTTGTGATATTTTTAAACACTCTGTTATAAACTTGATTCTTGTTAAAATTACTTAACATTGTTCTAAAAGTATTTAGTTTAGAATTACCATTAATCAAACACTATATATATATATATATATATATATATATATTTCAAAAATTTACTTTGACAATTCTCATCAATTAATGTAAAAATCAATATAATTTTCTGTACTCTACAATATTATATATTGAGTTTATAACACTAGACAAACCAAAATAGTTAAATAAATAAATTGAATAAAATGCATAAGATATATATACTAGTATCACCCAGTGGTCGAAACTCGACCATTTTTTTTTTTTTTTTTTTTGCAAAGCGAGACAAAGAAAAGTTATCGCCTTGTCCTAAACGGAATGCAATTGCAACACAGCTGCGGCAATTGTTTGCCGATATTAACTCTAACTGAATCAGCAGAGTTTTACTTAATATAATCATTTCTCTCTTTAGATGTTAGCCTTTCCTGAAATGAGAGAAAATCGCAACGTGAAAACGCCCCTTGTTGTGTGATACAGACCAGAAGCTAATAGGTACCATGTCAAACCAAGGCCCAACCAAGTATCAAATTCTGTTAAATTAATTCGATTGGTTCATAAAGTACAATGTTTGAACCAAAAAAAAAAAAAAAAAAAAAAAAAAAATTCAAAATTGGTCGAATTGAGTTCGGGAAATTTCAAAACGTGTAACTTTATCGAAAACCGAAAATCTAAAACTTTTCTGAATCTTATATTTTCTACTTATATATATAGGAAAGAATAATAAATCCACTTAAAAAAAAATAAAAATAATTAGTCAATTTCACTTAATTAAAATGCAAGGAAATCTCAAAACGTGTAAATTAATCGAAAACCAGAAATCAAAAGTTTTTATGTATCTTCTACTTGCTTCTTCTACCCACAAAAGCTAGCAATAAAGACACTTTTTAAAAAATAAGTAGCCAATTTCAGTTAGTTGAAACGTAAAGAAAGCCTAAAACATGTAAATTGAGCAAAAAACGGAAATCGGAATTTTTTCCGTATCGTCTACTTATACATGCAGCAGTTAGTAACAAATCCATTTTCCTTTTATTTAGTATATTAGTTGAATATTTATTGTTTAAATATTACCCTTTGAAATGAAATGTTTATGTTTACATTCGAAACTGGAAATTTGCCATTTTATTTTCTGGAGTTTTGTGATTTTAAATTAAAATTTTATCAATTTTACAGAAAAAATAACTCAATCAAACACATGTAGATAGTAACTTATATATAACTGTACCCAAATATCGGAATTAAAATCGGCAGATAATTTCCGTTATTTTTTAATAATTTTTTACAAAAAATCCAATGGACTATTAACATAGAAAATCTTTTTCATGGCTCCATGGACAGACAGTGACGTCATCACTTCGCTTGCGTATAGTGATGCTACATTATACAAATTACTGTGTCTATGGTTTTATTTGTGCTTTATGAAATTGCCAGATTTAACAACTTTCTACTTTTAGGTATTTTTTTAATGTAAAGGAATATGTGTATAAAAGGGAAAAATGGGATAAAATGCATAAAAAATAAATGTATTTTTAAACCTTCTTGACAGCGTAAGAAAATAATATTTGTATTCGCACCTTCCGGCTAATCATACCTTTCGAATGATACCATTTTCAACCCTCTACTCCCATAATTAATAGGTTAAAAAGGGACTACAAATTTTATGCTTGCCTATTAATATATAGATATGTGTGTAGGAAGCGTTTATCCACCAGTCAACAGATGGCGCTGCCTCTAACGCTCGTCAACGAGATTATGAACGGAAGAGTAGTATCCGAGTCAGCGACTGGAACTGGTGAGACCATCAGCGCGTATGTTGATGTGTATACTTCATCCTAGATTGAGCATAGAAGCTCAGAATAATTAGATAGATCCATGGGGAGCTTGTACTTAAATTTTACAGTTTGTTATAACACGAGAAGGTGCTTATGTGCTTTATTGTGATCTTCCAATGAAGTAATGATTTGTGTTTTGTGTGTTCAGCTAAGGAACAGGCATAGTGTTTCATCTACCTGCTATTACATTAATTCTTATGTGTATTTTATGTTACGATTGTTTTGTGTATACTTCAAATAAAATGCTGTCCTGTAATATGATTCTTCTCATTGACCCCATCCCCTAGACTCCAGCCAAGATCCTACATATATTAAATGCTCCTAAACATCATATACTCTTAAACATCATCACTTGGCATCGATTGAAATCACTAATCTTAATAAGAGTCATTAACCTAAAAATGTCAATCTAATGCCAGGAAAAATTTTATTAAATGTAAAATTATAGTTTTGTTTTGGAATTACATCGATAAAGTATCATATGGCTCTATGTTATAAAGCATTTATAGTACTCTGATTATAAAACATTCGCAAGCATTTCTATTAACATTTTTAAAAACCTATTTTTCTGATCTTATATATTTATGGTTACACAATAAAATTACGTAAGTTGAGAGTTCCTTTCTAAATATTATCTTAGTAAATAAGACAATTGTATACCGAGTAAAAAAATGTATGCGTTTACCTACAACTAAAAAGTAGTCATTTCCTGAATCTCTCATCGATAAATGTAAATTTACGATTTATGCGTATAAAGTAAACAAATAAATTGAACAGACGAAATGATCAAGAATTTCTAACTTATACTTGTCTAGAAGGTGAAACAATATCATGAATATCAGAATCTATTGTACTACAAGAAATTCTGGCTTGCATTCTAAAAGCTGGATCACAAAACACAATTACAGTTACTAAAACTCACTTCTTAAGTTCGCATTTATTAGGTTGAGTCAAAAGATTTGTCCGTTTTCTAATCATTTATTAAAAGTCAAAAAAATATAACAATTATAACATATTTTCATTGACATATTCACCGTTACTTTCAACAACCATTTTCCAACGTGACTGCTACATTGAAAGTCCACGGTTATAAAAAGACACTGGTTTTTGAGCGAAGAAGTCAGCAATGCCTTGCCGGAGGTCGTATTCATTGTTGAAGCGCCGTCCACGCATAAAGTGCTCTAGCGACCTGAACAAATGATAATCTGTAGGCGCAATGTCGGGTCTATATGGTGGGTGAGCGAGAAGTTCCCAACCCAACTCATTCAGCTTCTCACGCGTCTGATTTGAGACGTGTGGTCTTGCGTTGTCTTGTTGGAAGAAAACTCGAGCTGGATTAAAGCCTTTTTCGACGAGTTTCTGTTGAACGTGGTCTAATTGAGTGCAATATACAGCTGAGTTCATTGTTTGTCCTTGAGGAAGAAGATCCCAATGCAAAACTCCTGTCGACATCCAAATAACGCACAAAAGTGCCTTTTTTGGATGATTCCCGGGTTCAGCTGTCCTAACTCCAAGCTGATGTGGGCTGAGCCATTGACATCCGGCTTTTTTGTTGTCGTATAGTACCCACTTCTCATCACAGGTAAGAATTCGACGCTATCCACCTCGGCTAAACTTTCGCAGCAACGATTGACAGACTGATTTGCGCTTATTCTTTTACATTTCGTTGAGCTCATGCGGTACCATTTGACCACGCCTAATCTTCTAGCCAATTTTGTGAAGGTGTCGATTGACAGTTGACTGAGAAGTGCCAAAATCTTGCGCTAATTTTCAGGTAGTTTGAGTCGGATTGGCTTCAATTGCACAGAGTAAAGCTCTTTCGTCGATTGTCGATGGTCTCCCAGAGCGTTTCTTATCGCCACAGTGCGTATCCCCGGAACGGAACATTGCATACCATACGTCTGCATGTTCTTTCGTTAACAGTCTTCCTACCAATTGTTACACATATATTACGACTTGCTTCAGTTGCATTGTGGCCTTGTTTGAACTCGTGGAAGATTAGGCTGCGGATTTTTTCACGATTTTTTGACATACTTGGTCTTTTTTAAAGAGTAATAAATCTGTAAAAAATAAAATGAATATAATAATTAAATGCATCATTTTGATCAGCAGAAAATGAGCTTTCAAAATATATATGACATTAACATTGCAACTTTAATGTAACATATTTATTGATACGCAACTAAGAAACGGACAAAACTTTTGACTCAACCTAATATAATCGAAGATTTTTAAGCAAGTTTGACCTCAACAATATACAAACACATATAATAACAGGAGACCATATACAAACGGGTTTTAATATACAAACACGTTCTAGAATTCTAATAGGGCCTTCTAGAACTCTCTAGCGAAAGCAAATAGAATTTATAAAGATGAGAAGGAACTACTTTTATTAGAACCATAATTCAGTTTCTAGAGGTCAATCCCAGAAATATTTTTCAGTGCAGATAATAAACAAAAATACTGCAGTGTTCTCGGAGTAGAATATGAAAATACCTTTTATTCATTTTTTCTTAAATAATGACGGCAAAACATTTAAATTTAAAAAACATAATTTATTTTCTACATAACTTCAAAATTATCTATAGGTTGAAAACATAATTAATATCTGCAAGGTTTTATTAAACCGTTTAAATACACATAGTTTCTTAAAATAATACTAAATTCACCAATAAATATACTTTTGAAATTAAATTTATAGAATTTCCTCACGTTAGCGATAATAGGAGATGAAAGTATATCAACAATAAGAATATTTAAAACTTTTCTCATAAATCTTTTTAAAGTGCTTCTTACATCTAATGATCATCATACTCGTTATCCTTACTTGATCTGCGCAATTTTGATAACTACATATTATTTAATGTTAAATTTATTGCGTAGAATAAATTCAGAAACTAATGTTTAAATAAAGTGTTTAAAAGTTTGATGTATAAAAACCGCAATTTCTGAAAGGAAATGCTATTTTTTCATAAATTTAGTAAGAAATGCTAGTCCTTAGCAGGTTTAAAAAGGGCATTTGTTACAGAATTTTCAATTAAGAAAGAATAGAACAGAATTTCCTTTTTTGCGTGTAGAAAAATATTTGCATTATTATAGATAATGCTTTCATATTGACTTAAAATTTACATAAAATTATTTCTTTTATTTTTCTTATAGATGCGAAAAAAAGATAAGATTTAAGTTTATAATTTATACCAGTTATAGAATTATAACCAATTTATTCATAGGATAATCACTATCATATCCTATGTAGAAATAACTTTCAAATTATATAAATTATTTGTATTATTGCAGTATTATCAACTCTTTTTACTTTTATTTTTATTATAATTATAGAGAAAAAGGAATTAAATAAACAAATATGTGATTTTAAAGAATAATACTTTAAATTTAACGTATATATTTCGAATATTTTTATAAAACAAAATTATGATGTGTATGCTTCGATTAAATGTATAAATAAATAAAACTTTTCTTGACACTATGCAATTGTACATTGTTCAGTATGATTCTTTGTTTATGAATAGTTTATGGTCAAATCTCTCTTTAAACCCCATTCACATTAATATTTTTACTTTCCGAACACTATAGTGAGGAAAGTATTGTAATCATGTCAAAAATCCGAAATCGAGATTTTGATGTTTCTATACGTTTTTACTTTCCGAACACTATAGTGAGGAAAGTATTGTAATCATGTCAAAAATCCGAATTCGATATTTTGATGTTTCTATACGTTTTGAGGTCCCCTGAGTCCGTTTTCACTATTTCTACGATGATGTATGTATGTGTGTGTGTATGTGTGTATGTGTGTATGTGTGTATGTCTGTGGGTGAACACGCTAGCGTCTAAACGCTTCGTTCGATTAACCTGAAAGTTGGTACGCATATTGTAAGTCACCATAGTACGAACCCTATAGATTTTGGTGAATCTAGCACTTCTAGTTTTTTTACAGGGACACAAAGAAAAATTCTTTATCATTATGGCCTATGGGAGCAAAATCTTAAAAGTGCGATAGCATCTAAACGCCTTATTCAATTGAGCAAAAATTTTATACACATATTATAGATCACAAATACTCAATCTGTATAGATTTTGGAGAATCTAGCACTTATAGTTTTTTTACAGAGACACAAAGAAAAATTCTTTATCATTATGCCTATGGGGCCAAATTTTTAAAAATGTGATAGTGTCTAAACGCCTTATTAATCCGAGCAAAAAAATTGTACACATGTTATAGATCACAGTTGAAATAACTGTATAGATTTTGGTGAATCTAGCACTTACAGTTTTTTTACAGGGACACAAAGAAAAATTCTTTATCATTATGGCCTATGGGACTAAATTTTTAAAAGTACGATAGCATCTAAACGCCTTATTGAATTCAGCTGAAAATTTTTATGAGTATTATAAATCACTGTTGCACAAACTATAAGCATTTTGGTGAATCTAACATTTATAGGTTTTTACAGGGACACAACGAAAATTTCTTTGTCATTATGATCTATGGGCTCAAAGTTCAGTAGCGTTAAATAAAACAACGTGTAATAGATGGAGAAAAATACTCAAACACTCTATTATGGTTTTCTCTCTTTTGTTTGTTTAACAACTACTTTTTCTTTACTTTATCTACAAAACTGTTAATTACTCAATGTTCGGAAAGTCGAGTGGAGTCACTCCAGATTTTTTCATAATCTGGTCGGTTCTTACTGTGAATCATTTATTTTTTTAAAATTTAATGATAATTATAATAATAACCATAACAATAATAATATATTAAACAAAAGAAAAAAAAAAAGAAAGAAAGAAACTCGGTCCAAGGATATATATTTTATTTTTTCATTTAAATTTTATTTTTGCAGTTTTCCTGATTATTGCTTGTAATTATGCCTTTTAAACAATGCGATTTTTAGAAAGTAATTTCTTTCAAAAATGTTATGCAAAAATGAATGCTTTTATTTAATACAGTTTGAAACAACACTCATTACTTTTATAAATAAAAACTTTTATGAATTAAAATTATTCAATTTTATTTTAAAATTCAAATTAAAGTTGCTTAGTCACCATATTCTACATTTTCAATAGTTAAATCATAGCTCAAAATTTATGGAAAAAAAAAAAAAAAACATTTATAAAGCAATTACGATAATTGTTAAAAATATACTTTAAAGGCGTATATCGAGAATATTATTTATATCAGCTTTCCTTCAGATAGTGGTTTAAATACAACATATCGTAAAAACCTACAATTTTGAGTTGAAAAAAGTTGGTAAGCAAAGCTTTAATTAAAGTACAAAGAAATATTGAATTTTATATTATTTATAGTAGATTACACTGAGAAAAAAAAATATACCGCTTTCATCTAGAATGAATAAATGGCCATTTTCTAAATCCTTAAACTAGAAATATAGATTTCCGAGCTATGCGAATAAGGGACGCCAATAAACTGAATAGACAAAATAGTTGAGAATTTCTATTCTACACATTTCTAGATGATGCAACAATATTCTGAATATTCTGAATCTTTTGTATTACAAGAAATTCTCTCTTGAATTTCTGAAATTGGATCATAAACCAAGATTATAGCTGCTGAAACCCGCCTCTTGTATTCACATTTATTTGAAGATATTTTCAAATAGGTTTGTCCTCGATAGTAAATAAAACGCTCAAGAATTCTAATAGAGGCCTCTAGAATTCACTTTCGAAGGAGACTAGAAAAAAAAAATTATAAGAAATTTGGTCTGCAATATGGTCTGCAATAACAATAATAATAAAAGATGGGTATTTGTTGCCACAGATAAAGAAAATATTAAATACTAGCAGGCTTTGCCCGCTTCGCTGGACATTAAACTTAAATGAGTTGTCAAAATCGAATATTTTTATTAATAACCTAAGTTCTCGCTGTGATTGGTAGAGGTTTAATCGCTCGCAACGTGAGGAGTCTGGGTCCCCACTGTCTTCGGCACAACTTACCCACTTCTTACTTCCCCACCCTCAGCGGGTGAGCTCAACGTTTTGCAAAATCCCACTAATGTGCATAATGCGTACACTTAATCAATATCCACACACGAAAATTCGCCATTCTAAGATAATTCAAAGCGAATTCAAACTGAAAAACATGTTTTTACACATGTTTATTGCCCTCCAACTCCGAGAAGGTGTGTGTGTGTGGGGGGGGGGGATTTCGAATTTCGTGAAATCCAGTTACAATAAGTGCGGGATGCAAACAAACAATTTACGCACTAAATTTCGTGACCACAGAAGTCTTTAATAGAAAATATTATAAATAAATAAATACAAAAAGCATAGCTTTAGTATGGGAACCCTTTGGTGACTTTAAATATTTTGAGCCATTTTTGCGATGAACTGAATTGGCTATCTCAATTGTGTAATTAAAGATCTTGGCGAGAAACGTCCGAGCTACTTCGGTGCCGAATTTCAAATTTTGCCAAAGGGATCCAATACTAAAGCTGCTCATTATCGAATCTGGGTTGAAAACGGAAAAAAGGGTAAAATAAATTAGAAATATCAGACCTATATTTATAAATTTGATACCGAATGAAAGGGGCGATTTTGCTGAATCCAGGGGTGCAGACAGTTTTTCGATGCGACAATTAGATTTTTAAAAAATAACTAAAGTATGAAATTTAAGTGGCAACGAAAAAATTGAAAAAGGGAAAAATAAATTAGAAATATCAGACCTATCATTACAAATTCAGTGTCAAATGAAAGAGGTGATTTTTCTGAATCCTGGAGTGTAAACAGTTTTTCGATACGACAATTAGATTTTTTAAAATTTACTAAAGTATGAAACTTAGATGGCAACACTTCATTTCAATATTTTCATAATTTGTAGTGCGAATCACGCGAATACAAAAGTCTTTAACTTAAAAATTTATTTTTATATTTTATTTTTCCATTCAAAGCATTTTAGTGAAAAAATATTTATGGCGCATACGCAGGCGTTTTTTACCCACAATTTAAACACGAATCATAATTTTGAGAATTTCTATAGATATAATTTCAAGTTGGGTGAATACCTAAGTTTCTGCCAAACGCCGTTGAATTCCGTCCAGCCGTTCTCGACTGATGCCCGGACAAACGTGTTTTAGTCTTTTACCCCCTAGGGGGGAATGGGGGGAATTTCTGAAAAGTTGATAGATATAATTTTAAGTTGGGTGAAGACCTATATTCCTGCCAAGCGCCGTTGAATTCCGTCCAGCTGTTCTCAAGTGATGCCCGGACAAAAAAAGCGGCATTCGGACACGATGACACACACACACACACACACACACACACAGGCAAAATTTTCTGAAGTCATTTTCGGCTTCCATGGTGTGTGAAATGTGAAGATATCGCAAAATTTTTCGCTTCTGACAAATTTACAGACAAAAGTCTGAATGTATTAATATAGATAATCTAGGTTAAAGTTTCCTCTGTATTCCGTAGAGGATTTTCCCGCTCACAACGTGAGGATTCCGGGTCAACAATGTCTTCGGCACAACTTACCCGCTTCTTACTTCCCCTTCCCCAGCGGCTAGGTTAGAAGTTTTGCGAAATCTCACCAAAGTACATAATGCGTACACCTAATCAACATCCACACACCAAAAAGCATCACTCTAAAATAATGTAAAGCGAATTCAAAGAGAATAACGTGTTTTTACGCGTGTTTATTGCCCTCCCCCCGACCCCAAGGGGGTAAGTGGATGAATTTTGTAAAATCTCGTTATAATAAGCGTCAGATACATATAAACAGTTTGCGCACCAAATTTCGTGACCGCAGATCCCACAGCTTTCCCAAGAAAAATGTAGCACTAAAGGGGGGGGTCTTGAATTTGCAATATCCCCCCTCAAAAAAAATCGAAATTAACAAAAAAAAAAAAAAAAAAAACGAAATTTTTTTTTTGAAAATATTCTAAAGAAGACACGTAGCTATTTTCAATACCTTTGTAATATCTTTAGTAGAGCTCCTCTAAAAAATCCGGTATTTCTTAAATTTCCCCCTCGAAAAACGATTTTCCCCCTCCTTTAAGAATCAAGAATTCTAAAATCGTACATAATGTTTTATTAATACTCAAGTATAACTCATCATATGCAATTTCTTCACCGTGATGTAATTTGGGGCCGAGTTATGCTTACAAACGTTTGTTTTTTGCTTCCTGTCCCGCTGGGGGGAAGAGGGTATTTCGATAAATCCCGTTTCTTTAGGTGCCGGTTGCATATAAATAATCCAAGCACCAAACTTCCTGACCCCAGCTCTCATAAGTTTTCCAGGACAAACTTAGCGCTAAAAAGTGTGTCTCGATTTTTCCCTTTGTAACACAAAAACCCCCTTTCACCCCCCCAAAGAAAATAAAATGGCAGATGACAAAAAATCGAAAAAGTGTCTTAGGAAATAGCCTAAGAATGTCGCATAACCTGTTTTCAACATCTTTATTCCATTTTTGAAGGAGTTCGACTCAAATCAGGAATTTTCAAAATTTCCCGCCAAAAAAAGATTTTCTCCCTTCCTTCCTTTAAAAATCGAAAATTCCTAAATAACAGATAATGTTTTATTTGTACGCAAGCCTAGTCTCTCCATATGGAATTTCTTTATTATGAAGTAATTAGGAGCCGAGTTATGCTTACAAACATGTTTTTGTCTTTTCTCCCGCAGGGGGAAAGGGTGGGGGGGGATTTCGGAAAAGTTGATAGATATAATTTTAAGTCCAGCCGTTTTCAAGTGATACCCGGACAAACGTTTTTTGTCTTTGCCCTCCATGGGGAAACGGGGGGAATTTCTGAAAAGTTGATAGGTATAATTTTAAGTTGGATAAAGATCTAAGTTTCTGCCAAGCGCTGTTGAATTCAGTCCAGCCGTTCTCAAGTGATGCCCGGACAAACGTGTTTTTGTATTTTGCCCCCCAGGTGAGAACGGGGAGGAATTTCTGAAAACTTGATAGATATAATTTTAGTTTGGTTAAAGATCTAAGTTTCTGCCAAGCGCTGTTGGATTCAGTCCAGCCGTTCTCAAGTGATGCCCGGACAAACGTGTTTTTGTCTTTTGCCCCCCAGGGGGGAACGGGGGGGGATTTCTGAAAAGTTAATAGGTATAATTTTGAATTGTGTAAAGTTCTAAGTTTCTGCCAAGCGCCACTGAATTCCGTCGAGCCGTTCTCAAGCGACATACAGACACGATGACACACACACACACAAACACACCACAGACAAAATTTTCTGAAGTCATTTCCGGCTTTCATGGCGTGTGAAACGTGAAGATATCGCAACATTTTTCGATTCTGACAAATTTACAGATAAAACTCTGATTTTATTAATTGCCGAAACGTCAGTGGAGGCCCTCTGTTGAGACACAAAACGGTTTTGGGCTGTGTCTGTGTGTCGCGCGATTGCGGCCGCAAAAATGGCGCTATTGACTTGAAATTCGGTACACATGTTCATGAGCCCTACGAAATCGGCTGTATAGGTTTTGGTATGTATTCCATTTGTAGTTCGTATACAGGGACACGCCAAAGTTTTTCTAGTCATTACGGCCTATGGGAGGAATTTCTATGTATCGTGATAGCGGCCACAAAAATCACGCTATTGACTTGCAGTTTGGTACGCGTGTTCATGTGCCTCACGAAATCAGCTGCATAGTTTTGGGTGTGTATTCCATTTGTAGTTCGTGTACAGGGACACGCCAAAGATTTTCTATCATTAGGGCCTATGGGAAGAATTTGTATGTACCGCGATAGCCACCGCAAAAATCAAGCTATTGACTTCCAATTTTTGTCGAAACGTCAGTGGAGTCCCTCTGTTGAGAATCAAAAGGATTTTGGGTTCAGTTTGTCCGTCCGTCTGTCTGTCTGTCGTGTGATAGCGGCTGCAAAAATCGCGCTATTGACTTGAAATTTTGTACACATGTTCATGATCCCCACGAAATTAACTGTATAGTTTTGGGTGTGCATTCCTTTTGTAGTTCGTGTACAGGGACACGCCAAAGTTTTTTTTTATCATTACGGCCTATGGGAAGAATTTGTATGTACCGCGATAGCGGCCGCAAAAATCCTTCCATTGACTTGCAAATTGGCGCACACGTTCCAGCTTTGCATATAAGTAGCTATATAATTTTTATTGCTATATTTTTTATAAACTTTGTACAGGGACACGCCAAAATTCTTAACATTACGGCGTATGGGGTGAATTTCGTTTAAACGCATTTTAATATCATTACTTTGCAGTGAAGAAAATGAAACTAGAGTACGTGAGTAAGATGCTTAAACTTATGTTGTTTGAAGAAAATATGTGCTCTTAAGCTTTCTAATTAATATACAGGACTTTACAAAAGAGTTCTGACAATGTCACTTAGTCATCCAAACGATGTTAAATTTGGAACAATTATTAATTTTAAACGCAAAATAAGCTGAATAGTTTTTATTGGTGTATACAATGTTTATGGTTCGTTTACAAAGACACACGAAAGAATTTCGTAACATTAGAGCCTATGTACAAATTTTTAATTTAAGCGCGCACTTTAAAGCGTTTATGCTGAAAGGAACGTAATAAAGTTACATACATTATAAAGATGCTTAAAATCATATTTTCTCTTAAAAAAGGTTATGTATAGACTAAATAACTTATGGGACCACACAAAATAATTCCGAGTATGTACTGTAATCATCCAAATGATGTCAAATTAGTTTGAAAAATTAATGAGTTAAAATTAATTTAGTTTATTCTTATTATTGGCATTTATAATGACTTTGGCTACTTTTCCGGGATACATAAAGAAATTTCATACTATTACGGTCTATAGTCGGTATTTCTTAAAAGTGTATTTCAACATGGTTACACCCCATCAAATATAATGAAATTTTATTAGAATTTTAAAAGCATGTTTTCCTGTTGAAAATTGTGGGCATAGAATTGATAATTAGTTCAAAGGTTACGCAAAATATTTTCGATATGCTATGTATTTCTTTTTTGTATGAAATTTGTTATTTATGAATTTCAGGAAAATAATGCAAGAACGTCGTTTATTAAGAATACATATTGTTGCGTACTTGAGGGTTCGTAAAATGTCCGAGAATGAAAGGCGAAACTTGCAAAAATTCAGTGATTTATTCACAGAAAGTTCCAGAAAAATACAGGTCTATAAACCAAGTATCAGCTTCAATTCAACCAGTAAACATAGCTTAAACAACAGCCGTTAACAGCAAAACAACAGTACAAACTGTTTAGCAATAACACATAACGCAAGTCCCATGCAAAGATTATCAGTGCAAAGCAAACATTTGACGAAACTGACACAGATCTGAGATTGGCTGCCTTGGCTAAAAAAAGGCTCCTTTTATACTATTCTATCGTACACAGACTGTTCTGGAAAGTTATCGTATCTCATCAGCCAATGAGATTATAGCTTCCATATTTGGTATATCCCTAATAAGGATTTTCTCGCCAAGGTCACCAAAAAAATCGACAAGGAGGGAAACATTCGCCAAATTTGGCGCCAAATCCATTTCTTCCCTTATATGGTGCTTTTTTAATGCGTTTTTAAAGGAAAATTAGGCTATCTTAACGCTAAAACGACTATAAATGCACAAAATTAGCATTTTATCGACTAGCTAAGCCTCTTTGTAAAATTTATACAAAAATAAATGCAATTATTCACAAATCCGTAACGCTTTATATGATATACAAATAGGTATACAAAGGGAGATACAGCGGGTGTTTGACGGGGGCGTTAGCCCCCCTCAGGAATGTATCTGATTATGGTAATAAGTAGATCGAATCAATATATACTATTATATAATAAGGAATAAATAAAAATGACTGTTGAAAAATGTCTGATGCAAATAGGACGTTGAGGCTCCTGATCTGCAGATCCATTAGTATAGATTATTATTATCCATTTAAGTGTACTGACCATTGAAGTGGACAGTGCCTGCTAGTTTACTACATAATCAGTTGCTAACTGTACAATCGGGGAAAAAAAAAGACGCAGCACTCGACGTAACGTCGTTGCTAATAGATGTAGAAAAATGTAATAGGTATCATTCGACGGGGAATTGTGAGTAGTTTCAGAAAATGAACTGAAAATTTGAATTGGGGGTCGTCTACATATTAATACGCGCACCAACTTTGATTTTTTTTTCAAAGGTAATGCCCCATATTTATTTTATATTTGAATTTCTGGGATAGCGACATCGCGAAAAAGTATATTAGTTGTATATTTTACATATTTTTTCACAGAGTTATAAGCGTTCAAATTTTGAAGGTGCTAATGTTGAATTCATAATTCAAACTTTTATTAATATCTTCACAAAAATAACTTGATCGATATATATATATATATATATATATATATATATATATATATATATATTTTTTTTTTTTTTTTTTTTTTTTACGAGATACAGAGAAGAAACCAAAACATAATCCGTCATTACTTTGGATTCTGAAAACTATTTTTAATTTCGTAAAATATTAATAAATTCATATTCATAAAAATTATGAATTATGACCTATATTAATTTTTACATAAAATGAATCCTAAGGCTGAAAAATATGAGTGTGCAGATTTGCAGCTCATTCCAGTTATTAGTTTTCGAGATATAAATAAATCTTTCTTTTGGAATGGTTTAGGAGGTCGTCTCTTATAAAGTTTTGCATGAGATAACGGATCAAATCTTAAAAAATAACAAGACAAAGTAAACAAAATATGTTTATTTTTCATTTACGGGTCAAATTATGTAACAACAACATCAAGCGCAAAGAAATGAAATAAAAATAATTAGACATTAGTGTTAGCATTACTCTTTTTAGACATTAGTGTTAGCATCAATAATTCCTATTTTCTAAAGAAGACAAGCCTTGCCTTCATCGTTCTTCAAAACAAAACAAAATAGAAAAGTAAAGTAAATGCGACATTGAGTATTCGTGTTAAACTCCTCGTTTTATGTTGACAAAAATATGCACAAGTGGTATTTATCGATTACTGGTGCTAAATTTTGAATCTTTCAAACGAACACTGGAAGAAAAAAAATAATTAATCAGGCGGGGTTTACTCTTTTAAATAGAAAAATTGGTAATTGTAAAAATTGTTAATTTAAAAACGAATGGAATTAGAATCCAAGACAGACTTGTAAAATCGTTTCTTAACTACCGTCATAGTTAAAAGGCTTAGTCATTTGCTTCATATATGGCTTTATTTTTATTTATTTATTTATTTAATTATTTTGTAAGGGGGGGGATTATAATTTTAAGGATACTTTAGTCATTAAAATTTTAATAGTATATTTTAACTTTATATATATTTTTTAAATATACTTTTACTTTTATAAATATATTTTAACACATTTTGCGAACGAAGGATTTTGTAATTTTGATAGTAAAATCCGCATAAGGGCGTTTTTCTCTCAAAATATTTCAGAACAAATTTTCTGTATTCACAATTATATTACAAATGGATATACAGCATAATTATATTCTTTCTAATCGATATATTTCTATCCATAGTATATTTTATTGCAAAAATATGAACACTGGGTACACATCTAAGAAATAACACAAAAATTACGAAAGAAACCCCCACTAAGAGAGTTACAGATTTTCAAATGACGTGAATCTACGTCAGCAGTCGCGAAAGGGTTAATTAAGAAATTGTATTTTCATAGAAATTATAAAAAGAATCGTACAGTTCCAAAGAGTTCAACTGACCCAAAACTGGTAAGTGCGATTAAAATTGTTTAATATTTACTTCATGAACCCTCACAATAATTTATCTTAAAAGATTTAGTTTATGCCTTTTTGTATATATATTTATATAAATATATATATATATATATATATTATTTCATTTCGTATTTTATGTTACACCTGCAAAAGAAAATTTAAGTTTTATTGGTGATCACTACAGCCATAATAGACACTTTTACTTGAAAAAATTGCAATATTTTCAAAGAGTACAGTCTAGACAAATCGCAAGTGTAATATATTTAAATAGACTTAAAATTATTTAAAAAAGTACTGAAGTATATAAAAATCTAAGAAACTGACTTCAGGATAATTAAGAAACTGGAAAAAGATCAATCTTTTTATTAACTTTTATAATTCTTTTTTTTTTTTTTTCTGAAAGATTTCCGGTGTAAAACATTAAAATTTTGTCTATTTCTCATAGGATCTTAATTTTATTTTTCTGCATTTACAGATAACCCCCTAACACATATTTAATTATAACTCTTTAAATGCTACAGATAAAGTATACAAATAATACACTTTTCCGCACTGCCAGACTCTCAGAAATTCGAATATGAAGTCAAAATTGGGTATTGCTATTGAAAAAAATCAAAGTTGGCGCTCATTTCAATATGCAGATAACCCCTAATTCAAAATTCGACAGCATTTTAAGAAAGTGCATTTAATTTCCAGTTGACTGGTGTCTATTATATTTTTGCGTCAATTAATAATGAAATTACAGCGAGTGCTGCAATTTTTTTTATCTCCCGACTGTACATTGAAACATAAAATTTCATTCCTCTCATAAATATAATTCTTTTCCCCATTTATATACTTAATATAACAGATGAATGAAATTTGCTTCAAGTTACCTTTATCTATTTCTTTTGGGTGATTTTATTATATATTGTCAACAATATAAAAGTACACAACAGGCTAAAAACATAAGATAGTTTTCAATGTATTTCAATTATTTTTCTTAAACAACTTACAGCGGTGGACATAATTATAAGACACCTATCTAATTTGACAAATAGTGAAAGGAAAGATTCAGAGCTTAAAACTGTTTCATCAAATACGTCAAAAACATAAATTTATTCTGTAATCATATATATATATATTTTTATAATAATGATATTTTCATACAATTTAATGAAAAAACTTAAAAACATAATGGACAAAATTATAAGACACCAACCGTTTTTTCCAAATACAGTGGTCAACATAATTAGCAGACACTAATGGTCTAAAAGAAAATCCTCTAACATGGTTATTTAACCTTCAAGCGGGCGCGCGTATATGAGAGATACACTCGCGATAAATCCCGTAGCATATCTTAAAGTCAAAGAGCATTTGGAACACTTATCTTTGGCTATTCATTCAGTATATATTGATCTATTTTTAGTTATCTTTTGAACCTCGAGACAATGATATGAAGCTGTATATTTGCTATTTGTATTTGAAAAATACGCGCGACCGTTCAAGTGACGTTTTGTTATAATTGATATTTTTTTTTTCGCGGTTTAAAGTGATTCTTTGTTGCTTTTGTTTTAAACATTATTATTTTAAATATTTTTAAAATTAATTAACTTTTAACTTTACACTTTTTATTAAAAATGACAAAACAGCAACAATATTCTTTATTTTATTTTCAAATAATTCCGATGTTTCTTTGATTACTTTATATTGAATTTGTGCTTTAAGTTTCATACTTTCAGTTTTTATTTTAATGAATAAAAGTTCCAATTGGATGTTCTTATTAATCTTCAAATGCTTATAGTATAACTAAATTATTCAGATACTTTACATATTTTACAATAGTGTATTTGAAAAATACGCGCGACCTTTTATGTCCGTATAAGGAGCGCGCCCGCTGGAAGGTTAATATTTGGTGGAGCCGCCATTGTTTTTTATAACATGAAAGATGCGATTCGGCATCGAATCTATCAATTCTAACAAAATATCGCAAGAGAGTTCTTCCCAAGCACATTTTATAGTATTCTTTAGGTCTTCGATACATATAAACTGCCTCCCATTTCGGTAAACCGCACAAGCTAAGATCTCCCACAAGTTTTAGATGGGATTTAAGTATGAGGAGCGAGAAGGCCACGGGAGAACATGGATACTTTTCTCTAAAAGCCATTTTTTTTGTTTCGTGTGATGCATTAATCGGCGCGTTATGGTGCTAGAAAGAATAGTTTTCGCCACAAAGAAGTTCACCGTATATGGCTACTTGATCTTTAAGAAGATTCTTATACTTTTCGGAATTCATTCTTGAATGCACAAAAACAATATCCATTTTCTCTTGAGCCGAAAAACCAGCCCAAACCATTACTGAGCCTTCACCCATTTGGCCGTTCATTTGTACATGAGGAGACTTCCGTAAATCATGCCAATAATATTGAAACCCGTCAGGACCATCCACGTTAAACTTTTTTTCATCAGAAGATAACACAGAGTACCATTTGGAGGTCCAGGCCATAGTTTGTTTAGGGAAGTTTAGACGCTCCATTTTGTGCCGGCTCAGAAGCGGTGGTTTTTTCTTCAATCTTTTACATTTCCCATAGGAAGCATTATGCAACACCCTGCGAATGGGTGTTCAACGATTCCTTTTCAAGGCATTTTTAATGCCTGTAGTGGTCATCTTATTCTGCGTAGCGAGCAAAAACACATGGCGTCTGTCTCTCGAGGACAAGCAAGGAGTACGTCCAGATCTTTTAATCACCGATCCATTAATTCCTCTTTTCAAAACGTTTCTAATTGCATATCTAGAGCGTTTAATAACTTTTGAAATATTACTAATTGAAGCACCAGTTCCATTTAATCTCCAAATTTTGCGATTTTCACTTTCTTTTAATTCTGTATCTCGTGGTATGTTTGTAAATGCGTGAAGTCGGTTATCGTCTGCTTTAGTAACTGCTGACGTCCTAACAGCCTGCAGAAAATTTGCATGTTGCACATCATTTTCGAAAAAATTCAGGTGTTTTAATTAAAATGTTAGGATGTCTTATAATTTTGTCAATGGTATTTTTAATTTTTTTTTTTTTTTTTTTTTTTATTAAACTCTATAAAAATATCGTTTCTGTAAAACAATTACGTGTGATAACAGAATAAATTTATGTTTTCGACGTATTTGATGAAACATTTTTAAGTTCTGAATCTTTTCTTTCACTATTTGTCAAATTAGATAGGTGTCTTATAATTATGTCCACCACTGTATATCGATGTTTGTTTCGACATTTTTTTTTTTTTTTTTTTTTTTTTTTTTTTGCATTTCTATGAATTAAACATCAAGAAAAACTGATATTTCATAAAGAATTTGTATAATGAGTCAATGTGCCAGTGTTGCCAGACGGCGCTACATTTTTATTTAATAGTCATCAATAATTTTGAGAAGTGATATTTGATATACATACGTTAAACATCACTTCTCAAAATTATTGGTGACATTTGAATAAAAATGTTGCGCAATCTGGCAACACTGACTGTTGCTCTAAAAATGAATTGTTTAAAATATATTAATTTATTTTTCCAAATAAGTATTTATTTTGATTTACTCTTATTTTGAAATACACAATAAAAGCTTTTTTTTCTGCCATTGCTGTTATAAATGAGGTTACAATTTTAAAACCGTTTGTATATTAAATACATATCTTTATTCCCTACACTTTAAAATTTTTTGTGAATTTTATAATCAATATTATTTATTGTTTTTAAGTTAAATTATTAGATTTTAAATATAAATAGTAGATAATATCAATATACATGGATGATTACTTATCTACTCTATTTATTGTTATAAATTAATTAATTTCTGAGTTTTTAATGTATATAAGATACTAAATGCGCATGTAGAAATATGTAAATTTTTTTTTATTTCAAATACGTTTATCAAAGAAAAAAAAAATTCTACATCTTAGTAAATATTGAAAAAGATAAATATATTTGATTTATTTAAAAAACATGAGTTTCAGAAAAGAATTTTTTCTTCCACGATTGAAAAGTAGCATATACAGGATGTCTCAAAATTGCAGCGATAAACTTTAAGAGGTGATAGGGAATATCATAAGAATTCAGAATTGAACTGGAACACAATACTCACAAATGTTATCTTAACACTTTCGCGACCGCTGATGTAGAGCCCCTAAATAAAATAATAGGCCGACGCATCACCGCCATTTTTTTGCCTCCGAAGAGGACAGCATTCCCGCTTGAAGTCCTTATCGCTTCTCTAATGATTTTAAGAAATCTTGATCTGAAGCTAATCCGTCAAAATAAGAGCAATAAACAACAATAATATTCCTAAAAACACATTTTTTTCACAGTACATTCTCAGGATGTCATTTTATTCTGAGGATATCCTATGGATGAACAGGGGTAAGATGTGTTGTTAGGGCGGTTTCTGTTTCTTTTACAAAATGTCGCCAAAACTCAAATACACAGTAATAGAAGGTCTGTGAACACTTTATATTCACTTCTTGAATAATTATAGCAGTTTACCGCTAAACAAACTTCCATATCATAGTTTACTTAGCTGAAATTATGAAATATAATAAAATAAGTTACTCTAAAGTAACGTAAGACGATAAAAAAAATGTTTGTGGTTTGTTTATCAGAGAAAAGCGTTGGTACATGTGGCAACCCTAAATCAACAAAATGCCTGATGCGCCAGCTCGTATATATAGGAGTCTTACGCTGATGTAGATTCACGTCATTTGAAAATCTGTAACTCCGTCAGTGGGCGTTTCTTCAGTAATTTGAATGTTATTTATATCTTAAAAATATACTCAACATTCATATTTCTACAATCAATATACTATGGATACAAATACTTTGGTTTGAAAGAATATAACTATAACGTATACTCATTTCTAATATAAATGTAAATACAGAAATTTTTGTCCGAAATGTTGTAGCTTGGAAGAATAACGGTCACAGGCGGGCCTTACTGTCAAGAAGACAAAAGCATGCGGTTGCAAAAGTGTTAACTCTTTAACCCTTTAACGTTCACTACTTAATTTATTTTAAAAATTACTAAACTAATTTAAAAAATGGCTTTTAGACACACAGCTGATCATAAATATTTAAAAAATAAAAAAATAGCATTGCTCATTTTCGAGAAATTTTCGGTTTGAAACATCTGTAAGTAAACCTTATTAAATTCAAATATAATTTTAATTTAATAAATAAATCACTTAAAAAGTAAACATTATCGACAACAAAAACTCGTAAAAGTTGCATAGATCCCAACATTTCAATTTATTCCGGAGTATTTTAACCCTTTGCGGTGCAAGGTAATTCGGATCATTTAAATTACACTACCACCGGAATTTCCGAATATAATTAAAATAGAAGCCATTTTCAATCATCACGTTAAAAAAGGGGGCCTTTTCGGCTATGTTATGAATGTAAATTTTTACTAAAAATTTCAGGGATGAGTTTTTGCACTTAAGAATTAAAATTAGGTGTTCCATCAGAGGGAACACTGCGACTGAAAGGGTTAAAAACTGGTGTTTTTTGGTACTTTTTTAAAGATGTAGGCGTGATTTTTTAATTTTGAATTTTAATAAACATCTTTTTCATGTAAATGATTGCGTAAAAATAGATATGTAGTAAACGCTATTTCTAAAGGATGCAGTTAAAAAAACTGGTCGTATTAGTACAAATATCTTATATATTTTTGTAAAATGATGGATTGTACAAAATTTTTAACTTTATAAGATCGGTGGAATTATAAATAACTACAATTTAGACTAAACATAAGGAGTTGATAATATTTATATGGCGATAAATGTCAAAAACTTTCTTCGTTCTTTTTTTTCCCCCTTGGCTGATTTGAGGATGAGAAATTTCTATCTTTTTTATCACCACAATTTTAATCATGCTTAATCATGATACATTATTATGAAAATATCATAAAAATATGTCCATAAAAATTGTAAGTTAGAAAGCTTGAAATTTTTTTTTCTTGAAAATGCTCTAAAAAAAAATGTGGAGTATGCGACCCTGAGAATGTATCCGCTTTTTAAAGGGATAATATGATGCTTGCGGTAATAGATTGCTGTGCATCCCTCAATCCTTCAGCTATTAACCCACATCATACCAAGCATTGAAAAAATATTTTTTCTTTATAAAATCTTAAATATTTGTTTCCTTAAGCCTATGTATACACACAAAATCGAAACACTTACCAAACTTTCATTGGCTTAATAGGTAAAAGCTGTCCTAAAAATAGTAAAATGGTTTAGGACAGTCAGAAACAAAAGGAAAACAGACCATATATATATATATATATATATATATATATATATATATATATATTTATTTATTAAAAATTTATTTTTCCAAATTAGTGAAAATAATGCCCGGACTGGGAGTCGAGCCCCGGATCTTTGATTTACACGGTCAACACTCTGCCAGTTGAGCTATCCAGGCCGACAACCGATGGGCGTTACTCACTCAGACAACTTTTAGGCAGAATATCTGGTCTATAATGTAGATAGCTCGACAGAGTAAGCCTACAGCTCCTAATCATAAGAGTAATGGAAAACACCATTAAACAACGGGAAGAAGATATATGTGTATATATATATATATATATATATATATATATATAATACACAATCAGCAGATTTGGAAGAAAATCATACATATTGAAAATTTATTTTTTCCAAATAAGTGAAAATAATGCCCGGACCGGAAGTCGAACCCCGGATCTTTGCCTTACAAGGTCAATACTCTACCAATTGAGCTATCCAGGCCGACAACCGGTGGGCATTATTCACTCAGACAACGTTTAGGCAAAAAATCAGGTCTATCATGTACAATGGTGCAAGAATTTCCGTCTTAGGACGGCAAACTTACATCAGCGTATTTTTATCAATGATTTTTATCATATTTGTGCTTTAATTTATTGCGATCGAGCATAATAGAAATTATTGATAACGAGTGTTGGTGAGAGTGTTTTATTTTAATACTGAAACTCTTGCACCCCTGATCATGTAGATAGCTCGACAGAATAAGCCGCAGGTAATGAAAAACACCATTAAACAATGGGAAGAAGAAATACATTTTGTTTAATAACACACAATGAGCAGATTGGGTAGCAGATTGGATGTATTAAAAATTTATTTTTCCAAATGAGTGAAAATAATGCCCGGACCGGGAGTCGAACTTCGGATCTTTGACTTACAAGATCAACACTCTACCAATTGAGCAATCCAGGCCGATAACCGGTGGGCGTTACTCACTCAGACAACCATTCCATGCTAAATGAAGCAATCACTAATTCCCATTCTTGACAACGCAGAAAGGGATGTTTTTGGTGCAGTGTTTGTATGAATAAATTTATAAAGAAAAATAGATTTTTTTTTTCTTTTTTAATATATATTTGAGCTTTTAGTTTTTTAAATTATTGCATCAATTTGGCAACATTTGTGCATCTATCAATATGCTAATAAAAATTAATTTATGTGCAATTAAGAAATTAATTTCTTTGATTGAGGTTTCTCTTTTTTTATATTCAGCTTTCTCATTAAAATGATATAACATTACTGAACTTATATATATATATAGAGAGAGAGAGAGAGAGAGAAAAGAAAACCCGAAAAATTTCTTTTTATTTCTTTATTTCTTATTTTATTTATTTCTTTATTTGTTTGTTTTGATTCAAAATAATTGGTTTACTAGTTGTATGTCAACACTGTAAATAGAAGTAGCGTAAAGTTAGAGAGAAAATAATTGTTGAAACAGCATATGATTACATTTTCATCATCTAATAATATTTATTGATATATCTGAAAATCAATGAAAAATATTGTAATATTTTTTTAAAGGTAGATTACAGAATTTATTTTTTCAAATTTCTTTAATCATAATATTTGAAAAATGTATTCAGAAATCTTTTAAGGAGCATGTTTTCAGTTACAGCTTTAACTTCATACAGCACAAACTGCCCTCTGACACCTGAAAGAAAGTATATTTCGGATTAACATAAAGGAGGTTTTTAACATAAAAACATAATAAAAAAATACATAAAATTGTCACAAAGACAAAAAAAAAAATACAAAACATTCTCGTAATTTATAAGGGAAAAAAATAAAAAGCTTTTAAATACAATTGTTATTATTATTATTATTATATATTTTTTTAGTTAAAATAAAAAATAAGATAAAAATAAATAATATATAATAAAAGGTATTCACTTTTTAACATGAAAATAAATATAATCTATTATATTAAAACCCGAATAAACTACTACGTTAGAAACGCCAAAGAAAAATATTGGAAATGCATACAGCTGTTTCGGTAGCATAAAGCGTACCGTCTTCAGTGCAAAAAGAATTCTGAATCAGGAGAAGTGCTCGTATATATAGGAGATTGGCCGGATTAAGTCCAACCAATAGGATTGCAGGGAAGGTGGGGAGAGTGGCCAATAGGAATTTAGGAAAGTTAGCTGTGTAAACAGTAGAAAAATTAAGAAAATGTGGACTGAATATAAAATTTCCAACTGTCAGACAAATAGGGAACAGCGAAATCACAATTTACAAGGTTTTAAAAATTTTTATAAATATGAAAAGCTTCAAAGAAATCGAGTTCATGAATGGATTTAGGTCTGCAAATTATTTTAGCTGAATTAAATTTAAAATTATGATTTTCCTCCCAGCAATGTTTAGAAATAGCCGATTTATTGGTTTCTTGTTTGCGGACGTAATTCATATGTTCTTTTAGACGAAATTTAAGACTGCGTTTAGTTTGGCCAATATATGATAAACCACACTGACAGGCAATACTATAAATGCCCCAAGAATTATGCATATCAATGGGATCGTTTAACCGAGAAAAGGTGAGCTGAGAAAATCCGGCCCCTCTCCTTTAAATACGAGCACTTCTCCTGATTCAGAATCCTTTTTGCACTGAAGACGGTACGCTTTAGGCTACCGAAACAGCTGTATGCATTTGCAATATTTTCCTTTGGCGTTTCTAACGCAGTAGTTTATTCGGGTTTTAATATTCCAACGCCAAGTCTCCTGTTATTTTAATCTATTATAGTCATTTGATTAGATACGAGAGGAATAAACTAACCATACTTTGAAATTAAACTGCATTTTTATTGTTATTAGAGTAAGCTTCTTTAGAACGTGTTTAAGAGAGAGTTCATATTTCTACTTTAAATGTTTCTTTTGCGTTTTAAGCGTTGTAATTAGTTTTTTGGTCCGTTCAAGTAATTTTCGCGTAGTCTTTTTAAATTTGTAGTTATTATTATTGTTATTATTATTATTATTATTATTATTATTATTTATCGTTTTTCTGTACGTCCTTCTTAATTTTTTAATAAAATATTATTCCTCAAATTTATTTCTGATAAAATGCAAATCTTCTTATCGAAACATATTGATGATTCTACTAATACTATGATTAATTTATCTCTATAAATTTCTAATTTTTTTTTTTTTTAATAGCAAAAATAGACAAGCAAATAATTAGTAAACAAATAAAGAAAAATTAATAACATATAACATATCGGAAATACTAATAAACAAAATGGAACTATAAATCTGAAATAATTTATAAATACAGATATAGGAAAAAAAAAAAAAAAAAAAGACTTACTATCTAGACTTACTATCTAGACTTACTACTTAAGAGTACTATCGACAGTAACAAAGCATTTACATATATTTTAAAGTTATGAATTAATGCGCAATACACAATAACGGATACAATAAATTGGATAGCAAATATAATTTATGTTACTTGTTAGGTATAAAAAATAAATAACTGAATAAAAGTATAGGAAAAGAAAGTTGATGTTTAATTTTAAGAAATTTGATAAAAAACAAGCAGACAGGTATATGCTCCTCTGCACTTAAAATATCAAATTCTAGCAATAAAATCAAAATGATAATAATTATCTTGAATATAATAAGGAATTTTTCCAAAGTATTTTGCAATACAAGTACTTTGCAAGTATAAAAATGCAAATTATTTTGCATTTTTATTTAAATGCAACATTTGCATTTAAATACAAATGTTGATTAATGATAGTTCTATATGACTAATGTAGTTCTATAGCTATAAAAATCAACAGAAAATATGAAAAAATATTACATAAAAAGTTTTATTTATTTTTTAATCTTATAGTTATTTATAATTTTGTTGTCATTTTGGCGATGAGTTGATATGGATAACGCAAATGCATAAGTAAACATTTTGGCGAGATACAGTCGGCTGCAAAATTATTCGAGCACTAGCAATAATCCTTGCCAAAAAAAGTACACTTAATAAATTTGTTAAATAAATCCTTGTCGAGTCACGTTCTTAATCAGTCTAAGAACATGATTCGACAAGGATTTACTTAGCAAAACAGTCTTAAGTGTACTTTTTAAATATAGGAATTATTGGCTAGTGCTCGAATAATTTTGCAGCCGACTGTACATCCGAGCTACTTGAGTGCCAAGTTCTGCCAAGAGGCCCGAGCTCTTTCAATGTTTTTGCATAGTTTTTCTCAATTTTATTTTAAATATTTTTGTAATGCGAGTGGGAATAAAAAAAAAAACTTTTTTTTTAATTGGTCTAATTATACAATATATCTTCATGTAAAATATTATGCGTTTTCCATTCTGTTTATTATAAAAAAAAAAAAAAAAAAAAAAAAAAATTACTAATGCAGTTTTTCCTGTATTATTGACATTTCTATAAATAACTTAAATTAAATTATCCAGTACTAAGACGTTGCGGTGAAAGAATCTCTGCCAAAGTCAGTGAGGGAACGAAGCGAAGTTTTTAAGCAATTTCAATGTATTCTCGGTATATATATATATATATTTTTTATTATTATGATTGATTTAAATATAGTGACCAGCAAAGTGGGCAAAGCGTGATAGTATTATATATAATTAAAAATGCATTATCCGTTGTATCTGAAAAATAAAATGTTACATAAATACACTTACTGTGACTCTCGTGCAAGATCGGACCCAGCTAATTTTTTCGAGAATTTTCTTGCAAGGCCCCGTTCTTCGAAATTTTCTGAAAGTTCTCTTGCTAAATCAGGATTCTTGAAACTATTCACTGATGCTCCTGGAAAGTTAAATTTTACAGAATTTTATAAAGCCGTACTAGCGATGTAAATATCTTTAAACGACAAAGAATAATTAGGAAAAAAAAATCATGAAAAATCTGCATTTCATACATAAATTTGTATGATATAAACATATGATATAAACATATGATTTAAACATTGTATGATATAAAGATAAAATATAAGAATGCTCTATTTTTATTTAGCTTAAAATTGGAATTTAAACTTAAAAAAGTTAACGAGTCAATTTTAAGTTTAACTTTTAATATACACTGCTCGACATTGAAAATGCAACACCAAGAAGGAAGGATAATAACGGAATGAAATTTGTTGGACACATACATTATAGTAGGAAGACAATTGATTAAAATTTCAAGAAATTTAGAGTAACATGTACTGAGAAAACAGAACATAAAGCAGCGATCTCTGTGAGCAATAACAGCACATATCTGCCTAGGCATTGAATCGAACAGCGATTGGATGACATATACGGGTAGAGCACTTCATGAAGCTACAACACGATGAAACTATTCATCGATCGAATTGATTGGTGAGTGGTGGGGGGCCAGTCGCTTTTCAACGATTAAACAATCATTTTCATTGGTGAGAGATCAGGAGAACGCGCTTGCCAGAGCAACAGTCGAACACCTTCTGTATCAAAGAAGGCCCGGACAATACAAAAAACTTGCAGTCGTGCATTATCTTGCTTAAATTTTGCGCTACAGAAGACTCGAATACAGGACAGACAAGCGGGCCTTATCTCATGAGAAATTTAATGGCCGCTGTTCAGAGTGCCAGGAATACGAACATGAAGTAATCGAGAAGTGTATCCAATGGGATCCTATTACATCATTGCAAATGATGGACAGTATGATGATGTCGAATCCCAGCTGGCAATGTGCATTAATCATAATGCCGTTAAATACGGATAAGGCAATCTTGATGCTGTAAACAGGATAGATATTTGAAAAGTAACTTCACGGCATTCCTGCGTTCAGGTTCTTCGTTGATCACACATTAATGGCGCCCGTATCAGTGATGCATTTTTGAGGGTAATCAGAAAATTGGTAGCCGCATACTGAGTCACCACCAGAATTGATGGTATGTTGTACCATTGGATACACGTCCCAGTCACCTCTTGTTTTCATTCCCGCCACTCTGAATACCAGCCATTGCATTTCTGGCGAGTTGAGGCCCATAGCTCTGCCCTATGTTCAAGGACTCCGAAGCGCAACATTTAAGCAGAACAATGCACGACCACAAGTTGTCCATATTGTCTTGGCCTTCATTGATGCCGAATGTGTTCGACTGTTGCTCTGACCAGCGTGTTCTCCTGATCTCGAACCAATGAAAATGACTGTTTAATCGTTGAAAAGCGGCTGGTCCCCCACCACTCACCAGTAACTTCGATCGAAGAATTGTGGCATCGTGTTAAAACTTCATGAAGTGTTCTGTCCGTACATGTCATCCAATCGCTGTTCGATTCAATGCCTAGGCAGATACGTGCTGTTATGGCTCACAGAGTTCGCTGCTTTATGTACTGTTTCTCATTACATATTACTCCAAGTTTCCTGAAATTTTAATCAATTGTTCTTCCTACTATAATGTATGTGTCCAACAAATTTCATTCCGTTATTATCATTCTTTCTTGGTGTTGCATTTCCAATGTCGAGCAGTGTATACATATAAGGTAGGTGAACCATAGTTAAGCTTTGAGAATTTTTTATAATTTTTTTGTTTTCGTGTATGTGGTTAGACTTTTTTTCGTAAAATGCTAGACTTATCTCTTACACATATCAAGTATAAATTGACTGGTAAAATGAAATTTAGATATTTTTATAATAGAATTTCAAAATTGTACAGCTTGTGGGCCAATTTTGGCGTTTAGGGTACTAAAGGTGGCCAATATTTTGAATGCTCATTTAAAATGTGTCTTTTGTTATTTTGGGGGTTTTTCTTCTTATTTATTTTTTCTATTGACGCAAAAAGGCTGTCAACCTCTTTTTGTACAGAATAATTCAGGATTTTTATTTTGGGATTCATTGACTTCTCTGATTTTTTTTTTTTTTTTTTTTGAGATATTTTATAAGCAGAAATTTTCAAAGTTACCCTTATTACATTAATTCGTGTATTTATTTACTAACTTGACTCCCGTATTCCAAGGTTTTCCAACATCTGTGTTACCTTGAGAAGATGCGTATGGTTGCCATTTGCACGGTATTAAACTTTTAATCGGATAAATTTATTGGAAATGGAGCTAATGCGGTTAAAAAGAATGAAACAATTTCTCAGTAAACAGCTCAAAGGTCTAAGAACGTAAACCCATATAAATTATATGGGTCTTCTCACCTGAAACTTAGAACGACAACCCTTCTAAAGTGAAATCATTGCAAACATCGTTTCATTCTTTTTAACCGCATTAGCTTCATTTCCAATAAATTTATCCGATTAAAAGTTTAATACCGTGCAAATGGCAACCAAATGGTCGACCAAGATAATCTCAGATTTAGACACATACCCTGGAGATATATGATTTACAATGCAATAACACCATTTTGTTATTAAAAATTAAATTGAACCTCTTTTAGGGGAGTGGGCTACCTCAGGAACACTGGCTGCCTTTGGCTCACCTATCTCAATAAAAACATTTAATAAAAGAATACACTTGTTTTAATTTACTAAAAAAGGCAGCTTAGAAAAAAAAAAAAAAAAAACTTTATAACATTTTTAATTTTAAAGCCATATCAACTACGAGGGAAAGTCATTAAGTAAGTCACAAAAGATAATAAAAAAATAATTTACCATGATAATCACTTGAAAATAACTTTTATTTTTCCACATAATCTCCAACAAAGTTGATGCACTTACCCCATCGTTTTATCAGAGCCCCAATTCCAGCTGCATAAAATTCTTTGGGTTACGGTCTCATACACAGTAGGACTTCATGTTGAACGTCGTCGTCATCTGCAAATTGTTTGCCTCAAATATGTTGTTTCAGTGTACCAAGAAGATGAAAATCGCTTGGGGCTAAGTCTGGGCTGTAAGGTAGCATCCATAGACAGGTAACATTTCTATATGAATATTTTTTTATCCAAGTCCTTTCGCCCACAAAAATCATATATAATAATTGTTATCATACCCCTTTATCTACAAACTGTCTTTTTATTATTGAAATGCAGGGTAAGAGAAATTTGGGTGAGTGTCACACACTAGCTTATTATTATTATCATTATTATTAGGACTGAGGTCCTATTAGTCTCAGACAGCGATTTTTGTGTTGTCGTTCTCGATAGTTGGACATTTGTCGAAATCATTTTTCGATAGTTGGACATTTATCGAAATCTAAAATTTAGCAAAAATATAATTGAATAATTTGATAGCGATGTTATAATTGGGAAGAAAAAAAAAAAAAAAATACTAATAGCCCTCCGTCCTAAACTAAATTGTGCTTTTGCCAGAATTTCATCAAAATCTTTTTTTTTTTTTTTTTTTTTAAGAAAAAGAAAAGAAAAATTATACAGTATCGTTACAAACGATATCGAATTTTTTTACTTTTTTCTAGTGAAAGCATATTTTATATTATGGTTGAAAAAATTAAAATAAAGGCAACAATTAAAAATGTAGATGTCTATTTCAAAGGAGGAAATGTGCTGCCTCGATCCACTCCTGTAGAAAAGTGTGGAATGTTCCGGAAATTTCCGTATCTCATCAGCCAATGAGATTAGAGCTTCCATATTT
The DNA here is from genome assembly GCA_963930645.1 of Salticus scenicus. Lineage (NCBI taxonomy): Eukaryota > Metazoa > Arthropoda > Arachnida > Araneae > Salticidae > Salticus > Salticus scenicus. Next base: position 238,955,407 of record OZ005652.1, read on the forward strand.
GGTATATCCCTAATAAGGATTTTCTCGCCAAGGTCGCCAAAAAAATCGCCAATGTAGGAAAAAATCGCCAAATTTGGCGCCAAATTCATTACCTGCCTTATTGGGGCTTTTTAATGCGTTTTTAAGGGAAAATAAGGCTATTTTAACGCTACAACGACTAAAAATGCACAAAATTAGCACTTTATCAACTTACTAAGCCTCTTTGAAAGAATTTATACAAAAATAAACACAATTATCTACAATTTTGTAACAATATCTATACTGTAAACAAAGTATTTTTTTTTTTCTTTATCAATAATTTAAGAAATCTTAATTTAAATTAGTGTTCGGTATTAATTTCAAGTTAGCAGAGATATACACTTTAACAAATTACTTCTCGCACAAGAAGTAATAAATATGCAAATGATAAAAATAATTTTGTTGTTTCTGTGGTGGGGATTTCCAGTGCAGGTATGTAGAGTAGGTTTCGAATATGCCGCCATATTTCCGTATAAGAAGTTTCTTTTTTATTATTATTATTGTTGTTGTTATTGCTATTATTTCGTACATTTTACGTACAAAACGTAAAATTTAATATATATATATATATATATATATATATATTTTGCATTAACTTAGCTAATGTTTCTAAAAAGAGCTACGTATAGTATAAAATATATTTAAGCCAATCAAAAGTTTGAACTTAAAATATATTTCTATTTAGACAGTGACACACACACACACACACATATATATATATATAAATAAATTATGTCTTTAATTAATATTTCCATGCAAACCAATATAATAAATAAATTTAATGTATAATAAATTTAAATTATTTTTCTTTTGATATTAAAAAATGTGCATAGCTGCAATAATAATCTAACATAGAAATGAATACTTACCAATAAGTGTTAGGTGCACAATACGAGTAATCGTCTAGAAGGAGATGCCTTCGGAATGCTGGGAATACATTTTATACCATTCAGGGAAAAGATTTCTGTAATACTTTGACAACCTATACACAATAAACAATAATAACGACGACAAGAAAGTGAAATGATGGTTTTTAAATCAATTTTGACTGTCACATGCATTTGGATATTTGCAAGTGTTTATATGCAGAACAACAATGAATTTTATTTGCATGTCAAAATAGTATTTGCTAAACATATTGCCTATGAATGTGGTATGCGTATTTTTTGTTTTTAAAAATAAATATTACATCATTATTGGCTTAATTGCAGACATTCGAGTTTACAGTTTTTTTTTTTTTTTTTTTTTTTTTTTTTAATAGATTCCATAAACAGGCAATTAAATCTGGACTGAATTTTCTTAAAAATGACGTTTGACAAAATTGCGTATTTCACCTTAAAAGCTTTTTAAATTATTCTGAAAAGAAAATCTCCGTAGATAAGAACGTTTAAATTATTCTCAAAAGGACATCTCCGTAGGTAAGAACGTAGAACTTCACAGCAAAATCTGACAACTGTAAAAAATTTTGTTTTACGTGATATGTAAATCAAAGTGATTTCGAGAGAAAGAGAGGTTATCACGATGTAAAAGGATAAGTTTACCTGCATCATACCAATTCATCATATTTTTATAGTTATAGGCACTTGCGGAAACACTTACCATGTCTGTTAAGCGACAGAGAACTTTTCTACATAAGAAAATTTATCATTGTAATCTTCTTAATATTTTCAAGAAATATGGGAAATATTACATTATTTATTATTCAGGGGTTTTATTTGTATTATATTATATTACATTGTATTATATCATATTTTTTGTTGCAACTTTTCGATATATTTTTAAATATTATGTGTTTTTACAATACAAGTTCTCATTTTATGGCGTGCTATTTTGTTACATGAATATTTTTATTATTAGAAGGCTTTTATATGAAATTGACTTAGTCATTGTGTCTTCGTGTCACGCTAATAAAAAAGGCGTCTCATTTTTAACGTAAATACAAGCTATTCAGTTTGTCGCTCCACGGCTTAGTTGGTTAGAGCGTCACGTTAGTAACGCGGTGGGCGAGAGTTCGATACCCGAAGGTCCGGCGTATTAATTTTTGCAAATAATTAGTAGAAAAAGGTACCAATTGATAACAAAAATTTTTTTGTTGAATACACAATATCTTTAAAAATTTTTGAAGAGATTTTTTTTAAGAAGTTTTTTCTTTTTCTAGATATTAGAAAACACAAAATATTTTAGTTATTAAAAAAGCTCAAAGTGAAAAGTTTCAAGTAAAAAATACATAAATAAATATTTTTAGAGGCTTTATATATATATTATTTATTATTATATGAAATGGAATTCGTCATCGCGTTTTCTGTCACACGAAAAAAAAAAAAAAAAAAAAAGGACGCTTCCACTAAGAAAAAAAAAAAAAAAAAAGTAAGCAATTCATTGTATCTCTTAATGGCTCAGTTGGTTAAAGCGTCATGTTATTTTCTTGCAAATAATTAATAGAAAAGTTATCAGTTGATAAAAAGAAAAACTTCGCTGTGAACACAGTATCCTAATAATTTTTGAAGATTTTTTTAAATTGCTTTTTATCTAGTTATTAAAAAGCACAAAATAAAAATTTTAAGTAAAAATAAATAAATAAATAATTTTTTTAGAAGCTTTTTAGAAGTTTTTTATTGAAATTGGATTTCGTTATCACGTCTTTTCATCACGCTAATAAATAAGGTGACTCAAGTAAATGTCAGCAATCCTTATCGTCGCTCATTGGCTCAGTTGGTTGGAGCGTCAAGTTGATAATGCGATGGTGGTGAGTTCCATCCCCCGAAGGTTCGATGTGCTAAATTTTTCAGCTAATTAATAGAAAAATTGTCAATTGATAAAAGAAAAATTTTCATTCTCTATACAGTATTCTAAGAATTTTTGAAGAGTTTATTTTTAAGAAGATTTTTTTTTCGATACTAAAATGCACAACAGTTAAGTAAAAAAAAATAAATATTCTTTTAGAAGCTTTTTATTGAAACAGGATTTTTACCATCGTGTCTTTGTGTCATTCTGAAAAAGAAGGTGCCTTTACTTTCATGTAAATTTAAGCAACTTTTTTCGTCGCTCATTAGCGCATTTGGTTAGAGCGACATGGTCATAACGCGATGTTTGTGGGTTCGATCCTCGCCAGCCGATGGGTTTCTTTTTTGCAGATAATTAGCAGAAACGGTGCCAATTGATAAAAGGAAACCTTTCATTGTCTACACAGTATCCTAAAGAATTTTGATAGTTTTTTTAAGAAGCTTTTTTTTTTTGAGTTAATAAAACGCGCAAAATAAAAATTCCATTAAAAATTGAAATAAAAATAGAAAATTAATTAAATAATTAATTAATTAAAATGAATTAATTAATTAAAATAACAATGAAATTTTTTTTCATTAGTGTGGAGCCTTTAAAAGTCTAAAATAAAAATTTATTCTAGCAGAGACAGGCTATAAAATCATAAAAGCTTCAACAACAAGAAAATTTTAAAGAAAAATATAGATATTTCCCTTTTGCAAAAGATGACACTTTTTAAATATTCCAAATATTTTAAAAAGCATTCGAGAACAATATTCCTTTTTTATAAGTATTGTTGGATTTTTCTAGAATATTCTATGATTTTTCTTGACAGTTCTTATTAGACTTTTGGTTAGAATGTCATGCTGATAACGCGGTGGTCCCGGATTCGGTCCTCGAAAGACAATATAGTACTTTTTCGCAGATAAATAATAGAAAAAAATGTCAATTGATAAAAGAAAATCTTCCGTTGTCTACACAATATACTAAAAAATTTTAATTCTTTTTCTTTTTTCCGTAACTGAAAAGCACAAAATAAAATGTAAGTAAAAAATCGTTTTTTAAAGTTAGAAGCTTTTTATTGTGAAGCCCTAAAAAGCATTTAAAAAAAATTATTCTGACAAGGACATGGTAAAAAGAAATGAAAGTTCCAACATTAAAAGAATTTTAGAGGAAAATATAGGTACTTTCTTTTGGCAAGACATGAAAATCGTTTAATGTTCAAAACATTTTAAAAAGAATTTTAAATGTAATATGAAGTTATTTCTTTAAGTTTTTCTGGATTTTGTCTTTTAGATAGTAACCATCATGAGTATATGGTTAGAAATTTTAGCTAAGGAAATCCAACGTATATTGAATGAAACGCATTTAGATAATTTATTTATAAGTTATATTTGTCTTAGAAATATTGGTAGAAAAAAGGTTAAGATATTAATTGTGACACCAAGTCTAAAAATTTTTGGATTCTACGCAATACTTAGATTTTTTTTTTTTTTTTTTCCAGAATTTGAATTTAAATTTGCCCTTTACTGGTGCCCGTGGCTTAATAATTTCTTTAAAGAAATTTTCAGTGACGCTAATAAAACTACTTTACCTTATTTTCTTTCAGTAAAATTTTTGTTATTCCTTTTTTAATAGATGTATTACATGTTTTATTCTCAAACGTTGTATAGAAAATTATGCATGCAACATTTCTTTTCCATATTATATTCTAAAAGTTAAATTGAAATAATTTTTTTTTTTGTAATTAGAGCTTTGGAAATTTAAAAGTTTTCACTTTTTTAACTCTTTAAAATGACAAATGTTAATTTTCTTAGTAAAATATTTAAAAAAATTTAGGACTGAAAACGTCGTGGATTAATAAGCATCTATTTAAGTTTTGTGATGTATCGATTTATAACATCCTAGGAATAATTTTATTTAATTAAAAAAATTATATATGTATTTCAAAAGTATTTTTTAAATTAATTATTTGTTAATGTAAATCTAATATTTTATTTTTTTATTTTATTTTAGTTAATTAAATAACCGCAGAATATTCCTAATTTTTACAATGAAATGGGTTTAAAAGATATATATATATATGTATACACAGGGTATTTCACAAGTCTGGATACACCAAAATATCTCGAAAGAAAAGCAAATTTGTTGAAAGCATTGATTTCAAATGTTTCGTGGATTTAAATAATCTACCACATGAGGTATCACAAGTGTGTCCTGGGGGCCCCACGTGGCAAAAACTTCATTTTTTTAAGTAGAAACCATTTTTTTTTTTTTTTTTTTCAGAATCGTGTTAAACAGAAAGAAATCTGTTTAAAATCATGTACTGCTTTTTTAATTTTGCAGCACAGGGGGCCCAGGTGCCCCTATTTTATGTTGTGTTTCATAAGTCTGGATACACCAAAATATCTCGAAAGGAAAGCAAATTTGCTGAAAATACTGATTTCAAAAGACACATTACAGAATAGGAGTACTTTATATGAAAGTACTTTAAAAAGAGATTTAACTAACATGCTGCGGCCATCATACAACTTTCTTCTATATCATTCTATATAAAAGTGACACTTACAGGTTAACAAGCATAAAAGTTTAATATAGCTTCTCAGACTAAAGACTTTATATATGGGATTTAGTAGGTATTCAGATTTAACCATAAAGAAATTTACAGAAGATGAGTAATAGCTGCGCCATTTTTCGCCGGATATACAACCAAATAAAATAAGCATTCGATTTCGTAATGGTTATCTCACATGTCAAGTTTGTTGCAATAATATTTCATACGAGTTAACATTAAGCATTTTCATTCAAGGAATAAATTGGAGAACAGCAGTGCCATCCATCAATAGATCAGCACTCAAATAGAATCGTTTCATAATAGTCCTTTCATATGCCATTTTTATGGAATTATACACAATAGAATTGAAGGTATAGCCTTTTTCGAACGCGGTAAAAATTGTAGCATATCAGCGTCCACCTACCGGCCGATGTACACCCAAATCGAATCAGCATAATATTTCAAATTGTTTGTCTAACATATCAATTCTTTTTATCAGTTAAACAAAATAGAATCCGAAATATAGCCTTCCTTTAAAATGAAAAAATCGTAGTTTGTCAGCGTCACACAGTGAATAAAAAAAACAGAAAATCACAGGATTTGAACGAATAATTTTACGGGATATGACTATTTTGTTACCCAAACAGTCAAAGCCCATAAATTAATGTCATAAAAGTATAATTTTTAAATACTTATATTTTTTATGGACAAAAAACATTAATCTGCGTAATTTGCACAAATCTTCTATCAAACTGAATATTTACGGTCAAATCCCTTCAAGTGTAAAGTGTTAGCTTTTCAACAACTTCATGTAACAATCATGTCTTATTTGAAAATGAAAATATAATTGTAGTTTTATTGCTTGAGAAGGTTTATTTATATATTCATAGAAATAGCGATTGATATAAAAAAGCTACATTTTTACTGAGATTGTTCTATTTTTATACGGTTTGCCTGGAATTGCGGTTGTCGGGTTTTCTTGGGTTGCGGGGATCACGGCCGATTGACTGCACTAGGGTCCTATGTCTGGGCTTTATTGGTTGAGAGAATATTATTTATATATTCATACAAATAGCGATTGATATTTTAAAAAAAAAAGCTTTTGTTTTCGTAATTTAATTGAAAGTTGAATGTTTGTCACAACGTAAAATTACGGGAGAATACATCATTTATGTTCTTTTTTTTTTTTTTTTTTTTTTTTTTTAGAGCTTTGTCTGGAATTTCTACTGCTAGGCGTTTCCCGTAATCTGACACGAGTCTTTCTGACTGTGCACCTGTAAAGCAATTTGCACCAGAAGTTGATCTGTATTAATTTACGTCAAGATGCATGTAAAGATCATATTCGAACTTTATTCGAAACTTTTCGAACTTTCAGTTTTTTTTTAGGTGGCATCTGCTGAGAGATTAGAAGGAGAATATCAAGCAAAAAAGTGGCGAAAAAGAATGTTAGAAGGAGCTGGCTTCAAAAGCCAATTTTGAAATGATAATTTTAGAATGCATGTATTTTTTATGTGTGTTAATGATGCGCGTTTGTAAACATATTTGTGCAGTGTCTTAACTGAATTCTCAAATGAAAAGTGTATTCAGAAGTGTCATATTTTCAAATATGGTTAACCTTTTCTTGGATCCAGACGGCATATATAATCTTCGGTCACGGCGACAAATCGTTACTGGCGTAGTCGGTAAGATGACAGCTTTTTAATAGTCATTGCATGCTGCATGCTCTCCATTAACTTGTTTATAATATTTATTTTAATGATAAATGTATAAAGCCATCCAGGCTGAAAGAGAGATTAAAATCTTCATATTTGATAGAACAGCCATCCTGGCGTACTAGAAATTTGAAACCATCCTGGTTTAAAAAGTCAATGAAGCCATCCCGTCAATCAGTTTCTTTTCCCTCTCTTGGTATAAGCTCAGCAATCCTTGCTGATTAATAGTAAAAGGCCACCTAGGCTCTATTTGTTTGGCAAAGCCATCCATGCTCATAAAAGTGTCTCAGTATAGCTTCAATAGCTAACTTTTACTTTCTCTTACCCATAGGGTCGAGAAAGGATTGTTTTATGGTCAAATTTTTGAACGTAAGTTTTTGTTATATTTACATGTTCTGAGGTCCCCTGAATACTAAAATCATGTTTTTAGCGAATGATCTGCGTGTCTGTCTGTCTGTCCGTTATCAACATATCTCAAGAACAAATAGTAGCAGAAATTTTAAACTCGGTATTCTAAATGTGTATCATATAGGGATGCTACAGTAAGCCTTTCGTTGAGAGGAAGCAAATGGTTCGTGTACAGGGACTCTCAAAAGTATTCAAATATATTACGTCTATGGGGGAAATTACATGTAAGTAGAGTTTAACATCTGTAAAGTGCTCGAAACCAAATGAAACGAATATATATATTTTGTACAGAGATAGTCAACTGAGAAAAAAAAAATGTGTATGTAGGAGCCTCACCTCCCCCCCCCCCTGGGGTAGAAGTACCCCCTCGAGGGGAGTAAATTTTTAAGATGGGTATCTTTAAAAAGAGCTCGCCAATACCTTTAAAACGAATGGTTGAACCATTGATCTGCGATAATTTAAAATAAAGTTATAGATTTTTTTTTTTTAAATGTAATATGGAATATAAATTCTTTTTTTTTTTTTTTTTTTTTTTTTTTTTTTTTGGATATTTAGTTTTATACTGCTTCTCTAATATGGAAATCGTCTTCATTATCATGGAAGATATATATTTTTTAAAAATTATTTAAAAAAATTATTTTTACTGAGTGAATTTGTATAGGAAAATACAGAAGAAAGTCATGTGGGGGCCCCAACACACTAGTTATTTGTCGTTAGTGGATGTTCTTACCAATAATATTTTGCCATTTCCAGGTAAGCTGTTCGGGTATTGAAATAAATTCCTCATAGAGATTTGGTAATTAATGTATGTCTTAAGCTAAATAGTCATCGATTGTTTTTTGAATATTTACACGTTTTGAGGCTTCCTGATTACCGTAGTCATGTTTTTAACGTTTGATCTTTGTCTGTGTCTCTTAAAGTAACTTAAAAACGAATAATTTTAGGAAATCCAAATGTTGTATTTTGAATTTAATATAAGTTCGTTGCTGGGAAAGTTTGATCAAGATTGATAAGTTTCAATGAATGTTGCGTGTTAAAATTGTCTGTATAATTTTAAATAAACTTTTAATTTTAATAACAGAATTAAATTCTATATAAGATTAGGTGCATTAATGAAACGGGGGATTGAATGGAGTGGTAGCCTCCCTCACATAGAACTAATTCTCATATAAAATTCTTCCGAAGCCTAATTTGAATTGTTTAACATAGGTTTACATAACAGTACTCGTTATCTTACCTCTTAATCTACAACCTGTATTTATAGTATTAAATTTAAGGGTAAGAGAAATTCGTGTGAGTGACACACCATATTATTATTTATTTATTTATTTATTTATTTAATTCGAGATATGCGAGATACAATATGCATTTCGCAAAGCATGACACTTCCCTTAAATGTATTATTATTAATGTAACAAACTCATGTATCACGTATTCTTTTCCTGCATTTGAATAGTATAACAGATTAGGAATTAAGATAACAAGTACTTTATATAGGTTTACTTTGAAGTCAGCTGAAAATAGTATTCAAAACTGTATAATTGGACAATGCATTTTTCAGACAAATTTCACCCACAACCCTCCTTGAAACTTACTAATCAAGTTTTTAATGTCTATCGGTTAACAGCGTATCTCAAAAACAAATAAAAGCCAAAAATCCAAAATTGTTATTTTAAATCTATTTCATACAGGGGTGTTACGGTAAATGTTTTGTTGAGATGAAGCAAATGATTCGTGTACAGAGTCATCCAAGAGAATTCAAATATATTATGTCTATGGGGAAATTTCTGGTAAGTACAGGGTAGCATCTATAGCCTAAATTAAACGAAACGTAACGAATGGAATGAACAAAATGTATTATATTCATAAAAGTATATGTTTTACGTAGATTGCGGTATGGAAATCATTCATCATGCATTTACAGGGCTATCCAAAGTATTTGGATATACTGGGGCTACACTTACAAGGGAACTCTTTCAAATGGTAATCACCGATTTCTTTCAAAAAATTACATAATATAGTTTATGTTGCACTTAATTCACTGGTAAAAAATTAGCTGCTGAATCGCAACAGGAAAGCCGTAAAAAATTATTAAACTTTACATTTTGAACGCCAAATACGAAAAAAGTCATCGCCAAATCACATTAACCTTCCTTAAATGATGCCAAAGAACTTAAGTATAGGAGGGTAGTGTTTTCTATCGCTCTAGGGGTTACTGAAGCAAGGAAGCCATCCTCTCCGCGGAGGATAAAAATTAAGATATCATGTCCCCGGAACATCCCTAAGTGTGAATATAAGGCCGTCTTTAATTCCCACTCCGTAGCTATAGTACGACGTTAAAACCCACCAACACACAAGATATTTTCTGAAATCTAGAAATGTCTATTTAGAAAAAGTGACACTATGTTTTATGTTAGATCCAATATTTTCAATTATTTTATGTAATGTTTCAAAGTTACATTTATTTAAAATAATGCAATTTCAATTTCAGAGTTAAATTTACATTGCTCCAGCTTATATATAATCTGGAGTAAATTAATGTCTGAAGCTCTCGGCATGTACATTTATATAAATTTGAGACGATTTAAAAACTAATCTGATTTATAGGTTGGTTGGCTACGTTTTACGTCGCACTAGTGCTGTGCAATGGTCACTTAGCGACTAATATGAATTATAATATTTGATTGAACATTTGATCGTTAGAAGAGTGGATTGAAATATATACTCAAATAAATGAATCAAAATTAAAATATGTAAGATATTTGAGGTTGAGTAAGTTTTAAGTTTTAAATCGCACTACAGCTATGCAAGGGCGACAGTCTGAGATACAGTCGGCTGCAAAATTATTCGAGCACTAGCAATAATCCCTGCGTAAAAAAAGTACACTTAATACTGCTTTGTTAAATAAATCCTTATCGAGTCATGTTCTTAGACAGTCTAAGAACATGATTCGACAAGGGTTTATTTAACAAAACAGTCTTAAGTGCACTTTTTTAATATAGGAATTATTGGCTAGTGCTCGAAAAATTATGCTGCCAACTGTATATTCCTAGAGATGGTCCTTAGATGTGCTATTAGAATTTTGATCCTTTACGGAGGGTTTATTTAAAATTATAAAAACATGTGCATAACTACTACTTTATGGCTTCTTACATTTCTGGCAATTTATTTTATATATGTTTACGATTAATAATATAAAGAATTTTGTAAAAATATGCATTAGAATTTCATAAGGTTAGTTGGGTTTTACGTCACACTAGTGCTGCGCAATGAATTTCATAGGGAATTTTAATAGAATTATTAACTGCGAAATCTTGTTGTTTTAAAAATAATTGTTTTGCCGAATGCAGGCCCTCCGTGGCCGAGTGAGTATGTCACCCTTGCTAATCGCCTTCAAGTGTAAGAGAATGGGTTCGATTTCCCAGCTGACCCAGGGTGTTTTTTTTCATTTTTTGTATTTTAATCCGGTTATGTTATAGCTGTCCTCATCTCGACGAAATTTACAAGGGGATGAGGGTATGTCGCGTCAAACATACAAATCGGATGTATATATTAAAATAAATAACATACAATCGATAACAAAAGTGTCCGAACACTAGCAAAAATTCCTATGTAAAAAAAGTACACTTTGTACGGTTTTATTAAATAAATCCTTGTCGAATCCTATTCTTAGTTAGTGTAAGAACATGATTTGATAAGGATTTATTTAACAAAACCGTATGAAGTGTACTTTTTTTACTTAGTAATTTTTGCTAGTGTTCGGACACTTTTATTACTGACTGTACGCAGAATGCAATCATTTATCACCTGCAGATGTCACTGGACCATCCTCAGAAGTGCATTGCAAACCGTCGCCAATCGCCCATAGTGCAGTACTAGTGCGACGTTAAACCCATTCAACGAACAGAACGAAATTTAGGGTAGAATCATATATCGTCTCCAATTGCTGATTGCGTAGCTCTAATGAGATATTGGATCCACCCAATTCATATTCTGTGGACTTGCTTGTTCGTGGAAGGTTCATACTGCTCAATAAAATGATCAGACTTATAAGAAAAATGTGTTAGGATATGAAATGCTTTCCTTTTAGTAAAAAAAAAAAAAAAGCTTTGCGTCTTAATAGATAATGTTTTGTTTTATTTAAATTTATATAAAAGTCTTGATCATATGTTTTTTTAATGTAGTTATTAAAAACTTGGCGCTAATCTCTTGCAATTATTATTGACACAGCTTATTTAACTGAAATATTAAATATTATTTAGAATTTAGACTAAGTAAGTCTCAATCTGGCAAATTATCTGGTTTTCGTTAATCTATTCTGAATTCTCAAGTACTCGACAGCGTATGGAGTTCGTTTGGCTATCAAAAAAAAGAAGAACATCTACATCTATTAAATCTCCATTGCAATGAAATTCTGAAGAAGGCAGTCACCAAACAGGCGTTTTTTTGGAAATATTGCAGACATGCTTTCATTTTAAATAATTTTTTCTAGCTTATCTATTGCGACTCAGCAGCTAATATTTTAGGAATAAGCCATTGATGATTAAGTCTTATGCCAGAATTTTTTTCAACAAAATCGGCGATTACCACTTCAAAGAGTTTCCTTGTGAGATCAAACAACATTTATTTTTTAATTATTATTATTTATTTATTTTATTATTATTTTTTAATAAAAAATAATTCCAAAATGCTAAATGTATTTTATTTTTGCCTATTATTACTCATGTTTTGTAAAATGTTAACCTAGTTTAAGAATGTTATATAACACAAATTATCAAAATTTTAATTAGTAGCCTACGTAGAACTTTTCTTAAGGTACTCATATTGATATTTTATCTGCTACACTGTGTTATATAACATTCCTTATAAACATGCACATTATATTTAACAATATGTTGCATTGAGATACTTATAAATGAGATCAAATAACATTTATTTTTTAATTATTTAGTTTATTTATTTTTTTTTTTTTAATAGAAAGGAATTGCAAAATGCTAAATGCATTTTAATTATTGTAAAATGTTAACACAGTTTAAGAATGTTATATAACACAAATTTTCAAAATTTTAAATTGTTGCTTAGGCAGCACTTTTCTTAATGTAAACAAATTGATATTTTATATGCTATACTGTGTTATATGGCATTCATTATAAACATGCATATTAATTTTAACAATATGTTTTCTTGTGATTCTTATGACTGAGATCCAATATCATTGATTTTATAATTATTTCGCAATATTTCTTTTATATCAAAAAGAATTTCAAAATGCTGAATGCATTTTAATTATGCCTCATATATTGTAAAATGTTAACCTGGTTTAGGAATGTTATATAACACAAATTTTCAAAACTTTAATTAGTAGCCTGCGTAGAACTTTTCTTAAGGTACTCATATTGATTTTGTATCTGCTATACTGTGTTATATAACATTCCTTATAAACATGCATATAATTTTTAACAATATGTTACATTGGGATACTTATAAATAAGATCAAATAACATTTATTTTTTAATTATTTAGTTTATTTAATTTTCTTTTTCAATAGAAAGGAATTTCAAAATGCTAAATGTATTTTAATTATGCCTATTATTACTCCTGTTTTGTAAAATGTTAGCATAATGTAGGAATGTTACTTAAAACAAATTTTCAAAATTTTAAATAGTTGATTATGCAGCACTTTTCTTAATGTAAACAAATCGATATTTCACATGCTATGCTGTGTTATATGGCATTCCTTATAAACATGCATATTATTTTTACCAATATGTTGCATTGTGATTCTTATAACTGAGATCCAATAACATTGATTTTTCAATTATTTAACAATATTTCTTTTATATCAAAAAGAATTTCAAAATGCTGAATGCATTTTAATTATGCCTATTATTACTCTTATTTTGTAGAATGTTAACCTAGTTTAGGAATGTTATATACCACAAATATTCAAAATTTCAATTAGTGGCTTATGTAGTACTTTTCTTAATCTACACATACTGATAATTTATCTGTAATACTGTGTTATATGACATTCATTATAAATATGCATATTTATTTTAACAATATGTTGCATTGTGATACTTATAACTGAGATCAAATAACATTTATTTCTTATTTATTTATTTAATTTTTTTTTATAAAAAAGAATATCAAAATGCTAAATATATTTTAATTATGCCTATTATTACCCATGTTTTGTAAAATGTTAGCATAGCTTAGGTATGTTTTATAACACAAATTTTCAAAATTTTAATAGTTGCTTATGGAGCACTTTTCTTAATGTAATCATATTGATATTGTATCTGCTATACTGTGTTATATGGCATTCATTATAAACTTGCATATCAATTTTAACAATATGTTGCATTATGATACTTATAACTGCGAACAAATAACATTTATTTTTTATTTATTTATTTATTTTTTAATAAAAATTAATTCCAAAATGCTAAATGTATTTTAATTATGCCTATTATTTCTCATGTTTTGTAAAATATTAGCATAGTTTAGGAGTGTTATATAACACGGATTTTCAAAATTTTAAATAGTTGCTTATGCAGCACTTTTATTAATGTAAATATATTGATATTGTATCTGCAATACTGTGTTATATGGCTTTCATTATAAAAATGCATGTTCGTTTTAACAATATGTTGTCTTGTGATTCTTATAACTGAGATCTAATAACAATGATTTTTTAATTATTTAACAATATTTCTTTTATATCAAAAATAATTTCAAAATGCTTAATGCATTTTAATTATGCCTATTATTACACATGTTTTGTAAAATGTTAAACTAGTTTAGGAGTGTTATATAACACAATTTTTCAAAAATTATTTAATAGTTTATGTAGCACTTTTCTTAATGAACACATATTGATATTTTATCAGTTATACTGTGTTATATGACATTCATTTTAAACATGCATATTAATTTTAACAGTATGCAGCAATGTGATACATGAGATCAAAAAACTTTTATTTTTAAATTATTTATTTAATTTATTATTATTTTTTTACTAAAAAATAATTTCAAAATTCTAATTGTATTTTAATTATCCCTATTATTACTTATGTTTTGTAAAATGTTAGCATAGTTTAGGAATGTTATATAACACAAATTTTTAAATTTTTAAACAGTTGCTTATGCAGCACTTTTCTTAATGTAAACATATTGATATTTTATCTGCTATGCTGTGTTATGTGACAATCATTATAAACATGCATATAATATTTTAACAATATGTTGTATTGTTATACTTATATCAGAGATTGAAAAACACTAATTTTCAATTATATATATATATATATATATAGTAATCAAAAAGAATTTTAAAATGCTGATTACATTTTAACTATGACTATTACACTCATATTTTGTAAAATGTAAGCATGGTTTAAGAATGTAATATAAGACAAATTTTCAAATCTTTTATTAGTTGCTTATGCAACACTTTTCTTAAAGTAAACATATTGATATCTTCTCCGTTATAGTGTGTTATATGGCATTCATTACAGAAATGCATATTAATTTTAACAATATGTTGTGTTGTAATTCTTATATCTGTGATCTAATATCATTGAATTTTTAATTATCTAATAATGTTACTTTTTTTTTTCTTTTTAAGAATTTCACAATGCTTAATTTATTTTCATTATTACAATTAGTTATATTTTGTAAACTGTAAGCATAGTTTAGGAATGTTATATAATACAAATTTTCAAAATAATAATTAGTTGCTTATACAACACTTTTCTTAATGTATACATATTGATATTTTCTCTGATATACTGTGTTATATGGCATTTATTATAAAAATGCATATTTTACAATGTGATTCTTATAACTGAGAACCAAAAACATTGACTTTTTAATTATATAACAATATTTGTTTATATCAAAAAGAATTTCAAAATGCTGAATGCATTTTGTTTATGCCTATTTTGACTCATATTTTGTAAATGTTTATATTTTTTTATATATGTTTTTTTTATATGTTGTCATATATGTTTTTTTATATATTGTCATATATATATATATTTTTTTTTTCAAAATGCTCAATTTTTTTTAACTATTACTATTACTCATATTTTGTAAACTGTAAGAATAGTTTAGGAATGTTATATAACACAAATTTTCAATATTTTAATTAGTTGCATTTACAACACTTTTCTTAATGTAAACATATTCATATTTTCTGTGTTATACTGCTTTATATGGCATAATTTATAAATATGCGTTTAAATTTTAACGGTGTGTTGTATTGTTATTCATATACCTGAGATCCAAAAACATTGATTTTTTAATTATTTAATAATATTTCTTTTTTATTAAAAGAATTTCAAAATGCTAAATGTATTTTAGTTATGCCTACTATTACTGATATTTTGTAAAGTGTTAGCAAAGTTTAGGAATATTATATAACAGAAATTTTCAAAATTTTAAATAGTTGCTTATGCAGCACTTTTCTTAACGTAAACATATTGTGCTTTAGTCTGCTATATTCTGTTATATGATATTCCTTATAAGCATGCATATAAAATTTTAATAATGTGTTTTATTGTGATTCTTATGCGAGTGATCAAATAACATTGAAATTTTAATTATATTTATTTATTTGTTTATTTATTTTTTATTAAAAAGAATTTCAAAAGCAGATTGCCTTTTAACTGCTTATTAATAGTCAAATTTTGTTAACTGCAAGCATAGTTTAGGGAAGTTATGTAACACAAATTTTTTAAATATAAATTAGTTGCTTATGCAACACTTTTCTTAATGTAAACATGATATTTTCTGTGTTATACAGTGTTATATGGCATTCATTATAAAAATGCATATTAATTTTAACAATATGTTGCGTAGTGATTCTTATAACTGCGATACAATAATATTGATTTTTTTAAGTATTTAAGATTATTTCTTTATATCGAAAAGAATTTCAAAATGCTGAATGCATTTTAATTATGCCTATTATTACTCGTATTTTGTACAATGTAAGCATAGTTTAAGAACGATATATAACACAAATTTTCTGAAATTTTATTAATTGCTTATGCAACACATTACTTAATATACACATATTGATATTTTCTCTGTTATACTTTGTTATATGACATACAGTATATACATGCATATTAATTTTTAAAATGTGTTTTATTGCAATTCTTATATCTGTGATCCAATATCACTGAACTTTTAATTGTCTAATAATATTTCTTTTTTATAAAAAAGAATTTCAAAGTTCTCAATTTATTTTAATTATTACTATTACTCGTATTTTGTAAACTGTACGTATAGTTTAATAATGTTTTATAAGACAAATTTTCAAAATTAGTTGCTTATGCAACACTTTTCTTAATGTAAACATATTGATATTTTCTCTGTTATACTGTGTTATATGGCATTTATTATAAATATGCGTTTAAATTTTAACGGTGTGTTGTATTGTTATTCATATTCCTGAGATCCAAAAACATTGATTTTTTAATTATTTAATAATATTTCTTTTTTATTAAAAGAATTTAAAATGTATTTTATTTATGCCTATTATTACTGATGTTTTGTAAATTGTTAGCAAAGTTTAGGATTATTATATAACACAAATTTTAAAAATTTTAAATAGTTGATAATACAGCACTTTTCTTAATGTAAACATTTTTTTTTCTTTTTTTTTCTTTTTTTTAATCTTCTATACTGTGTTGTATGACATTAATTATATACATGCATATAAAATTTTAATAATATGTTGTACTGTGATTCTTATGCCAGAGATCCACTAACATTGAAATTTTAATTTAATTAATTAATTTATTTATTTATTCTTATCAAAAAATATTTCAAAATGCTGATTGCCTTTTAACTATGCCTATTAATACTTATATTTTGTAAACTAAAAACATAGTTTAGGAATGAAATAAAACACAAATTTTCAAAATTTGTATTAGTTCCTCATGCAAAATTTTCCTTAATGTAAACATATTGATATTTTCTCTGTTATAATATGTTATATGGCATTCATTATAAAAATACATATTAATTTTAACAATATGTTGCATTGTGATACTTATAACTGAGATCCAATAACATTGATTTTTTTTAAATTATTTAACAATATTTGTTAATCTCAAAAAGAATTTCAATATTCTGAATGCATTTTAATTATGCCTATTATGACTACAGGATAGTTTAGGAATGTTATATAACACAAATTTTCAAAATTTCATTAGTTGCCTATGCAACACTTTTCGTAATGTACACATATTGATATTTTATCTTTTACATGACATTCATTATAACATCCCTTATATGACGAGGTTATTTTTTTCATTATACGGCGTTGTATGACGTTCGTTTTAAATCCCCATTATTGTGTACTAATATACAATATCATTGAATTTTTAATAATATATTTCTTTAGTGTGAGTTAGGAAATAAGTTTTTTTTAAAATCGTCTTAGTTATTATTTTTCTTAGTTATATATTTTATAAATTGAAATATTATTTTAGAAATATTGTATATCGAGTGTTTATTTATTTATTTATTTATTTATTTATTTATTTATTTTTTGTTTTGTTTTGTTTTTTAGGGGGTTAACTCACATTTTTATATTGATTCAATCAATGGCCGATGGCAATAGAGTGATCGCTAATCTTAAAAAAATATTTTTAAAGCCGCCTATCCTCTTCCTTTTATTTTGAGAGAAAGTGAAATTCTGTTCATTCTACGCTCATAACTGTTTCAATTTACGCGATATATGTGGAGTTTTCTTATACATAACTCAGTGCTTTTGACTATTAAATTCTGCAATATATATATCTATATGTATATGTATATATAAAAATTTCGCGTGCATAGTTAAAAATTATTTGGAAAAAGTACTCATCTTTTGTAAAATATTTAACAATTCTGCAGTCTTGTTCCAGTACGGTGTGCCTAATGTAATATTTCAAGTTATTTTAAAAACGGCTCTGCTCTCGATATAATACCCTATGTGTTATAATTTAAAAAGAGGCAATTTTATTTTCAATTTTATAAAGAAACAGTTACGTTCCCATGAATACATATGGTAGTGCTTAAAATATGTATACAGATAATTAGTGAAATCCTTGTGAGCGTATGCTAGAGCCAAAACGTATTACAAACACTCCTTTTTACAGGACGATGCAAAACGTTTTGATATTTCTTTAGTTTTTTACTGACCTCCTTTTCCTCTTCCGAAAAAAACTTTCGCCGAAATATAGGAAGTACAACACGTACTTTGCACTCCCAAATTCTCAAGATCATTCCAAATGAATTTTTCCAGATATTGCGCAAAACGTCTGTTTTGAAATTGACCAAATATTTATTGGTAGGTAGTGTAAACCCTATGTATACTATATTTAGTTTGATTTTGTATTTATATATATATATATATATATATATATATTTAGTACAATAATAGCCGCTTAATAAATTCACTGGTTAATAAAATCAGTCGCTTAAACTGTTCAAATTGCCAGGACTGGAATCAAATCAATACAAACTATTTTTAAAGCCGCCGCTTAATAAGCATCGCCGGTTAATAAACTCAAAAGTATCTCCTCAGCAGCCAAAAATACCATTTATGCACTCTAAAAAAATTGTCATTTAACTGTGAAATTTTCTTTTCTTTTTCTCTCTTTCTTTCTTTACTTTTTAATAGAAAAAGAAATTAAAGCAGAACAAGTCCTCTGTTATCGCCCATTATCGAAGATTTAACACTTGCAGTACAGTTACAAATTAAACACGCCCTATAACGTATCTCCATGACAAATTCCGGGAACATATTCCTCAAAGCGCAGTAATAAGTAACAAATTTGATTTGAAAAGATATATATATATATATATATATATATATATATATATATATATATATATATATATATTGTTACGAAATCGAAAATAATTGTGTTTATTTTTGTATAAATTCTTTCAAAGAGGCTTAGTAAGTTGATAAAGTGCTAATTTTGTGCATTTCTAGTCGTTTTAGCGTTGAAATAGCCTTATTTTCCCTTAAAAACGCATTAAAAAGCCCCAGTAATGCAAGTAATGGATTTGGCGCCAAATTTGGCGGCTTTTTCCCACCTTGGCGATTTTTTGGCGACCTTGGCGAGAAAATCCTTATATGGGATATACCAAATATGGAAGCTGTAAGTTGATTGGTTGACCACTTTCTGGAGTTTTCTCGAAAAATTTGGGTTCCATGGAACAGCATATAAGGAGCGCTTCCTCGCCAAGGCAGTCAGTTCAGTTCAGATCTCAGTCAGCTTCGCTAGTGCTTGCATTGCTCTTAAGCCTCTTTGAGAGAGACTTGCTTCAAGTGTTATCGCTATACAGTTTGTACTGTGGATTTGCTATTGACAGCTGTTGTTTAAGCTGTGGTTACTGCTTGAATTGAAGCTGATACTTGTTTATAGACCTGTATTTTTCTGGAACTTTCTGTGAATAAATTACTGAATTTTTGTACGTTTGGCCTTTCATTCTCAGACAACTCACGAACCCCCAAGTACGCAACATTTCTGGTGTCAGAAGCGGGATTGTCTGTGAATGGTGATAACGAGGGCTATGGAGCAAGAGATGAAAAAACTTCTAGAAACCTTAGCTACCCAGATGAATGAAATGAAAGCCGGACAGGAAAAGATGGAAACCGGATTGAAAGAGAAAATGGAAACATCGCAAAGAGAGTTGAAAGACGGTTTGACTGAAGAAATGAAAGTAGCACAAGAGAAAATGGAAACATCGCAAAGAGAATTGAAAGACGGTTTGACTGAAGAAATGAAGCATATGAAAAGCAGTTTGGGTGAAGTTCAGGAAGAAATTAAATCTAATCAAGATGAGATGAAGAGAGAGCTTTCAACGTTGAAAGAATCAATCGAGGGTAAATTAACGGTGATGGAAAATAGAATGGATGGAATAGAATAGAATGTTATAAAGATAGAAGAAAATTTTGAAGAGAAAGTTATAAAGATAGAAGAAAATTTTGAAGAGAAAGTTTTGAAAATTGAAGAGAGTTTTGAAGAGAAAGCTATGAAGATAGAAGAAAATGTTATGAAAGTAGAAAGGAATTTTGAAGAGAGATTTACGAAAATAGAACGGAGTTTCGAGGAGAAAGTTAAAGAAAACTTTGATCAAGAGTTGAAAGGAAGGTTTTCAGAGATAGAAGGTAAACTGAAGAGAATAGAAGAAGATCTGGAGAGAAAAGTGGAAGAAAAGTTAGAATCCCTGCCCCAGGAAACTGAAAAGAAAGAGAGAAGAATCCAGAATCCTGAATTTATTAAGCTTTCCACCTACGACGGCAGTTCCTCGTGGCATGTATATAAGACCCAGTTTTCCATCGTAGCTGAAGCTAACGGCTGGGACTCCACCGCCAAGTCAGTCCACTTAGCAGCAGCATTACGGGGAGATGCAGCCGAGATACTGAGAAATGTTTCTAAAGAAGAAAGGAACGACTTCGAGGCCCTGACTAGAGCACTGGAGCTACGCTTCGGAGAGAAGTGTTCTAAGGACTATAGTCGCCTCCAGCTAAAATCCCGTTACCAGAAAACGGGCGAAAGTTTGCAAGAGCTGGCAGCGGACATTCAGAGATTGTCACATCTAGCATTCTCAGACTGTCATGCTGACACTCGAAACGACTTAGCTCTTCAGTACTTTATCGATGCTGTTCGGGATCCAGAAATTCAAAAAGCGCTGAGACTCTCCAACATCAGAGGCTTAGAATCAGCTTTAGGCTATGCACTTAGGATAGAAGCAGCCCAACAAGCCTCCCGTAAAGACCGCCATACCATAAGAGCAGTCTCATTAAATGATACGCCTGCTGATGAGAATGAAATGAAGAGAAGTTTCGCAGAGATCTTAAAGAGATTGCGCAACCTGGAAAATAACATAGAAATAAAGGATCGGAAGATAAAGTGCTGGGTCTGTGGAGGGGATGGTCATGTGAAGAGGAACTGCCCCGTACGACCAACTATAGGAAATCACCCGGCTTCACCATCACTACAGGGAAACTAAGAGGAGGCCATCTCGCGGGGCGGAGATTGCCTAAAATTAAAGAGCCCCAATTTACAGTATTCCATGTTTCATCGATGAGTGGCGGCGATAATGGACTTCACGTCTATGGCCAAGTCAACAACGCCACCTACCGGGTGATTCTGGACACGGGAGCCAATGTGACCATCATTAAAACGGATTTGGCTCAAGAACTAAAAGAGAAGATCATCTGGACTCCGCCCTGTGTTAAACTCCAGACTGTGACCGGAGACGAAATCAAAATATATGGAAAAATGAACTTGATTATCACTTTTGGGAATGCCAGTTACCATCATATGGCATATGTGGCTGATATAAGAGATCCTTTAATCATTGGAATTGATTTCCTGAGAAAATTTAACTTTCAATTGGACTTCAAGAATAATGAACTGCATTCGAGTTCGGAAGACATCGCTGTGTTCAACACTGAAAATCAAGACATTCAGACAATTTGCCAGATAACAGCCAAGTCTGAAATTTCAATCCCTCCACACACAGAGACAATAGTTTCAGGAACACCACCTACAAAGCAATACTTCCGCTATGGACTGTTTGTCAAGGGTTTCTCAAATATTGCCAGACCACTGCACAAGCTGACGGAAGCCAAACAGAAGTTCCTGTGGACAGATGAATGTGAAAAAGCGTTCAAGCGACTTAAAGAGGCCTTAACATCATCGCCTATCTTGACATATCTACAGCCCGACAGACAGTTCATACTTGATACAGATGCCAGCCATGAGAGTGTCGGTGCTGTTCTGTCGCAGGAAATTGATGGTCAAGAACATGTCATTGCCTATTGGAGTAAATGCCTGTCTAAACCGGAGCGAAATTACTGTACCAACAGGAAAGAGCTACTCGCCATCGTAAAAGCCATAGAACATTTCCATCATTACCTCTATGGCAGAAGATTCCTGCTCCGGACTGACCATGCATCTTTAACGTGGTTGCTCCAGTTCAAGAACCCGGAAGGACAGATTGCCAGGTCGATACAACGCCTGCAGGAATATGACTTCGAGATACGTCATCGTAAAGGGACTCTACATGGTAATGCAGATGCCTTGTCACGGAAGCCCTGCTCGGAAAGCTGCAAGTACTGCTCTAGAGCCGAACAGAAATACCTGCCGATAATTCCGGTTGCCTGCCAGGTTACTGTCTCAACACCATCAGATCAAGATCCCGATCCATGGAGTGACGAAGAACTTAGAAAAGCCCAGTTGGAAGATCCTGACATAAAGCCAATATTACAGCTGAAGGAGACGACCAGCAACAGACCTAGCTGGCAGGACATTTCCAGATTTAGTCCCATTACGAAAAGTTATTGGGCACTTTGGGACTCTCTTCATATCAGAAACGGCGTATTATACAGAAAGTGGGAATCTGATGATGGGAAAAGCTACAGATGGCAGATTTTATTACCAAGATCAAAAATTCCAGCTGTTTTAGAACAACTGCATAGTAGCTCTACCGGAGGCCATTTTGGGGTAATGCAGAAAGTTCGGGAACGCTTCTACTGGTGCAAGGCAAAGGAGGATGTGGAGAAATGGTGTAAATCCTGTGATGCTTGTGCGGCACGTAAAGGCCCGCAGAAACGAAGTCGAGGAAGACTGCAACGGTATAACGTGGGAGCACCATTTGAACGGATTGCAATCGACATCTTGGGTCCTTTGCCACGGACCTCCAGTGGAAATAAATACATTCTCGTCGTGATGGACTATTTCACCAAGTGGCCTGAGGCATATCCCATTCCCAATCAAGAGGCATGCACAGTCGCAGAAGTCCTAGTGCAGCAATGGGTGTCAAGGTACGGCGCGCCCCTACAACTTCATACCGACCAAGGTAGGAACTTTACCTCTGATGTTTTCAAAGGACTGTGTGAACTACTCGGCATAGACAAAACTCGGACAACACCCATACATCCCCAGTCGGGCGGCATGGTCGAGAGGTTCAATCGTACCATTCTGAATAACCTCTCCCATCTAGTATCAAGGAACCAGCAAGATTGGGACTTGAAGTTTCCATTGTTCCTGCTGGCTTATCGAAGTGCTGTACATGAAACCACCGGCTATACTCCAGCCTAGATGCTGTTTGGACGTGAACTTCGTCTCCCTTGTGATCTCCTGTTTGGTTGTCCAACCGATGCGCCTTCATCGCCCGAGGAGTACATCCAAGATCTCCAGGCACGATTTGAGGACGTTCACAACTTTGCTCGGGAGCGAATTCACATTGCATCGGAGAAAATGAAGACAAGGTACGATCTAAAGGCTACGCAACATGAGTTTCAGGAAGGAGAGAAGGTCTGGTTGTGGAATCCTGTTCGAAGCAAAGGACTCTCTCCCAAATTACAGTGCAACTGGGACGGACCATACACAGTCTTAAAAAGGCTGAATGATGTAGTGGTGCGGATCACTAAAACACCTTCCTCAAAACCGAAGGTGGTGCACTATAATAGGCTAGCCAAGTACCACAAATAACGGTAAAATTAAAATTTAAAATGTAAATACTGGTAAAATTTGCGCAAGCGCACTGTAAATATTTGTATATAAATATTTGTACATATTTGTGAATTTTGTAAATATTTCCCACTTAATTTATATTTCTATGTTATCTTTATGTGCAACTTAGTTTTTGTAATTTAGATTGTGTAAATTTGGTTAGTTTCGCCTCTTGACCAAGGGTTGCACTGCCCGGGACGTGCAGTCCTTGGGAGGGGGGCAGTGTTACGAAATTGTAAATAATTGTGTTTATTTTTGTATAAATTCTTTCAAAGAGGCTTAGTAAGTTGATAAAGTGCTAATTTTGTGCATTTCTAGTCGTTTTAGCGTTGAAATAGCCTTATTTTCCCTTAAAAACGCATTAAAAAGTCCCAGTAATGCAAGTAATGGATTTGGCGCCAAATTTGGCGACTTTTTCCCACCTTGGCGATTTTTTTGGCGACCTTGGCGAGACACTCCTTATATGGGATATACCAAATATGGAAGCTGTAAGTTGATTGGTTGACCACTTTCTGGAGTTTTCTCGAAAAATCTGGGTTCCATGGAACAGCATATAAGGAGCGCTTCCTCGCCAAGGCAGTCAGTTCAGTTCAGATCTCAGTCAGCTTCGCTTGTGCTTGCATTGCTCTTAAGCCTCTTTGAGAGAGACTTGCTTCAAGTGTTATCGCTATACAGTTTGTACTGTGGATTTGCTATTGACAGCTGTTGTTTAAGCTGTGGTTACTGCTTGAATTGAAGCTGATACTTGGTTTATAGACCTGTATTTTTCTGGAATTTTCTGTGAATAAATTACTGAATTTTTGTACGTTTGGCCTTTCATTCTCAGACAACTCACGAACCCCCAAGTACGCAACAATATATATATATACATATATGAAAAATTTAAAACACTTCTTAACTTTGTTATCCATAATAATTATATCTTTCACAACAACGATATCTATTCGCAACAATTAGGCATCCCACAAAGAGGTTGTAGCTCCAGTATTTTGGCAGATCTCTATCTTTATTATTATGAAAAGCAAACTTGCAATGATGATGTTCGATTTTCTCGTTACATCGATGATATTATTGTATATTATCTAAACAAGCACTCACAAAATGACTTTTCCTTCAAATATCCACCTAATTTAAAGCTAACTCAAAATACTCTAACTAATCAATCAATTAACTTTTTAGATCTGAAAATAATCATCGAT
The DNA here is from genome assembly GCA_963930645.1 of Salticus scenicus. Taxonomy (NCBI): domain Eukaryota; kingdom Metazoa; phylum Arthropoda; class Arachnida; order Araneae; family Salticidae; genus Salticus; species Salticus scenicus. The sequence goes on from OZ005652.1 coordinate 238,980,596, forward strand.
AGTAATAAAATATACACAGATATCTCTGACAAACGGCAAGATTTTAGGTTTAAAGTAAACTTATTTACACATTTTAATTCATGTCTGAATCTCTCAGTATTTAGAAACATCATCATTAACCACTTATTTCGAATTAACCATTCATGTTCTGCGAAGTTTAAAAACAAGAATATTAATAACCTGATCACAGCCACTGCTAACATGGGTTTTCCTAAAAACTTTGTATTTTCTATTTTATATCCTTAACCATGTTTCTGTCAGTATAAAAAAAAAGCTGTGTACACTTTTGTGTATATCAACAAAAAATTATAATGGCGGTAGTTTGGGCAGATGTTTGATTACGGAGGTGGGGTGGTGTTGTAAGGCTGGATAGTTGGTGGGTTTGTGAAATTAAATTTTAAAAAAAGCAGAAGGCTTGTTGCATTTACTTTGTATTACTGTGCAAAATTTCTTTTTCCATTAGAATTTCAGTTTCTTCCTTTTTGAGTTGTCAACTATATTTAAAATTCTAATGAATCGGTGAATTTCATTGCTGCTTCGTGGTTTCATTGTTATTCATCTGCTTTGAAATTTTTTTTTTAAATCCATATGGTTCCTGTTCTGGTCGTGTCAGGCTGGGTGAGTGTTGCCGGCGTGAAACTAGTTTAACCCCACAGGCAGGTCACAAGTCTTGCCACCTGCCTCCTTCTTTCCTATCTTGTGTTTCTTAGGTTATTTTTTCATTAATTTTGATGTTTATAGTTTTGAGTTGGGATTTGTTGTGTTACTTTATTGATTCATCTGTTTTGCAGGCTGTTGATTAGTGGATCTGGTTTCTTTACATTAGCGTATTTCATCCACTGATAAAATTTTTATTAAATCTTATGGGTCATTGGTGTTTCAGTGATCTTGTATCTGTTGCTTGGCTTTACTATGTTTAATAGATCTTCTTTATTATATGTATATATATATATATATATACATATATTTTTAACTTCTAATTATTGAAAATTAATTTCTAGTTCTTTTTTTGAAATCCCTATAATGAGATTTGAACGGAAAGATTTTTAATTTATAAGCACAATGTGAACTTTTCGTAAAGTAATGATGACTTTCTCAAACGAAAGTGAGTAGGAACTTGGGATGCATTTAATTTACTTATATCGAAGGAAATATTTTAATTAATCATCTATCAAATATTAATCAATATTATTTAGTAATTCCATTATTCATTACCTTTTGAAATTTTTTTTCCGAATTCAGGGAAGTAATACATTTCCTTTAAGTGCAGGAACGTTCAACGGATATAAAAATCAGCCGCTTAATAAAATCACTTTGGTTCAGAACGAATGTGATTTAATAATCTGTGGGAACTGTATCTGCTTCAAAAACTTTGATTAGTAATTTAGGATTTCCTATACAGCTTAGGAAATATTCATTTGATCCTTTTTCATTTACGCAACTGTAGGATAATGCTTTTATTTTTATTTTTATTTATTTATTTTTTTCTGCAAATTTTTCTATATATTACATTTTTTGGAGCAAAGGTATTATGTTTTTTACCGAAGTGCTAATTTTTCAATATATATGATTAATCTTTTTAAATCGTTTTATATAAATAAATGTAAATTTACATGTCAATATGATGATAAATTGAAACAAAGATTTTATAAATTGAAACAAAGAAGATGCATATTCGAATATGCAATATAAAAAATACTTAATAAATTATTTACTTCGTAATTAAAAATGATTTGATATTCAATAATAGCAATAAAATTACTAAGGTACACTGTGAAACAAAAGTTTTTAGTGAACCTACAGGTTAAAATAACTTGCAAAAAAAAATATCTTTATATGAAAACATCAAACACTGTAAAAATACTCACAACAATTATTTCCGGTAAATAATGATAATAATAATAAATACAATAAACCCACTTTCTTTAATCGAAGAAAGTAGGCACGACTGAAGCCAACGTGATTTACTGCACCTGTGCTAACCATTAACTAATGAAGAGACATGGTATTATTTCAGTCTGAAACAACTGATACTTTTATCACGTTCCCACTGCCTAATCCGAGTATTCCAATTTGTCTATTTATCGATGGTCAAACTATCGATAGCTTATTTATCGGTGCTGCAATTATTCAAGAACTATGCTTTTACACTGTAGAACACTGTAAAAATATTTCAGTATATATTTCAGTATCTATTAGGTCTTTTAATTTTAGCAATACGTATTATAAAATTTAATTACAGGACCGAAATTTAATTTTTCTAATTTTTTTTTTTTTTTTTTTTTTTTTCCAAATTTAATTTTTTCCAAGTTATATTTCCAAATGTTCGTAAGAACATTACTTTGCTATTTATATGCTACATTAATTTTGGGCTGATGAGTAAAAAAAGACTATTCTTAAACTGACTGGGAACATGATTCGACATGGATTTATTTAACAAAACATTATTAAGTTTACTTTTTTAACATGAGAATTATTGCTAGCATTCGAATAATTTTGCTGCCGACTGCCTATCCGGTTACGATCTCGATTGACGTATTCTATTTTAATATCTGCAAATTTGCCTACGATATTGACTTCCAATATTTTGCAAGTGACAGTGGAATCGACCATAAAATTCATATTTTAATTAATTTAAAAAAAAAAATCTAATCACAAGTTGAAGGAACGACTTCAGATATAAACTTACAAGGAAACATTCAAAAGGTGTCATCTTCAAAAAGTATTGAAAAAAATATATGTGATTCTACTCTTCATAAAACACCAGAAAATGAAAAAAATATCGGCTGAAATTAATTACAGTGACCATGAAAAATTATCAAACATGAGCATATTTGGCGATTTCACACTGCGAGGCTTGATTTTGAGTACTTGGCGGAAAAGCAAAACACGGTTCTGTTAGTACACGGCAGTTGCGGTGCTAGCAAACGTATCGTCTAACAGTGCTAAATCGCCAAATGTAATTAATTTTGATAATTTTTTGTGGTCGCTGTAAATAATTTCAGCCGATAATTTCTTAATTTTCTGGTGTTTTATGTATTATTTTTTCAATACTTTTTGAAGATGACACCTTTTGAATGTTTCCTTGTTAGTATTTTAAAAATCGTCAACAAATTTTTGCATACTTTTAATTTTTTTTCTTCACTTTGGCGATGAATTTGTTTCGGGGTATAATTTCTTATTACAACCTACCTTGATTAAACACTGTCAAAAATAAATAAATAAATAGGTATGTAAGAATCACACGACACTTTCATTACCTAATATTAGTGCACGTATTATTACACCTTTAGGAGACAATTCGGTCAGAAGACTTAAAATTGACGCAACAAATCAGATACCGAACGAATTTCCTGTAAATAAAAACTGATACATGTCTAAAGACATATAAAACAGAATTCACCTAGTGAGTTTAAAGAAAAAAATATCGGTAGAGCCGTTTTCTGAACCGTCCCGTTTCTGAATGTATAACTAAATAAGTGACTGTCAATTGTGCGGTAATAAACAAGGAATATACACGAAATTAATAACCTGTAATAACCAAATAATGCATGCCAAGTATTACATGTGACTATTTAAAAGGGTATTGAACTTTTCAAGAAAATTGTTATAACCGATTTTGAGAAACCGACTGTCGGTTTCACTTCGGATTTTTATCAACAATTATATACAAAGCGTTAAATAAAGGGAAGTTACTAAGGTGAATTTGAAAAGAAAAAAAAAAAAAAAAAAGTTATTAAAGCCGTTTTTAAAGGAACGCATTTGCAAGGTCTCGAATTATCGTTTTTATACAGAACACCTATAAATTTTCCTGAACTAATTACATGAAACATTCGAAATGACATCTAATAGGGTGTTTATAAAGGAACTTTAAAGGAAATCGTTAGAGCAGTTTTTGAGATAACGGTCTTCCGGTCTCATTTCCGGTACCCAATGTCGCACTGTCAATTTTTTGATTTGCATGAAAATTTGAAAAGCATCTGTACACTAAAGCAATCTTAATTCTGAAGTTTCATTGTTCTATCTTTATTAGTATTGGAGATATGATAGACAGAAAATTCTCCAACATTCATACATAAACACTCACACTGAACAATTGCTAAAAATGATATTTTTTGACTCGGGAAATATTTAAACATTTAAATCAAGTGAAAACTCGATATTAAGTTTTTTGACTGAATACAATGCTCTCATTTAACACAGCATAATAGTGGTTTGGTAGTGGCACAGTAATGGTAGTAAAAATCGAAAATTATTAGGACAAGGGAGAACGGATATACATGCGAATTTTGGTACCTCTGCAGTTAGCCATTTGCCTACAAAGGGACCGACACCCACACCCACACACATCTTCTTTTATTATATATCGAGATTGTATCTAGAACCAGTTCCTTGGTACATTTTTTACTGAAATAAGTGTAGGCTGCAAAAGATTTTTTTTTTTTCTTTTTGACTTAAACAAATTTTTTCAACGAATTGAAATATGTATAACTTTTGGTTTTGTTTTGATTACTAACGTATTTTTGCTATCATCAATATTTAAAATATGCACGAGTGCATAATATATGCCAAAATAATAATATTTAAAATAAATACGAAAAATCACGCTGTTTGCATTGATTGTTAACAATTTCCAACTGTACAAATTGGTTGTATTGTATTATCTTGAATGTTGTTTACCAATGTTATCACACAACGCACAGTGCGACGGATTGCAACTCTAGAGGGACAATAGTATATATCGAAGAAAATTTAATTTAATTAGAGCAGGCAGTCATTTACAATTAGTAAATAGTCACAATATATAAAAATAAACAACTGATTTCTTGACGAAACTAATGAACAGTCGGCGAAAAATTATTCGAGCGCTAGCGAAAATTCCTATATAAAAAAGTGTATTTAATACTGTTTTGCTAAATAAATCCTTGTCGAATAATCTTCTTAGACTGACCAAGAACATGACTCAGCAAGGATTTTTATAATAAAACAGTTTTAAGTGTACCATTTTTATATAGGATTTTTCTCTAACGCTCGAATAATTTTTCGTCCAACTGTAAATGCAAATTTAGATACTAATTATAATGACTATGTAATGTGATAAATATTTTTATTCCACAAAATTATTTCATTTATTCACTACTAATAGAACCTACAGATTCACTTTTTCCACTAACAAATGGCAAAAATAAATAAAATAATAAATTAAAAATAAAAATAAATATCTTCTTAAGATGCAAATGGCTGCAAATTTACCTATATAAAAACTACAAGAAACGATAAATAAAACACAACTAGAATTGGCGTGCGCAGAGATGTACAAACGTTTTAGCGGATATCAAAACTTTGACTAAATTTAAAACAATTTTTATCACAAATTTGGTCTAATGTTATAAAATAAATATGAAAAAGAAAATTTATTAACGTATGAAAATCTAAACTAAATACCTCGATGCAAAATATCCATGCTCAATAAAAGACATCGAAAAGACATATCTTCACAGCACGACCTGTAAATGAAGCGCATGAATATGACGGACATCATGAAAAACTCGTGGTATCTTGCTTTCGGTGAAAGATTTGCAAAGGATGACGGGCGCTTATTGTTATTATATTTTGAGAATTATCTGTCTAGGGTATATACTTTGTCTTTGAAATGTCACAAATTATTATTTTGAGAACTGGTTTTTGGGATTTTGTCTCGATAGATTTGCAATCCGTCGGACTGTGCAACGGACGGGCAGAAGAAAAGAAAGGCAGATAGGTAGAGTAAATGAATTAATAATTAGTCTTAAACATTGTTGGAAAGTGTTAAAAATGCTTAACGCGGACGAACATGCAGTCCTAAATTCCCAACTGTAGCATTCAATGTATCTGAATATTTTAGCGTATCCAAGTAAATCTGAAGTTTAAGCATATCATATTCTATACAAATTGTTATTGCAGCATATTAGAAATAAATATCTTTTTTTTTTTTTTTTTTTTTTTTTTTCTTATGATTTTCGCAGTAAAAACATATTTAAATGGGATTTATAAAAATGTCTCTCCTAAAATGCAGTACATGAAGCATTTTTGAGGGTGCTCCTGTACAAAAACCAGTTATACAGAACCTATTAATACCACTTTAAATAAGGAACATTAGATAGTGAACTTTACAACCTATATCATTTTAAGAAATTCAAAAAATATTTACGAATGCTTCAAACGGTCAGCCGATCAGAAACACAATTGGACATTTGAATAGACAGATACACAAATTCAAATCATATTCCCACTAACACATTGTTCGGAAGTCTTAAAAGTGCTTAATATAAACGAAACTGTAATTCTAGAAAATTTCCAAAAATAGCCATTAACGTAACTGAATATTTTTGTGTGGCACTGTAAATATTGATGTTGATCATACTATATTCTGTCAAAAGCACACTTTTGCTGATATGAATATCATTTTTTGATTTTATTAAAACTTCTGAAAAATATAAAGTTAATAATATATTATTTTTAGAAATACCTCTCAACACAATGCTTTGAAAAAAGTTTAGGTGTACCTGTCAAAAACAACCGGGGGTATTTACCATTATTCAATAGTAATCATCCAATAGTGACCTTGAATAACATGTTCCAATTTAAATAAGATTTGTGTAAAGAAAATATGCTAAAATATGGGGAACACAATGCTTAACTCTGGAATACGGGATATGACATATTTAAAGAAATTTTAGTTTACTTTTATATAGAGGATGATTATGTTTTACATCGAATTGCAAAATTACAACACTTTTATATACAAGTTGGGTTGGTTTACGTCATTTAATGCTAAGCTACAGGCAGTTTGTGAAGGTCTAGGTTACGCCCCTCAGGGATGGTAACTGATATTTCTGAAAAATTTTTAGAGTAAGTATGTTTATCGGTTGATTGGATGTACGTTGAAATTTTGTTTTTGTATAGGCAACTTGCGAAAGTGTAAGAATAAAAAAAGATACGTTGTCTAACACGCGAGCCGGTCTAACAAGGGAGCTCTTTCAAGTGGTAATCACCGATTTCCTTCAAAAAATTACAGAATATAGTTTATGTTGCACTTAATTCACTGATAAAAATATTAGCTGCTGGATCGCAACAGGAAAGCCGGAAAAAATTATTAAACTTTACGTTTTGAACGCCAAATTCGAAAAAAGTCATCGCCAAATCACATTAACTTTCCTTAAATGATGCCAAAGAACTTAAGTATAGGAGGGTAGTGTTTTCTATCGCTCTAGGGGTTACTGAAGCAAAGAAGCCATCCCCTCCGCGGAGGATAAAAATTAAGATGCCATGTCTCCGGAACATCCCTAAGTGTGAATATAAGGCCGTCTTTAATTTCCCACTGCGTAGCTATAGTGCGACGTTAAAACCCACCAACATTCAAGACATTTTCTGAAATCTAGAAATTTCTATATATTTTCAATTATTTTATGTAATGTTTCAAAATTGCATTTATTTAAAACAATGCAATTTCAATTTCAGAGTTACATTTACATTACTCCAGCTTATATATAATCTGGAGTAAATTAATGTCTGAAGCTCTCGGCATGTGCATTTATATAAATTTGAGACGATTTAAAAACTAATCTGATTTATAGGTTGGTTGGCTACGTTTTACGTCGCACTAGTGTTGTGCAATGGTCGCTTGGCGACCAATATGAATTATAATATTTGTTTGAACATTTGATTATTAGAATAGTTGATTGAAATTAATACTCAAATAAATAAATCAAAATTAAAATATTTAAGATATTTGAGGTTGAATAGGTTTTAAGTTTTAATTCGCATTACAGCTATGCAAGGGCGACAGTCTAGGATATATTCCTAGAGATGGTCCTTAGATGTGCTATTAGAATTTTGATCCTTTACGGAGGGTTTATTTAAAATTGGAAAAACATGAGCATAACTACTACTTTATGGCTTCTTACATTTCTGGCAATTTATTTTATATATGTTTACGAATAATAATTTAAAGAATTTTGTAAAAATATGCATTAGAATTTCATAAGGTTGGTTGGGTTTTACATTACACTAGTGCTGCGCGATGAATTTCATAGGGCATTTCATAGAATTATTAACTGCGAAATCTTGTTGTTTTAAAAATAATTGTTATGACGAATGCAGACCCTCCGTGGCCGAGTGAATATGTCACCCTTGCTAATCGCCTTCAAGTGTAAAAGAATGGATTGGATTCCCCAGCTGACCCAGGGTGTTTTTTTTTTTTATTTTTTTGTATTTTAATCCGGTTATGTTATATCTGTCCTCATCTCTATGAAATTTACAAGGGGATGGGGGGGATGTCGAGGCAAACATACAAATCGGATGTATATATTAAAAATAAATAACATACAATCTATAACAAAAGTGTCCGAACACTTGCAAAAATTCCTATGTAAAAAAAGTACACTTTCTACTGTTTTATTAAATAAATCCTTGTCGAATCCTATTCTTAGTCAGTGTAAGAACATAATTCGATAAGGATTTATTTAACAAAACTGTATGAAGTGCACTTTTTTTTACATAGGAATTTTTACTAGTGTTCGGACACTTTTGTTACCGACTGTACGCAGAATGCAATCATTTATCACATGCAGATGTCACCGAACCATCCTCAGAAGTGCATCGTAAACCGTCTCTAATTGCCCATTGTGCAGTACTAGTGCGACGTTAAATCCAACCAACAAACAGGACGATATTTAGGGTAGATTCATAGATCGTCCCCAATTGCTCATTGCGTAGCTCTAATGAGATACTGGATCCACACAACTAATATTCTGTGGCGTTGCTTGTTCGTCGAAGGTTCGTACTGCCCAATAAAATGACCAGACTTATAAGAAAAATGTGTTCGGATACGAAATGCTTTCATTTTAGTTAAAAAATAATAAGGGGTCATTTCTATAAAGGGGACTAATGTGCACGTTGTACCTCAATGGACTAATGTGCAAGTTGCACCAAACGAACAAACAATTTCTTTCAACGAAAATGCCTACTAACCCTGGACGATAGGTCTAATATATCATATCATATTATGTATCATATTTATCGTAATGTAACTCAATACTTATTTCGCTTCCTTCTTCAACTCGTTTTAATACGCATTTTTTATATGCATGAGCATCCCTCGAAAAACAAAAACATTAAATCATTAAATTCATTTTCTTACTTATTTTTATTTCATTATTTCACGCGCACTTTTTATTTCCTAATTCAAAATTATTAAAAAAAACTTTTTCGATATCGCTTGTACCGATACTGATTATTATTAATTTTCTTTTCTTTTTCTTTCGATAATACAAAAAAAATATATATATATACAGACACGACATTATTTCATTATTTAAAACATGAAAATCTGACATTGACAGATTTTAATTTAGTGCCAGAGGCCTACTGCTAAACTTGTTAATATCGACAAATTCTTCTTTAGTTAATTCGTGACGATCTAAATTCCATGATAAAGTTTACATTAAATCAGACCAATGTGTTTCAGCTGCAGATATTGTAACAAATAACGTTGGAAGTCCAAACTGTCTTATAGCCGCAAAACAACGTTTTTTCTCTTTTTCCCAATGAGGGGGATGTGTGCCTTGGGGGGACTCATGTCAAAGGTGAGCCTTTGGGGGGGACTCATGTCAAAGTTGGGCCTGGGGGGGACTCATTTCAAAGTTGGGCCTTGGGGGGACTTCATTCAATAAATCCCCATTCAATAAACCGACTGAAATAGGCCCTTGGCACTATTAAGAGTGTATTATAAAAATTCGACAACGCTGTACCGACTGAAATAGGGGTACCTTGGGGGGGACTCATGTCAAAGTTGGGCCTTGGGGGGGACTTCATTCAATAAATCCCCATTCAATAAACCGACTGAAATAGGCCTCTAGCACTAATTAAGAGTGACCTATAAAAATTCGACAACCGTACCGACTGAAATAGACCTCTAGCACTAAAAAAAAAAAAAAAAAAAAAAAAAAAAAAAAACACTGTGTTTTAATATATAATGTTTTATTTTATTTAAATTGATATAAATGTCTTGATCATATATTTTTTTAATGTCGTTATTAAAAACTTGGCGTTAATGCTCTAGCAATTGAAATATTAAATATTGTTTAGAATTTTGACTAAGTAAGTCTCAATCTGGTAAATTATATGGTTTTTGTTAACTATTCTGAATTCTCAAGTGCTCGACAGCGTATGGAGTTCGTTTGGCTATCAAACAGAAAGAAGAACATCTACATCTGTTAAATCTTCATTGTAATGAAATTCCGAAGAATGCAGTCGCCAAACATGCGCTTTTTTGGAAATATTGCAGACATGCTTTCATTTTTAATATTTTTTTACAGCTTATCTATTGAGACTCAGCAGCTAATATTTTAGGAATATGCTATTGATGATTAAATCTTATGAAAGAATTTTTTTCAAGAAAATCAGCGATTACCACTTCAGAGTTTCCTTGTAAGACTACTGTGTACACTAATTACATTAAAAACACTTTAAAAACACGTAAAATTAAATTTTATTTAAAAGATATTAAAATTTTTAACCGAAGCTTTTCGCTTTAAAATAGTAAAGCAATATCAGAGATTTCTATTTAAACTCTTTTTCTAAAAAAAGTAAGAATAATTACAAGATAAAAAGAACTTTTTATATAAAATGTTTTTAAGTTTTCTTTTGATTCATATAAACGCTACCGCAAGCAGCGGTGACACAAAACATTTGGCTAAATGTATTAAAAATTGCCTTGTCACCGTGTTTTGGCCTATTCCGATTCAATTTCCTAAAAAGAGAAAATATATTTATATATGTGCGGACGATAAACTACAATCCTAACTTAATTTTTTCTTTTATGGAAATATCTGAGATAACGATTCTTATTTATTTCCCAATTTTTAATTGATAAATTTGTTAACCCTTATACCGGAACATCGGTCTCTGAGACCGCTAAAGGTTAGGCTTAGTGTAAGGACTTACGGAAGCATATTCCTAGAATAGAGTACCGGCACGTTTGGCGATAAATGTGGAAGACGCCGAATCTATCTAACTGCAGCATTAGTGCGACGTAAAATACACTCAACCTGTAGAGGATGGCATATCTCAGAACAACCCTAGGGATGAGTCCCGGACCGTTGCCAATTGTCAACAGCGTGGCACTAGTAGAATGAAAATCTGTTCAAACAAGGAAGCTACCCTTTGGGGTTGGAACGTTGGAGGAGTGAGCAGGACCCGGAGCCGCTTAGTGTTGACGGTTGCTTTTTGGTTGGATGGGTTTTATGTCGCACTAGTGCTGCGCAATGTGCAATCCCCTTAATGTTGAAAAAAAAACAAAAAAAAACAAAAAAAAAAAAAAAAAAAACATGTAAAATGTTATGAGGATATAAGCAATCTTAATTTTTGAGCGCTAACAGACACATTACTTAGAAATGCCAATAATTGCAAATTCTTTATGACAGTTTTGTTTTTTAAGTTTGATTGCTTTTCTTAGTACAGTCGGTAACAAAAATCTCCGAACACTAGCAAAAATTCCTATGTAAAAAAAGTACACATAATACAGTTTTGTTAAATAAATCGTTGTCGAATCTTGTTCTTAGTCAGTCTGAAAACAAGATTCATTTAACAAAACTGTATTAAGTGTACTTTTTTTTATACAGAATTTTTTGCTAGTGTTCGGAGACTTTTGTTGCCGACTGTATAATACAAAACTTCCCCGACAGGTAATGTTATTCAGTGGGGAAATATGCTTCCACAATTGATGATTATTTAAATTCCATTTTCGCATTTAGAAAATTTCACAACCATTAGATTTGCACACATTTTCTAGAAAATTTTAATTATTTTTATTTTTTAAATTTTATTTTTGAATAAAAAAAAAAAAAATAATAATAATAAATAAAAAAATAAACCTCATTTTTTTCCGGGGGGGGGGGGGGGGGGGGCTAGAAAATAAAATGCGAAAAACCAATTTTCGGAAAACGAATATTACGTAATGGGTATTGTGGGAACAGATATCATCACCTTCACAGAATAACATTGCTTTTGACTGCTGGCAAAAGTACAGTCGGTTAAAAAAGTGTCCGAACACTAGCAAAAATCTCTATATAAAAAGAGTATACTTAAGACTGTTTTGCTAAATAAATCCTTGTCGAATCGTGTTCTTAGTCAGTCTAAGAACAGGGTTCGACAAGGATTTATTTAGCAAAACTGTATTAAGCGTATTTTTTTTTACATAGGAATTTTTCCTAGTGTTCGGACACTTTTGTTACCGACTGTACATTCGTCAGCAAAATTATTCGAGCACTAACAAATATTCCTATGTATAAAAAGTACGCTTAATACAGTTTTGTTAAATAAATCCTTGTCGAATCCTGTTCTTAGCGACAAACTGCGAAAAGTGGTGACTGTCCCCAATAAATTAAGACATTCAGTCACTTTACAGTCGGTAACAGAACACTAGCAAAAATTCCTATGTAAAAAAAGTACACTTTTTACGGTTTGGTTAAATAAATCGTTGTCAAAATCCTGTTCTTAGTCAGTGTAAGAACAAGATTCGATAAGGATTTACTTAACAAAACCGTATGAAGTGTACTTTTTTTACATAGGAATTTTTGGTAGTGTTCGGACACTTTTGTTACCGACTGTAGTTAACTCCCTAATTTCAGGATATTTGGTCACCCTAGTTTAAATATCACATGATAGCTACGTAATGAGCAATTTGTGGAAGTCTAGAATCCACCCCTGCAAGTGGTCCAGGACGAGGCATATCATTACTATTGGGTATACCAGCAAAAGCATTCGAGCACTAGCAATAATCTCTCTCAACAGAAGAGTACACTTAATACTGCTTTGTAAAATAAACCCTGTCAAGTCATGTTCTTAGTCAGTCTAACAACATGATTCGACAAGGATTTATTTAACAAAACAGTGTTAAGTGTAATTTTTTGGCGTCAGAATTATTGGCTAGTGCTCGGATACTTTAGCTGCCGGTTGTACAAGAAAGCTCAGCAATCACTTAGACACACGAATGTACTCTTTGCACACATGAAAAAAAAATGACTGGGTACCCTTCATTGAGCAGAAATAGTAGTAGAGTACGTATTCCCTATATTGTCTAAGGAGAAAAATTCCCGGAAAATCACTACGGTTTTTGCGCCTTCTTTTGGTAATAATCGCTGTCTTGGAAACTGGTTCTTTGGATTTTGCATGTTTTAAATGGTTTGTTCCTTTTGCCACCAAAACTCTAAACAAAAGTCCCTCTGGGGGTCACGGAAGCGGGAGGGCTATCCCTTCCGTGGAGGACCAAAATTGTAAGGCATGTCTCCGCACCACCTCTAGAGTTGTGTCCCAGACCGTCGCCAATTGTACATCTGCGCAGCACTAGTGTGACTTAAAACCCAACCATCCATCCATCCAAACAAAAGTCAAACGGAACTGCTTTTAAACAATAACAAGGATTAGGTTACTTGCTTTCCATTTCAGCTAGTGTAGGTTTTGGTATATGTTTAATTTACACCCAATCGAAATATAAAACAGCGATAACAAAGGTTAAGGAAGCTTGCCTTGGTGGAATTTTCATGTTGGTTTGGTGGATGATTTGACTGAATGGTGGAGATCTGATGTTGGAAAGCAAAAAGATTACTAGTCCGGGGACTACTCTAATATCTTGTCGATGGTACCGCTTGTGAATGCATCTCAAACTTCACGAAATTCTGTAACTCAATAGTCGAAAGAAGGTGACAAAATTTTTTCGAATCCGAGCACAGACACATTTTCTGCAGTTCGAAAAATAATAAGAAATTGTTTATTTATAACTTTTAATTAGTGTGGTTATTTAGAATTCAAAAATCAACGCCGTAATTACATTCTTTTAATAATTTTAATGCTTCGTATTTATAAAAGTACTCTAAACTGGTCACTATAATCATATCAAAAAAGAATAATTTCAGAAACCAGATGATTCAATCATATAATATAACAAATTATAGCTATGGGGGTCACCTAGTCGGGCAGGATCAAAATTATGATGGCACGTCTCCGGACCCTCCTTAGGGGTGCGTCCCAGACCGTCGTCAATTACTCATTGCGCAGTACTAATGCGGCATTAAATAGATTCAACCATATGATACCCTGTCGTTCCTATAATACGTCATGATTGAGAAAGTAAAGTTATGGCTGCAAGAATTCACAATTTATCACCACGAAATTTCGCTAAATACATTCAGTACGCTTTTCTAAAAATAGCGGTCTCTGAGACCGATGTTCCCGATAAGCATGATGAAAACATGTTCCGGGCAAAGGGTTAATTAGGGAGCTAGCTGGATGGATGGTTGTGTTTTACGTCGCACTAGTGCGACGGTCTGGGACTCACTCCAAGAGGTGGTCCGGAGACATGCCATCGAAATTCTGATCCTCCAAGGAAGGGATGGCTCTCCTGCTTCAGTGAACCCCAGAGGTATAATTTTTGATGGGAACATGGAGGCCATTGCGGCCACGACAGATTTTACGTGCCCCAGCCACCATTAGTGTACACGACGCTCTTTGGCCGGTTCGAGTACCGAGCCCGCAATCTTCCAATTACGAGGCCGGCGCTCTATCGACTGGGCTACCGCGGCCTATTAGGAATGAAAAAATACATTCGTAATTGGTTGGCTTGATTGCTTTTATGACGCACTAGTGCTACGTAGTGGGCAATTACCGGTGGTCTGGAACTCACTCCTAGGTGTGGTCCGTATACATGCAATCACAATTTTGATCCTTCACGGAAGGAATGAAAAACTGCATTCATAATTGGACAATAGTAGCAATTTTGGCTCATCCGGAGAATGAAGGTTCACTTTCTGCATGGCGAACTTCGTAGCGAGTAACTGCATATCCTTGTAAACATAACAATTCTATTATGACGCAGTATGGAGAGAATTGATTGCTACGCTCCCGTGTTTAGTAAAACTTAGCCATTTCTTCAATGCGAGACTTAGTCCCTTTTTTTTTTTTTTTTTTTTTTTTTTTTTTTTTTTTTTTAACTAAACTTCCCGCTTTTCTTCCAAGTCCCTAAGTTCCCGTGTTCAGAGAAACTCAGCCATATTCTCTAGCCAAACCTCTTCCAATTAGCCTCAACGTTTCCGTGCACACAGAAACTTCCACTTATTCCAGTCTCGGTCTCTGAAGCAGGATTCCCCAGTATCCTCTCAATAATACTAATTTCCTTTCCACCAAAGCCAAATTTTCAAACTTTTTCTGGGGGGGGGACTTCCCCCGGCCCCCTCCCTCTCTGCCGGAACCTGCCCCCTCTTAGCAGGATGCTCTGGGATGGGTTCCAGTGTTTTGAGAGCCTTTCTGCTCTTCTCACTTCAGCAACAGTGCTCTCTACATATAAGATGAAATTCTTCTATCCTGCTCCCTAGACTTCAAATACTCTTAAGTTTTTTCGGTGATTTCTACCCCGTCCCTTAGTACTAAGGGATGTCAAAAGCACTTTTGCCGAGTTCCGCTCTTCCCTTTAGCGGGTTTTTGGTCCGAGCGCCTCAAACAACGTCAAAACTGTACTAAGAGTTTTTATAACATCTGTACAAGTTAATTATAGAAGAATTAACACTAAAATTAAAATTATTTGATCTAAAATTAATTTTCTGGACTTTGAAATTTTCCAACCTTTTTTTTTTTTTTTTTTTTTTAAATCTTTTACTTGCCCACAAAACTGAAAATTGATAATTCAAGCCCACATGCAAACTTAATAATACTTAGTTAAGCCTCGGCACTTCCCCACCCACTAAGCTACCCATCCAGTAAAGTTCCCCTTTTTCTATAATTACAAGCCTAAGTGACCGCCGCTCACCCAGTTAACCAATTCTAGTAAACAGCTCTATATCGCATCACCCTCGAGGTTTTCCAGCTCTGTTCCACCCCCTAGGCTCACCCCCTCGGCATGTTTAACTTAAATCTCGCCTTTGAGTCTTTATATTTCATTCCAATTGGCTCCAATCATTCCAAATGTGTGTTTGGACTATCCCCCTGGCCTGTCCCACCCCCTAGGCTCCCTCTCATCTTATCCCTTTTTCCCTCCCTCCGACGCACAAGGCACCTCCCCCCACTTTACAGGACTCTGGAAGCCTTATTGCCCCCCCCCCAGCCCCACTTCAAGTGCTTTTTTGCATTTTTCTAAGGCTTGCCCCACCTCCTAGGCTCCCATCCTCTATTCATCTTCGCTGCTGACCCTCCTAGGAGTTCTTGGTGTCTGCCCCGTTTCCCCCCTCACCTCATTTTTTTTTAATTATTATTATTATTATTATTTTTATTTATTTATCCTTATTTTTATTAATTTCTTGAGCCTTCTAGTAGACGCTTGCAACTCGGTCAAGCCATGGCACATCCCTTCCCACTCAGCATCCCTTCCAATGCAACCCCCTCTACAGTAGATATAGCCTAAGGAACCAAACCCATTGCCCAACTAGCTCCAGAATTCCTCCGTTATCACGCTACCACTTGGGTTTCCCTGCCAGTCATTTTAAGGTTTTTTTTTTTTTTTTTTTTTCCCTCTCTCTCTCTATCTGTCCCTAGCATTCTCGAATGGTATCTCTTTAAAAGTCATTTTCTTTTAATAAACTTTTTTCTTAGCTATTTTCGGGAGTCTAGCCTCCCGTTTTTTTCTTTTTTTTTTTCTCTCAAACTAATGGTATGGTGCAGGAGCTCTGGCGAGCCGCAACCTGTTCAGATAAGAATATTATAAAACTTGTTCAATTCCGAATTGTTCCTCAAACCATTAAAATAACAAAATCAGCTTTTCTAAAAGCTACACCAAATCAAAAGCGCATTCATATCAAGACCGCTCAGAAATGTCTCCTTCGAAGAGCGTCAAGTCAAATGCTGAGGAATCAGACAATGACTCCACCAGCAGTCGCCAATCAACCTTAAACCTTACGTTGACAACACCACTACCTGATACATACAACAAAAAAGAGGACTTTTTAGAACTCACTTCAATCCCAGATGTTGCCAGAGCAGCAATCAATATAATCACCATATGCAGGAAAAAACACGTATCAACTCCGCTGGCAGTTTTTGAAAACGCATTCAACAGAATCATCGATCTGCATACATTAGCAGATGTAATGAAACCGCCCCAGGCAGAAAAACCCACATCCACCCCACAAGCAGACAAGTCACGACAACAAAACTATCAGCAAATTTCACCACTCAGAGAATACACCAGAGCCATCCAGAACAAGATCTCAGAGCTATCCCTACACATGCAAGAGCTTAAAGCTCTCCAAAATAACCTCAGCACCAACTTTGAACGCCAAACAAACTTACAAGAAAAACTGGATCAAGACCTACAAAGACAAGAAAAATTTCTCAAAGATCATTTTCAAAATACAGAATCACCTTTCCCACAACAATCTTCAGAACCTCCTCAGAACGAGTCTCACCTTCAACAATCAACTACAGCAACAACGAACTCATACGCCCAAAGACTTGCACACCCACTAGAAAACTCAAGGAAAACCATTCCAAAATCATCTAACCAAATCCAAAAAAACATCACACAGGCAACAGTTACCCACCAACACCTTATAAGCACCCTATTCCTAAAATCTAAAACAGAAACAGACAGAGGCATCGACATATTAAACATGCTAAAACGCCATCACATATCAACCATTGGAACAATTACGAGCAGGCAGGTTTACCGTTCTTCGGTGGACTTACGCTGCTCCACCCCAGAAGAAGCAGATCTTCTTGCCAGAGACCTACAATCAGTAGCAGAAATCAACGAAAAGCTGCAAATCAGGCAAGAACCTTGCCCCCACATTTGGTTCATGCTGCTGGGAGCTCCCTCAGTCATGGAAGATAATGAAATTTTAAACAACCTTTTCGCCACGAGCAACTTACAGGAAAGCCTACAAAGCCAAGTAAAATTGATACGTTCTCAAGCATCAAGAGCGCCTCACCTAAAGAATTTAGTGATCCAGGCTCCCTTCCCTATAGCTGAAGCCTACTTAAAATCAGGTGCATTTAACATGGGGCTATTTAGATGCACCTTCAGACCATATACTAGGATCCTGAGGTGCACTAACTGCCAGTCTCTTGAGCATCCTACTAAGCAATGCAAGGATAAAACCTTTTGTTCTCAATGCTCTGGATCTCATAAGAATGAGGGCTGCTCGGCAAGAGCAAGTTGCATCAACTGTCAGAGAGCAAACTTACAAAGACTAAGAAACAATCTAGGGCCACTTCCTTCTGATCACACGGCCTTTTCCCTGGACTGTACAATACTTTCCGAGAAATACCACAATCGCAGGCAATACTTAGATGCCAAATTCCCTCCTAAAGCTCCACCTCTCCAGCAAGAAACTCCAAGACAGAGCAGACCTCTCTCAAACTCCTACTCAAATAGACATCGCTCTCCCTCAACAAGACTCTCCTCAAGAGGAAACCCCTCAAGAAAACAATCAACAGCAGCAATAAGAACATCCTCAAGAAGCAATCGAAACTCTTCCCGCACATTTAGCCAGCATAGATCTCAGAGCGACATGAACAGACTCAACTCAGACAAGTCTTCCGGTCGACCTACACGCCGTTCTCCCAGCAGACGGAATCCAAGGCTCCAGGAACGTTTCCCATCACGCCAACGTAACTCAAGCTCTGGAAACCAGAGACCTCCCTACAATCATCAACAAGCACCCACTAACTCATTCCAACAGGACTACAGCATCCCATACCAGCAATATCCACCATACTCATATGCATACAACCTTCCTTACTTCTATTCAGAATATGGCCACCCTCAGTTTCCAGCATTTCGAGGACCTCCCGAAGATGCGCCGTACTATAGCAGCTCAACCCACCCCTCAAGAAGGTAACAACCCTTTAATCTCCTATTTCCCATCCCTTCGCCCTAAACTAAGATTTAAAATTCAAATCCAAAAAGTCAAAAGTTCTCTCCTCTCCTTCCCCAGAGGCAACATCCTCTTCCACTCCTATTGCCCCAAAAACTTTTAATGATCTTCATTACATACAGATCAACCTCGATAGGTGCAAGGCGGCGAACTCAACGGTCTGCACGTTTATGGAGGAAAACTCTATGGACGTCGGACTGCTGCAGGATGCCTATTGTACTGTTGGGGGTGATCTGTATGGCTTCCCCTCTTCCTGGTCCAGTTTCAGTTCCAAAAACAACACTGCCCACATAGTAATATCAGCACAAAACCTTAATTACACCCATCTGTTGACTGGGGACAATTGTGTATTCATAACACTGACCACGAAGGAGGGCGAACTGATCCTTGGCAGCGCCTACGCCGCCCCGTCTGCTGATTTCGAGTCCTGTCTGCTGGAATGGCAACACCTAATATCCCAAAAATCACTCTTCATATGTGGCTGCGACCTGAATGCTAACTCTCCCTTATGGTGCTCACCATACGAGAATGCTAGGGGTCGCAGCCTCATAGAATTTATAGCCACTAATAACATCTGCCTCGCTAACTTAGAAAATTCCGCCCCCACCTTCCAAAAAGACAACGCTCAGGGCTGGCCAGATTTCACCCTCTGTAACACCAAAACTCTTGCAAGAATAAATGACTGGTCAGTCCTAGACACCTTCAACAACTCCGACCACAATTATATAACATACACCATTAACACAAAACCTATTATAACTCAATCTCGACGCTTCGCCACGAAACGCGGAAATTTCAAAATTTTCAATAACCTCTTACTTCAAAATTCCACACCACTAACAAACGAAATCAAATCAATAAACAACATCCCCCAACTTGAAACCTTTACAAACAACCTCATAGCTACCATCCAAAATGCTGCCACCTCGGCCTTCAGACTTAAGAAGTCGGGACGTCGGTTTGCTTACTCCTTCTGGTCTCCCCAGCTACGTTCCATGCGGAATCATCTGACTGCTCTGAGAAGACAGTCAAAATACCTCGAACCTACACAAATCCAGCAACACAAACAGAAAATTAAACTACACTCGGCCCTATTCAAGAAACGCATAAATGAAGCCAAACACGCCGCATGGAAAAAATTCTGCACTTCACAAACAAAAACCTTTGGCACTGCCCAAAAATTTTATAGCAACAAATTCTTCACACCCACAGAACTGAAATTGGAACGTCCTCCAGGCCAATCCTCTAAAAGACAAAACCTAGAATATCTAACAAAAACCATATTCCCACAAACAGTTTACCCTCACCAACAAGCACCTTTATACTCGGCTCCCTCGGATGTTCCCTTCACGGAGTCTGATGTAAAAGCCACTCTATACGATTTCAACATCAACAAGGCTCCTGGCCTGGACAGTATTGACTTTAAAATTCTACGCAACGTTCATAATACAATGCCTCAAATACTCCTGCAATGGGCCAACCTATGTCTCAAACACCAACACTTCCCAGAAACACTCAGAAGAGGCGAAGTGGTGTACTTTTTGAAGCAAGGGAAACTTCCCTCTGAACCCTCTTCCTACAGACCGATCTGCCTCCTCCCCACTTTAGGCAAATTGCTAGAGAAACTCATAGTAACCCGACTTAACTTCTTTCTGGAATCTAATAATCTGCTTCATCCTAACCAATTTGGGTTCAGAGAGGGCAGATCTTGTGACCAAGCCTTGCAAGCAATCAAAAGTTCCTGCGCCGTTAGCTGTAATGCATCAAACTACACCACTATCGTCTCGCTAGACATTAAAGGAGCATTCGACAATGTGGAGTGGCCACACATTCTTCGCGCACTACAAGATCTTGACTGCCCGGGCAATCTGGCCGGAATCATCTGCTCATATCTCTCCCATCGTAAAATTTTAGTGAACTGGGGTGATGGCTTCACGGAACACCCTCAAACAAAAGGCTGCCCCCAGGGCTCGTGCCTTGGGCCAATCCTTTGGAATTTAGTAGCGGATGGCATTCTCAAGAGCATGAACTCTGCGGGCTTCACCACATATGCCTATGCGGATGATTTCTCCCTGATTCTCTCGGGCCGTGTCAGGAAAAACCTAGAGGACCAGGCCCAGGAAGCTTTGTCCCTCTTTAGTAAGCTACTCAAAGAATTCGACCTTAAGTTATCCCCCTCCAAAACTAATGCCTTAACTCTTGCCTTCCCTAAAGCCCTAAAACGAAACCGAAATCCCAAGATGCGGATTGACGGCATCAGTGTCAACCACGTAGAACAAATGAGATTACTATGTATCACTTTTGATCGGCCCCTCAACTAGCTGGCACATGTTAAAGAACTAAAATTAAAAACCCAAAGCATATATCACAATTCAGCAAGAATGGTGGGAAAGAGGTGGGGTATCTCAACCTCTTTCCTTAAGTTCTGGTACAAAACAATAATAGAAAAAATAATAACCTACGGAGCCGCCATTTGGGGTGGCCACCTAAGAACAGATGCCATAACAGGCCTCAATTCTGCCCAACGACCATTCCTCTTACAAATTGCAAGAGGATATAAAACTATTTCCACTGATGCCCTCACCGTAATCACTGGGATTCCCCACGCCCACCTGCAGGTCTCCCAAACGTACATTAAAACTCAAATCCTGCAATTAAAAGACCCTGACCTAACTAATATTATCTTCCCACAAACCCCCATTCAAACTTTGACCTGCAGTTGGGATATTCACCCAGGCAAGGATGTTGCTCCAAAGTTAACCAACTGTCTTAAAAATAACTTTTCTCCCTCTGCTCCGGAGGCAATCTACACGGATGGTTCCAAGACAGATACTGGGGTTGCAGCCGCATTTTGCGTGCTGGAACAGGGTGTCGCAGGCCATCAGTGGGCTTGCAGGCTCGAGGACTTTAACACGGTATTTCAAGCAGAGATCCACGCGATCGCTGAGGCCATACAATGGGCCAGTGTCGCATACTCTAACCAAAGCGTTAATATCTACAGCGACAGTCTCTCGGGCCTTCAGGCAATAGCTCGACATCGAAGCAGACATCCGCAAATTCAGCGCATTAAAAAACTCCTAATGAATCTCGACTTAACTTGCACCCTGGCACACGTTTCTGCCCACAGGGGTGTCGTAGGTAATGAAATAGCTGATTCCCTAGCAAAAGAAGCCACTAACTTCCCCACAAAATGTTCTTCAATTCCTGCTCCTCCCTCCTACGTCAAAAGTAAAATTCAAAACTTAATGAATCTCAAATGGCAAGACCTGTGGGATAGTTCAGAGAAGGGGAGACATACCTTCTCGGTGATTCCACGGGCCCGCACTAACTCTTGGACTTTAACTCCCCCTATTACCGCATTCCTAACAGGCCATGGGCCCTTCCCTTCCTATCTATACAAGTTTCATTGCCGACGCTCACCCTTGTGTCCATGTGGAGAGGAGGGTACTCCACTACATTATTATTTCCACTGCCCCCTAACAGAAAATTATCATTTAAGAAATCCCTCCCCTAGACCAATTAATTGGCTAGACGAAATTCTAACAAGGAAACCGCTAGTAAATAAACTAAATAGCATCTTATCCTACTTAATGAACATTTCAAACCTAACAGATTAATATCAAATTCTACTAATTATAATAATAATTCTCTAGTCAAAATTAAATAACCTTAAGTTTCTTCACCCTGTTATCTTCCTCTGTGGTCGTCCGAGTTGCTGCTGAAGATATCCTCATGTAATATCAGTTCTAGATTCCAAACGTCCTGAAGTTGCAGATTACTCAGAAACTTCACCAGTACCCCGCTAACCATCATAACGTCACCAGCAATCAAGGACCGACTTGAGCCTCAACGTGAATCTATCTACTTACAGATTCTTCCCATGATGTTTAGCAATTAATGCTGATTAAATCCATGCATACGCATGAACTGTTTCTACTAAAGGAACTGCCATTCTCAACCTCAGAATCTGCGTCATCAATTATCAACTGGTTTCGACTCTACAATAACAACTATCGTCAGCATGCCATTTGTCGCGTGGGGCCGGCTGGGCCCGGCATGCCGACCAAATACTTTATGTACATAAATATCTGTAAATACTCATCGCCCTCTGTCGCTGGTTGGCTAAGCCAGGCGATGCATGATGTAATTTTTTTTTTTTTTCCTCAATAAATGTCGGAGCAGCTCACGTGGATTATCCTAGAAGCGCTCAACACCGCTCCTCGAGCGGTGAGCGGGGGCTGCTCCCTGTTAGATTTTCTTTGATTTGAGTGTATTTTACATTGCACTAGAGCTACATTCCGGGGAATTAGGCGATGTTTGATTGGTTCATTTATTTTCATTGATTTGAGTGTATTTTGCATTGCAGTAGAGCTACATTATGAAGAATTAGGGGATATTTGATTTTCATTGATTTGAGTGTATTTTACATTGCACTAGAGCAACATTATGGGGGAATTATACGATATTTGATTGGTTCATTTGATTTTTGTGTATTTTACAGTGCACTAGAGCTACATTATGGGGAATGAGACGATATCAGGGATGGAACACGGGCGCAGAATTCATACCGGAATCCGTTTAAGAAATTTCTCCACCTATAATATCGTCGATTTAAGAAGTAGAAAATTTTCTTACATTGAGAGTGGTATGAATTCTGCGCCCGTGTTCCATCCCTGCGATATTTGATTGGATCATTTGTTTTTCATTGATTTCAGTGTATTTTACATAGCACTAGAGCTACAATATGTGAAATTAGGCGATATTTGATTTTTTCATTTCTTTTTCATTGATTTCAGTGCATTTTACAGTGCGCTAGAGCTACATTATGGGGAATTAGGCGATGTTTGATTGGTTCATTTGTTTTCATTGGTATGAATGTATTTTACATTGCAGTAGAGCTACATTATGGGTGAATAAGGCGATATTTGATTGGGTCATTTGTTTTTCATTGATTTCAGTGTATTTTACAGTATGCTATAGCTACATTATGGGGAATTAGGCGATATTTGATTGTTCATTTGTTTTTCATTGATTTGAGTGTATTTTTCATTCCGCTAGAGCTACATTTAGGGGAATTAGGGGATATTTGTTTTTCATTGATTTGAGTGTATTTTACATTGCATTAGAGCAAAATTTTGGGGAGCGATATTTAATTGGTTCATTTGTTTTTCATTATTTAAGTGTATTTTACATTGCACTAGAGCTACATTAAGGGGGATTAAACGATAATTGCTTTTCATTGATTTGAGAGTATTTTACATTGCACTAGAGCTACATTAAGGGAAATTAGGCGATATTTATTTTTATTGATTTTAGTGTGTTTTACATTGCTCTAGAGCTACATTATGGGGAATTAGGCGATATTTGATTGATTTGTTTAATTTTCATTGATTTGAGTGTGTTTAACATTGAAGTAGAGCTACATCATGAGGAGATATGATATCAATGATTTGAGTGTATTTTACTTTGCACTAGAGCTATATTATGTGGAATTAGGAGATATTTGATTGGTTTATTTGATTTTTATTGAGTTGAGTGTGTTTTACGTTTAACTAGAGCTACATTATGTGGAATTAGGCAATATTTGATTGGTTCATTTGTTTTTCATTGATTTGATTGTATTTTACATTTCAATAGAGCTACATTGTGGGAAATTAGGCGATATTTGATTGGTTCATTTGATCTGACTGTATTTTACATTGCACTAGAGCTTCATTACGGGGATTTAGGCGATATTTGATTGGTTCATTTGATTTTCATTGATTTGAGTGTATTTTAAATTGCATTAGAGCTACATTATCGAGATTTAGGCGATATTTGATTTTCATTGATTTGAGTGTATTTTACATTGCATTAGAGCTACATTATGGGGATTTAGAAGATATTTGATTGGTTAATTTGATTTTCATTGATTTGAATGTATTTTACATTGCACATTATGGGGAATTAGGCGATATTTGATTGGTTTATTTGATTTTCATTTATTTGAGTGTTATTTACGTTGAAGTAGAGCTACATCATGAGGAGTTAGGAGATCAGTGATTTGAGTGTATTTTACTTTGCACTAGAGCTACATTATATGGAATAATGAGATATTTGATTGTTTTATTTGATTTTTATTGATTTGAGTGAGTTTTACATTGAACTAGAGCTACATTATGTCAAATTGATTGGTTCATTTGATTTGTGTGTATTTTACATTGCACTAGAGCTACATTATGGGGAATTAGGTGATATTTGATTGGTTCATTTGATTTTCATTGATTTAAGTGTATTTTACATTGCGCTAGAGCTACATTATGAGGAATTAGGCGATATTTGATTGGTTCTTTTGTTTTTCATTTATCTGAGTGTATTTTACATTGTGCTAGAGCTATACTATGGAGAATTAGGCGATAATTGATTGGTTCATTTGATTTTCATTGATTTAAGTGTATTTTACATTGCACTAGAGCTATATTATGGGGAATTAGGTGATATTTAATTGGATCATTTGATTTTCATTGGTTTGAGTGTATTTTATATTGCATTAGAGCTACATTATGCGGAAATTGGCGTTATTTGATTTTCATTGATTTGAGTATATTTTACATTGCACTAGAGCTACATTATGTAGAATTAGGAGATATTTGATTGGTTTATTTGATTTTCATTGATTTGAGTGTGTTTCACGTTTAACTAGGGCTACTTTATGAGGAATTACGAGAGATTTGATTGATTTTAGATAAGGGTGTCCAGTGATGTTTTTTTTTTTTTTTTTTTTTTTTTTTTTTAACATGATTGACAGTGACCGTCGCGGAACCGAGTTACGTGCGTTTTCAGATTCATGCTCAGCGAGGTAGGGGTGTCCAGTGATGTTTTTTTTGGGTTTAACATGCGCGTTAGTGATCGCCGTGGAATCGAGTTACGTCATTTTCTGCTACACTATGGAAATTTGGCGATGATGTGAGAGTTGCACCTAAGATACAGTTATCAGATGTTGCTGAAGGTTTTCAGATTATTTAGACGCCAGATCTTATGATGGGATGTTTAACCCAATCAGCCAATCGTGTATTTCTTTATTGTTTGAATGGATTTAACGTCACACCTGTTTTAAGCTATTGGCATTTTGGACCGTCTGGTTGTTACCGTTTAATGTACCGTAACTGACATACATAAAAATTTCAAAGATTATCCTTATTTTTCATATGAGTGGGTTTTATGTCACAATAGTACTACACTATAGGAGTATCAGATGAAGTGAGACACGCGACTAACATACGGTGACTGATATCTGTTGAATAGTTTTAGTGTACATTTATTTATCGGTTATGTGGTTAAAATGTCACATTAGTGTTATGTTGTTGGCAAATGATGACGGTCTGGGAAATACAAACTAACGTACCATGGCTGATATATATTTAAATTTTTTAGAGTACTTTCAACTAAAGGATGAGTAATTTTTGCATATCTTTAGTGGTACACTATGGAAATTTAACGATGGACTGAGCCTTGACTTCAGATAAGTAACAGTCGGCAGTAAAAGTGTCCGTGGCCTAGGCAGTAATTACGATATAAAAAAAGTAAAGTTCATACTGTTTCGTTACATAAATCCTTGTCGAATCATGTTTTTAGACTAACTAAGAACTTGATTCGAGAAGGATTTATTTGACAAAGCTGTATTACATTCGGCAGCAAAAGTGTCCGAGAACTAAAAATAATCCCTATCTATAAAAAGTACACTTAATACTATTTTGTTAAATAAATCCTTGCTGAGTGATGTTCTTAGTCATGCTAAGGACATGTTCGACAAGGATTTATTTAACAAGACAGTATTAAGGGGTACATACTAATGTAACACTTCCAGTTGCAAAGCCGTTTGCAGGCGTTCCAAAATCAAGCACTAGCAAAAATTCTTATTTGAAAAAAGCACACTTAACACTGTTTCGTTAAATAAATCCTTGTCTAATCATGGTCTTAGACTGACTAAGAACAGGATTCGACAAGGATTTATTTAACAAATGTGCATTAGGTATACTTTTTTCATATAGGAATTTTCGCTAGTGGTCTGTTACTTTTGCTGCCGTCTTGCAAAATGTACGTCATCGAAATTGCAAGCGTTCCGTTTGTATGTAACCCTAAGTGTACTTGTTTGATATCGGAATTACTGACTTGTGTTAGAATACTTTTGCTGCCGACTGTAAGTGTACTTTCTTTAGAGAGGGGTTATTGCCGGTGCTATTATACTTTTCCTGTCGACTGTAACTTGTCACTTTATTTACAAGCGGGCTTCGAGAGTCATGCATACAAATCTGATGTGTACGTTATCAATGAATGCCAATAAAATGACTCGCAGACTTTATTAACATAAGAGATGTGCGAATACTAAGAAAACAAAATTTTCTGGAGAAGTTTCCGGCAAGCTGGAGAGTTCAAGAAACTTACAGCCGACAGCAAATACATCCAAGCACTAGCCAATAATTCAAACGTCAAAAGAGTACGCTTAATACAGTTTTCTTAAATATATCCTTATTGAACTGCGCTCTTGGACTGACTAAGAACATGACTCGACATGGATTTATTTAACAAACCAGTATTAAGTGTACTTTTTTTTTGACAGGGATTATTGCTAGTGCTCGGATGGTTTTGATGCTCACTGTACAGCCGTTTCCCGCAGTTACTATTCTCGCACATTGTATAGTATACTGGAATGTCCTACATTTGGCAGCATAAGTGTTCACTCGGAATTATTGGCTAGTGCTCGAATTCTTTTGTTCTCGATTGTGGGAGTGATTCCAAGACCGTCGCTAACTGCTAACAGCCTACAGAATGCAGCAAAAGTATCCAAGCTCTAGCTATAATGCCTATCTAAAAAAGTAGGCTTAATACTGCTTTGTTAAAGAAATCTTTGTCGAGTCATGTTCTTAGACAGTCTAAGAAAATGATTCGACAAGGAATCGTTTAACGAAACAGTTTTAAGTGTACATTTTTTAATTTCGGAATTATTGGGTAGTACTTTTGTAGCCGATTTTATTTGTTTTGTACCATTCAAATACAATCGGCTACAAGAATATTCCCTTCATCATCATTCTGAACATTAACCTCTACCTAAGGAAAGATTTTCTTAAATTTTTTAACGTAGTTCTAGGAAAAAATTGTAGATAGATCATTCTTGCATTCATCCTTCTTATCCGGATGGCTTAAACCGTAGTCCTCCACTAAATAGACGTAAACCCATCTCAGCAGTTGGATAAGGTTATTTAAAAGAAATGTCACACACCGTATCCGAAAACCGTCATCAATTGCAGATGATTTAGCACAATGTAACATAAAACCTATTCAAACTATAGAACAAAATACTGTATACTTTAATAACTGACAGTTACCTTACTTTTCAGCCGAGTCCAAGACAGTCTAGAATTGCCTGTAGTTCAGCATTAACCTCCGTAGAACCTTGCTAAGAAAAATGTATTCTAAAATTTTCGGACCGCGGTAGCCCAGTCGGTAGAGAGCCGGCCTCGTAATTGGAAGATTGCGGGTTCGGTACTCGAGCCGGCAGAAAATTACCCTTAACACTGCTTTGTTAAATAAATCCTTGTCGACACATGTTCTTTGTCTATCTAAAAACATGATTCGCAAGGATTTATTTAACAAAACTGTTTTAAATGTACTTTTTTGATACCAGAATTATTGGTTAGTGTTCGGTTACCGACAGTACTCCGTAGACCATATAAGTTATCTATTATTCAGTGCTAAGGACGATCTTAAACCCAACGTACTAACCGTAGACGAATTTTGCCTCTTTGTGTCACTGAGGAAAGGAAGCCATCAACCCCGTGGAGGATCAAAAATGTGATTGCATGTCTTCCAACCATCCTTAGGGGTGCATCCCAGAGCAACACTAAATACCCATAGTGCAGTACTAGTTCAACGTTAATCCCAGCTATCCAATGTACTCTGAAGCTATTATGCTGTATTAAACATAATAAACCTCAAATTAAAAATGGAGTAATACAGTACAATATAAAGTTTTCGATTAAAGAAAAAATTAATAAAAGTAACATTTAAGATAAACGCACCATTAGTGGACACTTTAAGGACATTATTCTGGCTATTTTTTGTGTAACTTTTTTAATGTTATAGACTTAAATAATTAACGTGTCACACCTTTATTAAATCTTTCTTTATATGAATGTATTAAGGTTGGTTGGTTGGTTGGATTTTACGTCGCACTAGTGCTGTGCAGATGGGCAATTGGCGACTGTCTGGGACACACCCCTAGAGATGGTCCGGAGACATGCCATCGCAATTTTGATCCCATACGGAAGGGATAGCTCTCCCGCTTCGGTGACCCCCAGAGGTATAATTTTTATGGGAACATGCAGGACATTGCGGCCACGACAGATTTTACATGCACCAGCCACCATTAGTGTACACGACGGTATTTCCCCGGCTCGAGTACCGAATCCGCAGTCTTCCATTACGAGGCCTGCGCTCTACCGACTGCTCTATCGCGGGCCGAATATATTAAGGAAACTGTTAATTGTACCATTTTTATGCGTAAAAATAAATGATTTCGGAGAGCTTAAAATGAGCCAGTAGTGGAACCCTCTTTCCAATAGTCCACATCCTTGATAGAAATCGGTTGAGTAGGTTTTATGTCATACTAGTGCTAGATTAGGGATAATTGGCGTGTTTTAGGGTATACACCTAAGGGTGGTTTGAAGACATGCCATCACAATTTTGATCCTCCACTTAGGGGATATTACACATTTTTGAATTTTTGCTTTAAAATAGAGTCAAAAGCCACATTTCTTGAGGACAGTCCACACTTTTAGCAGTTTGTTTTCAAATACATAAATCCCCATTGAGAATGAAATTTAAGGTTGAGGCTTGGGTAGATTTTACGGCGCAGTGGTGCTTTGCTATGGACAAATGGGGACGATCTGGGATCACAGTTAAGGATCGTCCAGAAATGTGTTATAACAGTATTGGTTGTGTGGTTGGTTTAACGTCGCACTAGTGCAGCGATATGGGTAATTCCATCACAGTTTGAACCTCCACGAAACGGAATGGCTTCCCTGCTTCGATGACGCTCAGGGATATAATTTTGGATTGGAAACGCTAAAGTGGTAATAATGCATTTCGGTTAATTAGTTTTTTTTTTTTTTTACATCGTCACTTTCTTTCATGGTCTGATATCATTTCCGACTTTTTTTATATCACTTTTGGCAGGTAAATCTTTTAGATTTTGAAGCAAAGAAAACGTAATTTTGACTACAAAAATAAATTAAGTTTCCTATTTTGTATTTATATACATGATGTCAGATTTTTAAAATATATTTATGAAATGTCATCACATTTTTAGCCGCAAAACGGCTGGAGTTGAAACTGAGTGTATTTAATGCATTGAGTAAAGATAGAAGTAGAGTGCGGATTCCTTATACTGACTATGGAAAAAAACTCCGCGAACATCACTGCAGATTTTGCGCCTTTTTTTGGCGATAATCGCTTTCTTGGCAACTGGTTCTTGCGACTTTGCATGCTTTAAATGGTTTGTTCTCTTACTACAAAAGCTCCAAAGAAAAGTCAAACAGAACAGCTTTCAATGAATAACACACTTTCCTTGGAGGATAAAAAATGTGATGTCATGTATTCGGACAACCTCTAGTGGTGAGTCCCAGACCGTCGCCAATTGACCATTGCGCTGCACTAGTGCGACGTAGAAATGAACCAACCTACAACCATCAATCAATAACAAGGATTAGATTATTTTCTTCTCATTTCAGCTAAGGTTGTGGTTTGTGTTTAATATCTCCAATCGAAAGATAAAACAGCGATAACAAAGGTGGAGGAAACTTCCTTTGATGAAAAGACGTGGAATGTCGGTTTGGCGGTAGTTTGGCAATGAATTGGTGGAATGATGGGTATGTGTTGTTCGGAAACAGAAATGTTACTAGTCCTGGGTCTACTCTAATATCTAGTCGATGATTTAATGTGTCATTAAATT
Source organism: Salticus scenicus (assembly GCA_963930645.1). Classification (NCBI taxonomy): domain Eukaryota; kingdom Metazoa; phylum Arthropoda; class Arachnida; order Araneae; family Salticidae; genus Salticus; species Salticus scenicus. Next base: position 239,011,487 of record OZ005652.1, read on the forward strand.
TGCAATAGATTATTAGCGATAGTCTGAGAGACTCCGTAAAGAGTAGTGTGAAGAAATGCCAACACAGTTTCGATCCTCTACAAATGAGATGGCTTCTTCCTTTACAGTCGGCAGCAAAATTATTCGAGCGCTAGCAATAATTCCTATGTACAAAAAGTACGCCGAATACTGCTTTGTAAAATAAATACTTCTCGAGTCATGTTCTTAGTCATTCTAAGACATGATTTGACAAGGATTTATTTAACAAAACAGTATTAAGTGTACATTTTTTACACAGGAATTAATGCTAGTGTTCGTGTAATTTTGCTGCCAATAGTAAGTGTTTTTAGGAGATAAACTGTCACATTTTGATCTTATACGGAAGGATTGGTTCCCTTTTTTTTTTTTTTTTCATCACCACGTCTTTCACGCGAAATTGATAACTTGATGGAGCATAACTAATTAACAAGAACACTGTCACGGACTCTAATTAACAAGAACACTGTCACTAACTCACCAATCTCTCGGACTCTAAGTAAAACAATCATGAGAGATATAATTCCCTAAATATCAATATCCTCCATGTTCCCATCCAAGTTAAACGTCTTGGGGTTACCAAATGTCTTCAGACTATTCTTTGACGGTGAGTTCCAGATTGTCGCCAATTGCTCATAATGCACAGTCGGTAACAAAAGTCTCCGAACACTAGTAAAAATTCCTATGTAAAAAAAAAGTACACTTATTACAATTTTGTTAAATAAATACTTGTCGAATCCTGTTCTTAGTCAGTCTAAAAACAGGATTCGACAAGGATTTATTTAACAGTGTACTTTTTTTACATAGGAATTTTTGCTAGTGTTCGGATACTTTTGTTACCGATTGTAACACCACTAGTGCGACATAAAATCCACTCATTTTCAACCCTCTAAATTCTGACTGCAGTTATGCTATTCAATACCGATGTTTTAATGGGAACCGAGCTTAACCAACTGGGTTCAATATGGAACCCATAAAAAAAAAAAATTAACGAATAAAAAAACTTAAAATGTCTCAAAATTATCTCATGATTCAAGTGAATTGCCATTTTTTTTCGCCTTCTAAATGGGGGAAAGAATGGGAGTCATTCTCTCCGTAAAAGATCAAAATTGTGATGGTACTATTGGCAGCAAAATTATTCGAGCGCTAGCAAAAATGCCTATGTAGAAAGAAAACGCGCATTTAATATTGTTTTGTTAAATAAATCCTTGTCAAATCATGTTCTTAGACTGACGAAGAACATGTCACCACAAAGATTTATTTAACAAAGCAGTATTAAGTCAAATTTTTTGCATAGGAATTATTGTTAGCACTCGAATAATTTTGCTGCCGACTGTATGTCTCCTTACCACTCCTAGGAGTGAGTCCCAGATCGTCGCCAGTTGCTCACTTCGTAGCATTCGTGCGATGTTAAATACACTCAATTGAACTCTAAATTTGGGAAATTACAGAGCTGCGTTCACTACTGGATCAAACCTTAAAAGTCAGATTAGCCAGTAGTTGACAGGGCTGTCCACTACAAATCATGTTGTCATTTTTTGGGACCAGTATTGTACGCCTATAAAAGTACTATATGCTAATACAAGATTAAAAAACAGCACAATAATTGAATTCTGCATAGTTATTTTAGTCCTACGAAAGAAAAAGGTAGACGGAATCAGTTAAAAATAAGCAGTGGCAAAGCAAACAAAATTTTATCTCCTTATTCAAAATGATAAGCGAAAACGGCATAATCACAATTTTCTTCAGTTAACCTAATTTTCTTCTAAAACTGATGGTCGGAATTATTTGAAGTCATAGACTTTATTAGTAGAGGAGTATAACTTTCTTCCTGAAAAATGCTCGAACCTTCAGAAGGATTAGGAACGTTATTTTCCGAGTTTAAATTTAAAAGTGTCCACTACTGGTACATTGTTCACTACTGGTACGTTTACCTTATGTAGAATTTTGAAGTATGCTAAAGTTTACAGAAGCTTTATAGTATTTCTTTCTGGCATTTCGCCAGACAATCAAAAGAAGTGACTCCCAGAAACTCGCTATTTGTGAACTGCAATATGCAATCAATTTGTTTGTTAATTGCGTTTTTCAGAGCTACAAAATATTAACTGAATCCGTGTTTCTACTTCCAATTTCTTTAAAATGGATCGAATTAACTGACAACTTATTATTGTATTTGATGTAGGTGAGTTGGTTGTATTTTTTTTTTAATCAAACTACTATTGTGCATTATTTATTTATGTATGATAAATATTTATTTCTTTTCACTTATTTTTTCAGTTTGATATTTGCTTCAATCATTGAGAAATTTTCATCAATTTAAATAATAAATTATCCGATTGTAAAAATACAATAGCGTACTTGCTAACCATCTCATTATGAACTATACAATTTTTAGTACCCGCCTTTCATTTCACACCAATATTATTTGAGTAATTTTAGTCTTATTTAATCGTAACAACATTTGGAGAGAATAACTGTAAAAATATAGTGGTGTGAGAAATGGGGCGTTTTTTCAGGGGGCGTTAACAATTGTACGGTTTTTAATGAGATGGTTAGCAAGTATGCAATAGTATCTAATTTCATGATAATTACATAAAGGTAAAAATTTATTTATTTTTATGTGCGTTATTTTTTATTTTACTCTTTGCCGATATATATACTTTAAAGTTTACAAAACATATCATTTTCATTTTAAAGAAAAAAACAATTTGATACTGTAATGTGTTTCAGATTTAGATATGAATTTAGAATATTAAATATCATGTAATTTCTTTATTTTGAAAAAATTACTTTAAGACTCTGCAAAATTAAATTCAGAAATCGTTTTAGTTATTTTTAATTGATATAGTATGGTATGTCACTCACACTTTCTCTTAACCTGAAATTTATTACTATAATTACAAATTAAATTTCAATGGTTAATATAACGAGTACTGTTATGTAAACCTATGTGAAAACAACTTAACTTAGGCTTCAAAATAGCTTTATTTGACAAATAATTCCGTGTGTGGTGGGGGGCGGTAGCATGGCCCATCATGGTAGCATGGCCCATTCATTACAGTACCTACATTTATACAGAATTCTCAAGTTTAAAAAAAAAAATCATTGAAAATTATTCACGCATAATTTCTTGAAACTTATCAATATTGAACAATCATTTCTAGTAACAAATGTATTCACTTCAAAGTACATCATTTGAATCACCTGAAATTATGTTTTTAAATTACTGTAGCAGACACAGGCAAAGATCAAACTATAAAACTTGACTTCGGTATTCAAGAAGCCTCAAAACGTGTAAAGTATAAAAAAAAAATCGATATTTATCTTAAAAAGACACACACAGAGACCAACCGCTTAAAACATGATTTTTAGATTTAGGGGACGTCAAAATGTGTTATTTTAACAAAAACTAAATTTCAAAAATTTGACCCATAAATAAGACTTTCTACATTATGGGTAAGAAAATGTAAAAAGGAAAAAAAGTTACTTTTCTTTTTTTCAATGAATAATATAAAATACGATAAGTTCATAAGATATTGCACATAACGTCACAAAGTGTAAATATTAAAAATTTCGAAAATTTGACCCATAAATGACCCATGATACCCGTGACTTTCTCTGTGGTCCTTTCCATGTGGTCTCCTAGTGACAAAGCAGTTTTGCGCAAAAAGCAGTTCATCGGCAGGTGCCGGATTCGATCACAGGTTATGCTTGTCATCCTAGCTTTTCGGAGATTTCCAAGTCGAATAGTTTATTTACAGAGGGCACACAAAAATGCAAAAAACTATTTTAGGTTAAAGGACAAAATTTTGCACAGACGCTCTGTAGCAAAATGCATTATCTTGAAATGCAGCATAAGGAAAAATCGAAGGTGACTTCAAAGTAGTCGGTAAGGAACTACTTGGTAATAGGGCCGTGCTATATTCAGAGTTACTTGAACCCTGCGGGTTGAAAATTTCCCAGATTCCTTGAAAGTGTGCACCCCCGTAACATAATGCACGGAGAATGTGTTATTAATTTAAGAGTGCAATTTTCATGAAATTGGTTGCACTTTTGCCATCCTCCTAGAATTTTTAAATAGCTCGAGAGAAAAACGGATCAGCCCATCAGTGGCGTAGATATGCACCCCCCCTCCCCCGAAAAATTTCGAACTTTTTTTTCCCGATTTTATAGTTGCATAACACATATTTCTTCAAACATTTAAAAGGTGTATTTTTTTTCTGCTTCAGACAATAGAATAAATTATTAGACTATTGAGATTTCTGAAACATCTTAAATGTTACAATTTTTCAGTCACTGAAAAAAGCATATAAGCATATGAAATTATTACTGCCGAGATACCGAGCGATTCAAAATAGATGTTACAGCGATTATGTCCTAAACTAAGAAAAATAGAAACATACTTCAAATTACAAAATTAGTGCAAATTAAGAGCAGATTTCAGATATACATACTTTTTTTTTTTGTGTGTGTGTGTGTACAACGGGCTGTATACATAATAAAATTTAACTTTTTTTAAGGCCGTTTCTATCATGTCTTCTGTCTAAATATTCTCCTCAGTCTGAAAAGAAAAAAAAATCATGTTTCTAAGTGAAAATTTCGCTGAGTTACTGCAATTTGAAAATTCTGTTTTTTTTTTTTTTTTTTTTTTTTTTTTTTTTTTTTTTGGCAAGTCTTAAGCGGTTGTATCAATAGTAAGAAATTATAATTACTATAATTTTTAAAACAAGGTATAAGTTGATCAGTGTTTAAGGGAAAAAAAAGTATTTTTCATTCAGGGAAATACCATTTTAACCTGCAGTCTCTTCCCCCTAGTGAATACGCACGAGGATACTCATTAATAATTTAACAAATTAAATTTATGAACAAATTCTGTTCTAAAAGTGGATTTTCAAATTAGTTTTGCTTTCTTTTCCTTTCATACTTTCTCTTACCCATATACATGGTACAGAGAAAGTATTGTTTTTGAGTCAAATTTTCGGAAATTACCTTTTTTTACTTATGCACGTTTTCTGAATTCAAAAATCGTGTTTTTAGCCGTTGGTCTCTCTCTTTTATTAGCCTATCTCAAGAACAAGTAGTTGCAGGAAGTCCAATTTCGATATTCTAAATCCATATCATATTACGATTCTACACTTAGCTTCGTATCGATCAGACAAAAGGTTGTATACAGGGTCATCCAAGATAATTCAAATACATTACGTCTGTGAGAGAAATTTCTCATATGTATAATGTGACATCTATAGGCTGCCCTAAACAAAATGAAAATAGAGATTTTTTATACTCATAAAAGCATGCTTTGTGTAGATTGTGGTATAGCAGTCATTCATATTTCACTTACAGGGTTATTCAGAGTATTTGTATATATTGGAGCTATACTTGAGAATTCCTGTAAGTGCATTTCTTTTTGTGTTACGTGTTTTACATGTATGTAACACTAAATTTACGTAGTATATAGTTTATAGACAATATACAGGTCTAAATTTTTTTTTTTATTAAATGTAATTGACATAAGTGTTTTGCTGCTTTTCTTTTTATATCGAAGAACACAGCTGACACAGAACGGAGAATTAATTTCTCTTACCCGTACTCTAAACAAATAATTTTTAGAGATCGATCTGTTTCTGTATAATATCACGAGTTAGAGGTCTGATGAATATGGAAGTCTAACTTTCAGTGGTTGATCTGTATATATATATATATATATATATATATCGCGCAACCTTTTTACAGATAACATGCTTTTGCGTCTAATTAAAAATAAAATGCTTTCTAATGTTTTTTGTATTAAGCTTTTCAATTAGGATCACAACCATCGTCAGAAGTGTTTTGGCGTCTACTTCCATCAATCTTACTTGATTTCTCGTGCATCAGATCTTAGTTGGCTGTTCCGAAATTTGCGTAAATATAGGCTAGGACCTTGTATAAACAACCCCTTCACCCCTCCCCCCCCCACACACACTCAGTAAAAGCACTCTGCCTCAGGGCCAGGACCTTCGTGCAACCATTAAGAAAAAGTCTCTCCGCATTACAAACTAGTATGTTGTGGCCACCACAAGACTTTCTTCTATATTTTCCTATACATATTCAATCAGTAACAATAAAAAAAAAAAAAAAAAACCCCTTTTTTTTTTTTTTTTTTTTTGTGAAAATTAATACATATTCAATCACTAACAATAATTAGAAAAAAAATTCGATTTTTTTTTTTTTTTTTTTTTTTGGTTAAAAGAAAAAAAAATCGATAACTTTGTTTTAAATTATCACAGATTTATGGTTCAACCATTCGTTTTAAAGGTATTGACGAGATCTTTCGAATGATACCCATCTTCAAAATTTAACCCCCCCGGGGGGGTACTTCCCCCCCAGGGGGGAACCGATGCCCCCCCATGCACAAATTTTTTTTCCTAGTTAACTACTACTATCATCAATAATTCAAATTAATTTTACAATCACAAGTTTAAAATAACTCTCATTATGCCCATTTATACGGAATTTTGTCCTATGCTGCCATGTTAAAAATTTGCATAAAATGCGATTACAGCGCCACCTGTTGAGCTATTGATCCCCAAATCTAATGGGCACCAGTTCATGTTAGGGTGCAACTAAATACAAAGTTTGGTTAAATTTCATTCATATGTTCGTGAGATACAGCGTCCACAAAAAAATGATACAGACAGACAGACAGACACACAGACATTTTCTAAAAACTATCAATTCGTGTTCAGGACATCCCAAAACGTGTAGATCCGTCAAAAAAACGGAGGTCGAAAATTTTCGCGAATCCAATACTTTCTCTATATTACATATAGAAGAAAGTAAAAATTTCTCAATCTATTGCTGTTGTGCTCTACGTCATTATAATATCGCTCATTGACTAAATTGTATGGTTTCGCGTTTGGGTATATAACTATGATTATTGTAACCGGGTTATTTTGGATGTTTATAAAATTTATTGTAATTTCTTTATTTATATTTGTTAGCGTAGTATTTTTTCTGTTGTATTTGATGTCGGTTTAGTGTTATCTTATTCTTGTGCGAATTTTACGCTTAATTACGCTGATATAATAGCCAACTTGTTACTCTTTATTACTATGGTTGATTCAGCAATTCGTTGAAAGACGTTTTTATTCTGTTTTTAATTGGTATACTTACATTTATTTTTAACACGTTAATTATTAAACACGCGATATCGCGTGAAGTAAGTTCTCACGAAATGGCCGATTACAAGTTATATCTTGGTGTTCACTATCAAATTTCTAAACGGAATAGTACAGCGGCCACTGCGGAACGGCGCGTAGTATTTATATTGTACACTAAGGAAATAATTTTATTTTTTTACCTATTTGTACGAAATTTCAATGTTCAACTAGCAACAATCCTGCTAACCGTTTAATTTTGAATTATTAGTGGCTCCTTTATTTTAGGGGATGGTTGTAAAATAATTGTTTTTATGATTTTGAATGCGCTTCATTCGGTTAAGTTTACTGATTCTATTTAAATACATAGTTTTACTTCATTTTTACTGTAAATGCTCCAACTTCTGTAAATATTCTCGGAATTTCTGTAAACTGGTATGTTATCAAAGTTCACTATCTGATGTTCCCTATTTGAAATGAATTGAATAGTTGTACTGGTTTGTGTACAGAATCACAAATCAGTAAACGATCTATAAATTATTTCAACAACTTTATTTTACACAAATTTTAATGAAATTGAAATATGTTATTAGAGTTCACTGTTGGATGTTTGCTATAGAAAAGGGAGTAAATACCACCAATCTTTTGTGTACAAGGTCCCCTGAAAGTATTCAAAGCCATTGCTTTCTATCAGAGGTAATTCTATAAGCCAAATTGTAATAACTTTACTATGCACAAATCTTAATGAAATTAAAATGTGTTATTTATATGCTCAAAAGAATGCTTTCTACAAAGTGAAGTATGATTAGCATTCGATTTAAAGGCCGCAAAAAAAATATCCATTCACATAAGTGTTTTTATTGGAAATTTGCTGGAATTGCATTTTCGTTTACATTAAGCGATTTAATAATTTTTAGCAATTTTTAAGTATGAATATGGATTAAATTTGTGTATCTGTTCGACTGTCCATCTGCCTGCCCCCAGATTTGTAAAAATTTTAAAGATTAAAAAAAAATTATGTATTTTATTCCAATTTACTATGGAATGTTCCTTATTTAAAACTGCATTAATAGGTCCTGGTCCTGTGTGACTGGTTTGCGTACAGGAACGCATTCATTGCGTTTTAGGACAGAAAATTTTATAAATTACATTTAAAAAACCTTCTATTGTAAAAATCATAAAGACATTTATTTTAAATATGCTTAGATAATACACTGTATAGAATATGGTATTGTTTACCTTCAGATTTACAAAGCTACACTTAAATATTCAGATACATTAAGGACTGTAATTAGAATCTAAGTACTAAGTTTTCTTTTCTGTTAAGCATTTTTAACACTTTCACAATGTTTAAGAACGGTCAGGAATTCAATTGGTCTCTCTGTATGCCTTTCAGAACTACTATCTGTCCGTTGTTTGAAGACATAGGCAAATAACACTGAAAGTTATACGATACAACAATTATGTACAGTTGGAAAGTTTTAATAATCAATGTACCACATAATTTTTCATTACTGTTTTAGTAAAACTTTTTTTAACATTTTTAAATAAAGCATTATTTTAAATGTATATATTACATTACAAAGTTTTTTTTTTTTTTTTTCACACAAACAGTTTAATAGATTTTAATCTTTAACCATCTTACTTCAATTAAAAAAATAATTTAAGTAGAAATAGTTTTATTTCATTTCAGAAAATTTTGGAATGGAAGGCTGATTTTTTTATACCAACTGTGTGAGAAATACCAGAGCCGAGAATCGAACCCGGGACTTCCGCTTTACGTGCGAATGCTCAAACCCTTGTGCTACTGCCCTGGCTGATTACCAGCTAGGCATTCCTCACATAATATTTGTTGGCAAAGTCAGAGTCTGAAAACACAGCTATATCAAGTGATATTATTAATCATGGCACAACTCCAATAGACCATGAAATGTTAATTTAATTTAGGAATTTATTCATGAACCCTGAAAGTTTATTTCGTAAAACATTCTAATCATCCAGGGTAGAAGCTCAATGGTTTGAGCATCCGCACGTAAAGCAGGAGGCCCGATTTGATTCCCGGCTCTGGTATTTTTCACTTAGTTTGTACAAAAAATCCGCCTTCCACTCCAAAATTTTCTGAAATGAACTTTCAGGGTTGATGAATAAATTCCTAAATTAAATTAGTTTTATTTCATTTAGGTAAAATTTTGTCGAGGATTTGGTGTAGTTTTCCATGTAAATTTTTATTTGCTATTTGTTTTCGACGTCACTAATAGCATGTGTTGATCGTCTGCTTATATTATTATATATAAAAATTTTTGCACTAAAAATCCTGAATAAACAGCTGTTTTTGCTTGAATATTTCACATCACATTTACCTTTATATCGGATATTTTATTAACGAAATCTCAATTTTGGTGTCGGAGGAACTGACTTCTAAATGGAGCACAACGACAAATATTCTCAAAAATTTTTGTTAATTTATAATTAGTTTAATCTCAAATTTCAAAATATGCGTAAATATGTATTTAAAAAATCTAGTAATCTTGATGTAAAACCAAATATTTAACTAAATGTTCGTGATGATATTTTATGTGAACAAAATTTTAGAGGAAACTGGGGAGGTAGTTACGAAAAGTTGATCTGATTTTTTTGTCTTTTTTACCACGGGAACCCTTCAAAAGTTGCCAATTAATGTAAAATGTGATTGCCGTCGTTTAAGAGTAATCAAATAATATTAAGACCTGCCTCATCATATCTAAAATATTTTAAAAAGTTTTTATTTTTCTTCCTTTATTCTACTACAGTAGGTAAATAGATAATGGTTGGTTAGATATAGGATTAAAAGCTGACTCCGTAAGTGCCCTAGGCCTATAGCGGTAATGCCCTCCGTGGGGGAGGGGGGGGTCTTTCTAAAAGTAGATAATGGTAGTACTGTATGCGGTCCAAAAATCCGATATCTAGTTTTAACCTGATTTACTCGTTTTAAGGACTCCTGAGTCCGAAAAAATAGGTTTTGGCAATTGGTGGTGTGTGTGTGTGTTTCTGTATGTATGTACGGAATATTCTGGCTATCTTATCTCAGAAACTTATAAAGATAGAACAACAAAACTTTCGAATTGAGATAGGTCTGATGCACAAATGAACTTTCCAAATTTTGGTGAAAATTGGGAAATGGGTCGAAAAATCGGAAATTGGATCTGGGACTGTAAGTCCGTATCTCAAAAACGGCTTTAACGATTTTCTTCAAAGTTACTTTATAAACGCTCTATTAGATATCCTCTCGAATGATATGCTTGGTTAATTCAGGGAAATTGATAGGCATTCTGTATAAATAACTCAATTTCAGGTCTCGCAGGTGTGTTCTTTTAAAACTGCCGAACGGATTTTTTTCGAACTCGAAATAGTAACTCCGTTTCAAATAACCTTTTGCATGTAATTATTGTTTTCCGCTCAGAAACGGAATATGCCAAGTTTTGGTAATAGTTGGTATTTCAAAAACTGTTCTAATGATTTTTTTTTTCTAATTTTTACATAATTCAATTTTAGGTATCCTTTCTATGTATTTCACGAAAATTAACCTGCTTAGGTAGGTTAATTTTAAATCTCGAAAAATGGTGTTTCAAAAAATAACTCTTCTATTATTTCAATTGCTATGTAATTTCTCAATTAAATGTCTTTACAGTTACATTAGGTTTCCAATACCGGAAAAAGTTTTTGTTTCTACTTTTTTAGTTCAGTTTTATGCCTTCTTATCACATTATCTTTCGATACACTTGATCACACCTCCAAAAAATGTTTATAATACGTATAATAGTGGATCATGGAAGTCATGTGGTTGTTTCACACCAGATGTTTCCCCTTAACTTCGAAAGACACATATTTCCCCCCCTAAATATGTAGACAACATTGCTAACCTTAGTTTAGATTTCTACTTTCTCAGAAAATATACAGATGGGGGAACATGCAGTTTTTCTATTGATTAAGCCGAAATATTCGACATTTTTAAAGTAGCAGAAGCTGGTTATTTGCTTTTGTTTTTTGCTAGTATCTTAATTTTTTTTTAATGTCAATTGGTTAAAATAAGATGCTTTTTAGAGACAAAATTCAATCTAGGTATATAAAAGGGAAAAACCAGGGGAGAGAATATTAGAGAAAAATATATACGATACAATTATTCATTAGAATCGCATCAAAATCTAAGATATTTGACACTATTCTATAATTTTCAAAAAAATTCGTCTTCATTCTAAACGCCTGACACGAAATGTTACAAATGAATTAAAATTTGAATATTTTAAATCAGTTAAATGATAATGGAGTAAGGAAAAAACCTATATCTTTGTTAAAAACTGAGTAAGTTTCTTACAGATTAATTTTCATTTTAATTATCTGATCGTATTGAATGTTTTTTTCTTCTTGTTATTCAAATCGTTTTAATCATTACTGCACTATTCAAAAGAAAAAAGTAAATTTTTTGCAACGTTTATTTCTTATTGTATTTTGTTTTTTCTTAAGTTTCAAATCTCTTCTTTGCCTCTTGCCTAAGATCAAAGTGGACGTTTCATCAACAAAATAAAAAGTAACGTCTTATTAGTTTAAAAACACAAATATTTTATAAGTTTAGACAATGCTACTCTTGAAATATTTATTTTTTTTAATTATCATTATTAAGGTTTTTTAAAACTGAAATCTTGGTTTGGGGACAGTGTTTCTTTAGGAACATTAAACCACATATCAACCCCGAATGCACAAATACTTTTGATAAGATTTGCCTTTTCATCACATATAAGAATTTAAACACAAAAGATAAAATTATAGAATATAAAGGGTTTTTGTCATCCACCTGGCAGGATGAATAAGCTATAAAAGAAATCTCTTCTGGACTAAAATGATTTATAAATAATAAACATTGTAGAAAAATTTGTATAATCTTCACTAAGTTGCTGTCATGTTTTAAAATATAGATAACTGTTCAAGACTTTACTTTTATTTTAGATTTGTTTCCCTCATCGGCAGGACAAATTTTATATATGTATTTATATTGTCAATTTTGAACCACTCTGTTTAAAAATGTGTGGTTGAGGGCTATTTCTTGAACCCATTTTGCAATATTTTTTTTTTATTTAGTATAATTGAAAATGTGATAGCGGGATGCCAAGTATACACTCCATAACAGATATTTTTCAAATAACTTTTCACTAATATACAGATTAGAATTAAATGACCAGCAGATAAAGCAATAGTATTAAAACATTTACCTTCATCCCCCCCCCCCCCAATAATTAAGGTAGAGAAAGTATTGTTTTTGGGTCAAATTTTGCAACGCGAGATTTTGTTATATTTACACGTTCTGAGGTCCCCTGAGTACGAAAATCATGTTCTTAGCAAATGGTCTGTGTGTATGCCTGTGTGTGTGTCTGTCTGTTATCAGCATATCTCAAAAACAAATTATGGCAGAAAGTTTAAACTTGGTATTGTAAATGTGTATCATATACAGATGCTACAGTAAGCTTTTCGTTCAGATAAAGCAAATGGTTCGTGTACAGGGACAATCAAGAGAATTCTAATACATTACGTCTATGGGGGAAATTGCAGGTAAGTAGAGTTTAACGTCTATAGACTGCACTAAACCAAATGAAACGAATATATATATTGTAATAGAGATAGTCAACTGGGAAAAAAAATTGTGCATGTAGGGCCTCGCCTCCCCCCCCCTGGTGGGGGATGTCCCCCCTCGAGGGGAGTAAATTTTCATGATGGGTATCTTTCAAGAGCTCGTCAATACCTTTAAAACGAATGGTTGAACCACCGATCTGTGGTAATTTAAAACAGTTATCGATTTTTTTACTTTTAAAGAAAAAAAAAACTTTTTTTTTTTTTAAATATTGAGATTAAAATGGACTTTTTTTCGGATATTTAGTGTTATACTACTTCTTTAATATGGAAATTGTCTGCATTATCATAAAACATAATTTTTTAAAATAATAATTTTAATATTTTTTTTTTTTTTTAACAGAAGTATTTTTTAATAGCCGAATTAAATTTTCTATAAATCTAAGTGCATTAATGAAACGGGGGGTTGAGGGGGGGGGGCGGTTGACCCCCTCACACAGGATTAATTATCATATAAGACTCTTCCGAAGTCTAATTTGAATTGCTTAACATAGGTTTACATAACATCGTTATCTTACCTCTTAATCTCCAACCTGTATTTATAGTATTAAATTTCAGGGTAAGAGAAAGTCGTGTGAGTGACACATCAGATTATTTCATTTTAGAAATGACACCTCTTTTTTAACCCCTTAACGCGCGCTGTCCTCGCTGCGAGGACGCAAAATTTAAGATCCAGCTTCAAAAATTCATCCCGGGAATTTTTTAGCAAAAATTTACGTTTATAACAAATCAGAAAAAACCCGTTTTTTTAACCTTAAAATAAAATTTCTTTTAATTTAGTTAATGATTTCCGGTGGCAGTATAATTTAAATGATCCGAATTGTCTTGTGCCGCAAATGGTTAATCCCTGACAGCACATCTCATTCACAAGACATCCTCAGGATGCCCTATGGATAAAAGTACATCCAAGAGAAATCCCCAGGATGTCCTATGGATAAATGTGATGCTAGGGAGAAAGCTTTTATTTTCGGAGGGACTACTATTAATTGCTCTTCGTCACTCCCACGCATAGCCAATTATTTCACATTTTTCCTCAAACCTTGACCGTTTTTTGCAAATCAAAATTTGAAAGCCTATTTTTGATACTGTGCCCGTTTTTTTTAAAAGTTCTGTCTATGTACTTGTATAGTAGCTCAAGCAATTGCTAACTATTGAGCACAATGGCCTAATACTTCGGCAATAGCTGAAACACTTGTGAGTTTCACAGCATCTGCAACTTCTTATTTAGGTTGTTTATTGAAAATCGAAGACTTATTTTTCGTTTTTAATACACATTTTTTGCTTATTCTTAATATGAAGGTTTTTTTTTTTTTAAATGCTGCGTCCTGTGTAAGTGAAATATATAATAATTAATTTTTCCATATGCATTTAAAGAATCTAGATTAAAATAAAAGATGCATTTAGGTAGGGAAAAGAACTGTAAGAAAATAATTTTGTAGGGCTTAATACCAAATTTAACATTGAGTTAGCAAAACTGATTTTTCAGGTTCAGTCCGTCTTAAGTCCAAAAATTATGAACTGTATGTTTGTAAAATAAATTGTGGTAGAAAATTAAATCTTAGAACATTCTTAGGAAGACCATAAATAAAAATCATGTTTCTAAGGGAGAAAAAAAAATACAGAAATTTTATTGTAGAAGTGCCCCAATTTTTAGAGAATATCAGTAAAGTGTAATATTTTAGGGCTAATGAGAGCGGTTTTAATGTTATTCGATTAACCTAAAACTTTGGGAGTATTATTTTTAAAACAGATGGCAACTTTTTAGGGGTTACCATCAAAGATTGGAAGAGAAAAAAAAAATACCCATGTCTTGCGACCATCCTACTACCTTGGCCACATTTTCAGAATTTTTTTTTTTTTTTTTTTCACTAAAAAAATCATTGTACTGCATACTAAAGAAATATTATTGGCAACAAGAATATAATAGTAGTAATATAAATAGTGCATTTTTTCTTCTGTAAGTTTATTATTTTTTAACACCAACCCTCCCTTTATAAAGAAGACTTGGCACACGTAGCAATATAGGATTTTAAGGTGGAAAATAATATAAAAATATATATATATATATATATATATATATATATATACTAATTTTGAAAATGTTAAGTGTAAATTTTTAAAACTATGATTGTATACGTTGAAATCCTTTGAAAATTATGTATACTATTAATGTAATTGAGTAATAGATTTATAGTACTTTAGCTGTAATAAAAATTAGAAAATAAATAATTTAATTATAAAATTGTCCACACAAATTATGTCAATAGGCCTTTTTTATGTTAAATATATTTTATTAAGTTTATACGTATATTAAATGCACTAAATGTATCGATCTTAGTTTAAATAAATTTTTTTTATCTTAATGGCATGAACTGGAAAATATCAAAATTAAACTCCAATTTTATAGTTACTCAAGACATTAGAATTGGCAATTTTATTCAATTCACAGATATGACTAAAGACAAGTCTTCCATTTCAGGATATATATAAAATTGCAGTGTTTATTCCCATCGTCATAAGAAGGTGACTTAATTCTCATCATTTACAATTTCGTGTGTCATGCAGACAAGAAAATAACTTTTCTTTATTGCAAATTTTAGTACAAACTCGCCATTAATAAATTTACTCCCTTTCAAAATTCTTCCGTGTTTTCATCAGTGAAACTAGGAGAGATATTCATATAAAATTCTTCTATATTACTTAAATGTTTTTTTTTTTCTTTTTTTTTTTTTACTTTCTGGACTCTTATGTTTCCTGTTCTGCCTTTTACTTTTTTACCCATAAGGTAGAGCGAGTATTGTTTTAGGGTCAAATTTTCGAACGAGAGTTTTTGTTATATTTACATGTTCTGAGGTCCCGTGAATACGAAAATCATGTTTTTAGCAAATGGTCTGTGTGTATGTCTGTCATGTGTATCATATAAGGATGCTACACTAAACTTTTCGTTAGGATCAAGCAAATGATTCGTGTACAGGCACACTCAAAATTATTCAAGTACATTACGTCTACGGGGGAAATTGCAGGAAAGTAGAGTTTAACATCTATAGACTGCACTAAACCAAATGAAACGAATATATATTTTTTGTAATAGAGATAGTCAACAGGGAAAAATGTGTATGTAGGAGCCTCGCCTCCCCCCTGGGTGGGGGTGTCCCCCCTCGAAGGGAGTAAATTTCCATGGTGGGTATCTTTCAAAAGAGCTCGCCAATACCTTTAAAACGAATGGTTGAACTATCGATTTGCGATAATTTAAAATAAAGTTATCGATTTTTTTTTTTTTTTTTTACTTAACACAAAAAAAAAAACAGAAAAGTTTTTTTTTTTAATATTGAGAATAAAATGGACTTCTTTTAGATATTTAGTGTTATACTTCTTCTTTAATATGGAAATCGTCTGCATTATCATAAAAAATAATTTTTTAAAATAATTGTAATAAATTATTTTTTAAACCAGAATTATTTTTAATAGCCGAATTAAATTCTATATAAATGTAGGTGCATTAATGAAACGGGGGATTGAGGGCTCTCTCAAACAGAACTAATCATATAAAACTCTCCCGAAGCCCAATTTGAATTGTTTAACACAGGTTTACATGACAGTACTCGTTATCTTACCTCTTAATCTGCAACCTGTATTTATAGTATTAAATTTCAGGGTAAGAGAAAGTCGTGTGAGTGACACACCAGATTATTTTAGCCTTTTTGTTTCTTCATATTTCATTACATTTGAATTTGGAGGTCTTCTTCCATTTTCAGTCCTCCTAGTTCCAGTGTTTGGAGAGAACGCAGCCGTTTGAGGGTAATAGATAAATTATGTGTTGAGTGACTGTACATATAAAGGTCCAGGAATATTTACATCATTTGAGAAATATATTTCAGAATAACTCTCAGAAACTAAATTTATCTCAATTCCTGGCTTATCTATAACGTCAGCACCAAGGAATTCTTCACCACTAAATATAAATGTATTAAAGGAGGAATACGAGCTCATGAAAATGCTTTTAGTATATTGATAGAGCATTCTAATTCCTGTTTCTCCCACATTTTGAATAGATTTTGGGCCAAATTTAAATTCTTGAAAAACGTTTTTCAAATGATCTCGAAATGCTCTAATCGTTAATTTATTGAATATAGTTTCAGTTTATCTACTTAAACTTGTACTTTCAAGTTTTCTCAGCGATAACTCCCGAAGTCTGTATATAATATCACATAGTCAGTCAGGAAAATTATACCTCGAATCCATTTGTGTAGGATTTTTTTATTGTTTGCAACTGCAAACTCATAGATATAATCTGCTGGTATTCTTTGGAGATAATTCACAATGTAATAAGGATCACGGTGTCAGATATTCAGTCAAATGTTTTCTTCTTCAATAGTAAACATTTACTTGCCTAGTTTTGTAATTAAAATGCATATCCACTTCTCATCTGTTTTTACGCAACTTGTATTTCTTTTATATATCTCTTATGAGTTACTCGTGCAATACCATAATCTACAGCTGTGTTATGAACGCTGAAACCTTTCTTAGAAACTTTCGTCATTGCTGCCTTTATAACTTCTGCAGGGATGTTTAGATTCCTGTATAGATTTTCAAAATTATTTAACTAAGGGAGTCATGGCCAAGTGGCCAGTCATCCCTTAGAGAGAGTGGGCCAAGCTTCCACAACTATCAATTTTGTAAAGAATGGTACATTGTAATTTTAAGCTTTTATCATTGTACAAAATTTATAACTTAAATAAAATACTCTACTAAGAAAATCCCACTTAATGAAACTCCATTTATCTAGTTTTCCTGAAAAAGTCTTACAAATTTAAAAAAATTACTTTTGAGTTCAAAAACTTTCTTTTTTGATTCTCTTCACACTGCTAAGAAGTACCCCAATGAAAGTAAGGTAATATATCCAATGATACCAATAGATTCGACTACGATTTAGTGAGAAAATGCTAAAATATTTTGAAATGCTAAAATTATAGGGTGGACCAAGCCTCCATTATAGCCGAGACTACCCAGTTTCTCCGAATGCAGTTAATTGTGATTGTTCTTAACAATTCCTTGTTTGCATTGGAAAAAAAGACTTAAACATTCTTCCTTTTTTTTTTTTTTTTACTTTTAATCATAATCATTGTAAATTAGAAACTATATTTAACTTTATTCATGATTTTATTATACCTATATATAAATTCCTGATTAATATTTTAATTATTGGTAAAATAAAAGAAACTTCTTAATATAATAAATGCTTTTTCTTAAATTAATAATTGAATTTAAAAATTAAAGTAAAATAGTTGAAATAAAAAAATTAATATTCATAACTCTTTTGGTGGTACTCGATCTCAATCCGCCACCTTATCTTGCTTCAATTTATATTTTGTTGGCTTTTATAGAAATAGCTAAAACTATTAGGGTCGCATTTTGATCCATGGGGGGGGGGGGGGGGTTCTCTGTAATTGAAGCTTGGTTTGGTTTCAATAGCAATTTTACAGAATCATACTTCTCCTGTCAGATAAGTGTAAATTTCTTTTGTTTTCATTATTTAGAAAAGTCATTTTTTACCTCCTTGTACGAAAAAAATTCTATATCTACAAACCGCTGTTTATTATAACCAATTTTGCAAATAGAAGTAACTTTCTACTACAATAAGTTTAAGAGATAATTGCTTTGTAATTTATTTTGAATCACCTTTGCTATATATACATATCACTTTTAAATTCCTCTTTATCATTAGGTAATTTCACTTAAAGAGTGTTTTAAATTCCGAAATTAATGGTTATTTTATAATTATAAATATATATTATATAGTTTTATTTATTATAATTGCTTAAACAACACTTTTTTTTTCTTTGAATTGTTGTACAAAATGCCCCCCCCCACACACACACGTGTGTGTATTCTTAAATTTCAAATACTTCCTTACCCAAATATTGAGAGTAAAAAGAGATATAATAGAAAAAAGTAAAATTTATATTTTATTTTATTTTACATACTTTTTAATTGCTTTCAGGAGGCAACGTTGCTGATGGTGCTGAGCAGGAGGAGGATGAAGGGCCTGTCCTGATTGTGTGGGGGTAAATACCAAAGACGAGCAGAAATTGGTAAGTCACTCTCTATATATGCATGCTTACATACGTAGATACACACATATATATATATATATATATATATATATATATATATATATATATATATATATATATACACACACACTGCTCAGCATGAAAATTTCCCCGCACGATTTTGGCAAATTCTCATGTAAAATGACCTCTTGAATCGAAATATGACATCCGATTTGCCCTATCACCCACCATTTTTTCGGTACGGACTCCTTTTTTTGTCACTTTTAGATAATTTTATGGCTATAAATTTGATTTTTTGAGGGGGAAAATATTATTTTACCTGTTAAATATCTTCTGAGAGGTTACAGAATTGGAAAATTCTGTAACATTAGCATTTGCGTCAAAGGGAAAAATTAGGAGGGGGGGGAAGTTGCCACTGAAATTATGTATTACATCTCTCATATTTTTGTTTAATCTAATATTAATTTTATTTATTAAACATGATATATATATGTTTGTTTAAGTATTAAATTAATTCTTTTTCATTCTCCAAATCAAATCCATGACCATAAAATTACCAAACGGTGATAAAAATTGTGGAAGGTGTGGTGTCCCGAGAAAACGATGGGTGACTGGGCAAAATGGCTGTCGTCATATTGGAATTCAGGAGGCCATTTTACATAAAAATCAGGAATAAATGTATCGGGCCGATTTTTTTTTTTTTTTTTTTTTTTTAAGCGCCGTGTATGTGTATTTATTTACTTATTTATATCAGTACCTTTTTAATATTAACGGTTGGCGCAGAATGTCCTAATTTGGACCTTGCGCCACAAAAAACCATTAACCAACCTTTTAATACTGGCAGACACATCAAATCACAGATAAGTGTAACGGGATCACTATGATGAAACTCCCTTAAATCATAGACCATTTATTTTAAAAGTTTCGTAAGATGGACCTTTAAGAGATTCACCCTTTTTGATCTATAGGAGTCAAACAACTCTGAAATCCGGCCAAGATATACTTTCAATTAATGCAAATCTTCAAGTCTACAAATAGCCTTCTACTACCTGCACCAGTAAAATAATTTATCCGATATTCGAAACTTAAATATCAAGGGGTTATGAGAAATGTTTATGCGAAAACTGAAACAAAATTTAATGGTGCATGGAAAATTAATCTTCGAAAGGATAAACGCGAAAAACGGGGAGGGGGAGGGGGCGGCGGAAAGGGCACTACGATGACACCCCTGTATAAAAAGCTCTGAACGATGAAACAAGCTGAAAATAAATAGTTTGGGAAAATTGAATACTCAAAAAAATATTCAGTAATTGAGACTGGGAGAGAAGAAAAGAAAATTAGCCATATGCATACCTTAATTTGTAAAGTAAATTAGGCGTAGTAGGGAATTAAATACAGAGTCATAAACGTGTTATACACAACAGTCACGGAAATCTGGTTTAGCTCAGTAGGTGCGAGACTTATATGATGTCTTATGCTAGTAGTGGTGGCCCAAAAAAAGATAATCCATGCGGAAAATGCTACTGAAGGCAGTTTAGACCGTAACCTAAGTTTGCATCTAAATACGTTACTTTTTGCGTGTACTCGGAACTCTTTTGCGCAAATGTTGCTTTAAATTTTGATGAGCTTTACCCAGAATAAAAAAGGCAAGAACCTAAACAGATATTTTAAACAAACTCAATGACGATTTCAAAAAAATTATATTATTTGATATTTTATATTGATAAAAAATGTGGAAATTTAAATGCATTTAGTTATTCATTGAATTGCGATGCTGGTTAAACACGCTAATAAATAAGGTTTTCATTATAGACTCTTCGTTTTTATTAATTTAAATTTGATTTTGTATTATAGTTCAAAAAATCTCAACAAATGTTATTTTTAGAAAATGCAATTTTTAATCGTTGTGTATTGATATACGATTTAATTTTAAATATTGTTCTATATAAGATTTTTTTTTTATTTATCAGTTCTAACGTATATTACATAATTTTAGTAAATATTTAAACATTAATATTGTGTCTGTTTTAATTTTATTACCAACACATTTTACAACATTGTAAAACTTAAATCTTGCTCTGTTAGTATTATGCCCGTTGTTTTTGATTGACAGATTCTGTAATTTAAAATGCAGTTTTTACGCAAAGTAGAGATATTTATGAATAAATTATTCCTTAAACAATTACGAGAATTGAGTTATCTATGTAACATAATGATTTTCTATGAATAGCATTTAAACACAAAGAAACCATTATTTTTATTTATTTTTATAATTGTTGATTCTTTCATTAAGGGATACAGAATTCTATCCAATATTATAAATAAAACATCCACATGCAAATTGTATATTACTATGCATTATACGAGTATAAATAAATTTCTAATACTAAACACTATGTATTATATTTTATATTCCCTGTATATTTTTCCATTAAAAGAAACCTCGCAGCATTATTGATGTTTATACACATTATTGTCTAAATAACACTCTCTTCTAAGTTTCAGATTTCAAATACATTTTATAAAAAATAAAAGTAATCAAATATTTGTAACAGTCAAACCACTTATGTTTGATACATACATCCCCTTATTTTGTATTCATTACATATGTCTTGCTATTAAAAAACTTAATTCAAAAAATGTATATTTTGTACATATTTACATTACTATTTATATTATTTCTGAATATAATTTATTTTTTCTAACTGATTTTCCTAGATTATAATCTATATTTTTAGATGTGCACATTTATGTTGCAACATTTTATTTAGTATATGTATTTTTATTTGTTTGATAATTAATTTTTTTTTTTATTTATTAATATATTGTTTTATCAGTTCATTTATTTAATCAGTCATTTAATATTTTAATAATTTTTTGTGTTAAATCTTTTTTTTTTTTTTTTTTTTTTTTTTTGTTTATTATAATTGATATATATAATTTTTGACCTGCACGGTACTCGCATATATAGGGAATTGCATATCATTGTAACCTATTACATATAGTGCGAATATTCATAATACTTATAATAACAGGCTTAACATGCATAATTTTTGTAACAATTTAATTTTAATAGATACATATGTGTAAGGACAGAACTTCTTACATCATTCGTATATATTTCACTTTTCATAATATATATATATATATGTCGTAGACTCCTGATTTCGTGTTTGCATTCGTGAATCCATAAGAAAATAATCAAGGCAGGTTAACTGGAAACTTATTTAAAGTCCATTTCAGGGCTGGGGATTTGAGTCATATTAGGCAATGAAGTCTGATGGGGTCTTGTAATCAGTCCCGCGACGTGACCAGAATTTTCCGGTGACCCGACCTCGCACGTAACGTTCAAATTCGGCGGCGCGGACTTAACATTTAATGGCAAGAGCTAATCGCGAAAAATTAAGAAAAATTACTAATTTTTGGCTTGTTCCATCTTTTAAACCCTTAATTTTTGGTGTAAATTCGCGTATTTCTAAACCCATTTTATTTTAATTGGCTATTTTATTCAAAACCAACGCCTCTTCCTGCCTTTTCATTGTTTACTATTGGTTATAATTTCGTGTTTCGCAGACATCGCGACGCTGGTCGGCGCTTTATTGTCAACTCGCCAAGTCATTAAAATCATTTGTTGCTTTATATTTGACATCAAATGAAGAGTTTGTTTCCAAATGGCGTTAAGTTATTTTTTTTTCCATTCTTGAAAAAACGCGATTTTGTTATGTAAGATTTATTATTGAATTTAAGGAAAAGATGATTTTTTCCAGCAATCTATGGATGATAGTAACACTAAATTATATGGTTAAAAAAATCCTGACAGTATAGTTATTGAGAAATTAAAAAAAGAAAAAATGACTTAACCCCTTTTGGAACAAAACTATGACTTATGCCCTTTTGGCACAAACAAATTACAAAATGAAATAACTTACTTCCATTTGAAAGTAATCGGTGTTTATTTTCCATGTAATTACCACATAAATTTTAGATGCACAATTTTTGGAAGCTGATAAGTTACTACAAATCTTCATTTACATACTCTATTTCTTCATCGCTATCATTATTTTCACTTATGTTAGTCCTAGGTGTATCGTTGCAAGATTGTTCATAAAAATATAACATTGTTAATTCCCAAAAAAATCAAACAATTTCAAAACATCTGATTTTTTTTTCTTGTTTTATATTGGTTTTATTTCAGAAGAGGCTCATAGGAGACTTTTTTTTCAGTTTGTTTCAGTATCTTCTGACGGCAAAACGAACCACAGTACGTTCCCCCCCCCCCCCCAAATCTCGCTTCGTAATTTCAAGTATTTTTTCCTCTGAAAACACGAAACCTTGTTTACTTTTCAGACGACTATACGTAAATTTTTTCAATCTAAAATATTCCACTGCTTCTTATGCTTGAAAAGATTTCCAGAGCTGCCAACCTAACCCGGCAATTTGTTAGTACCGGCCATTTTTCTACACCACTTACTTTTTAAAGTAATTTTCTTCAAATATATTTGCGATACATTAAGAAGAAAAAAACTCTAAGAAATGACTGGTGTAGAAAAAAGGGCGGTACTAATGATTTGCCGTATTAGGTTGGCAGCTCTGGATTTCCAACCTTAGAGAAATGTTCAAAATATTCATTAAAGATTATCCACTTTCTTTAAACTAGTCTACACTCGGCCGAATGTTCTATGTGCTGGTAAGTAGGAGTGACCATGCACTGTAAATAGTATGTGAAGGTGACGTCCTTTTGAGCAGCCCCTGCTGAAATCATTCCTAACATGGTGTAATTTTTATTTGTGTGGTAATTTCTGATTTTGCATCAGGTCAAAACATATTGTAATTTCCTCTTCTTCTATAAGCTTTTCCCCTAAAACTGAATAAATTTTTTTGCTCCGGTGTTTATGAATCAAAAGTTCGGTTAACAGGGTCTTTTCTTTTTTCTGTACATTTTTCTAAATTTATTTGTATTTTTTCCCTGGATTTTTTCGGGGTTCCAAAACCAAGATTAAAATCTTTTTACAAACACATTATAATAAAGGTTATAAATAATCTCTCTTTATATTTTTTCTATGGGGGGGGGGGGAAACTGTCTCAATGTGACAATCTACAACAGCATTCTTTTCCTTATTTTTGTCTTTCCACCCAAGGTCAAACCACGTGATCTCAAGGCACGCTACAATTGGTTAAACTTGACTTAATACCTTTTGGCACAAAAATTACTTGTGACTTAATTCTTTTTTGGAAAAAAAAACATGGATTTCACTTTCTGTTTTCATTATGAATAAACTTTGTTTGGAACTTCTATTTATTAAAAATATATTGTTAGACTAGTGCTGCGACCATTTGTATCGAAAAGTCAGTTTTTGAAATTTTTGACTTAACGCCTTTTGGAAACAAGCTCTTCAAATAATCAAACCGTAATTTAGACTCATAAATCTATTATTCTTTAAGTGAATCTTTCCGGCGCCTATTGTTTATTAAATTTATTTCTAGGGTCATTCATAGGATAATTTATAAGCTATTTCCAAATATCAAAATACTTAAATGATTAATTTATTTCAAATGATGATGATCGCGATTGTAATTTCAGTTCGTTATTGTTTATAATTTTAGAGTAATTTATAATTTAATATGAAATTTCTTTTAATGCTTTCTGCTATCTAAAAAGAATACCGTAGAACGTAAACACAATAATTTAAAATATAAAAATATTAATTTATTTCTTACCTCTTTTTATCCATTATATTTTACATCTTTCACACATATATATTGTACCATTGATCCCATACTTATGTACATTCTCACTTTTTTGTCATGCATTCAAATTACTGAATATTTTTAAATTGTCAGAAATACATATGCGATCAGATATACTTACCTGTATTCTAGTTACGCCGTTGATACATAGACCTGATACATGATTCACAAAAATTAAAAAATACGATACAAAAACAAATACCCCCACTTTCTAAAATATGTATGTATTGTATCGGAACCTAAAAACCTATTATAAAAACTACAGTGTTCTGAATTATTTGATGTGTTTGTAAATGTATGTGTTTGTAAAATATTGATTTTTTTTTCATATTTCAGATATATTGGTAAGATTATTTTTATTACACACAAGTATATTTAAACTAAAATTATACATAAATTTTTCACTTATTTTATTTGTGTTAATTTGAACTTCACCTGTAGAGGATATTTTAGTAACTTTTACTAGCTATTTCTTGTATAATTTTTTGATTTTGTGTTTCGAATAATATTTAGCATTTCGTTGTTATTAACTCTTTCTTTACATTATTGTACTATGAAAATTGTTAATTGTAACATAATTTAAAATTTTTGGAGGTAATTCATTTCTATAAAATTTCTTAACATGAGTCAGTAGTGGACATCTTCGAATTTTTGCTTTAATTTAATGTGACTAAATATCCCCATTTCTTGCCAACAGTTCCCATTTTTAGCAGTTTCTTCCACATTACAATATAAATTAAAGCACATTTATGGTTGAGACTAGAGTAGGTTTTACTTCGCAATAGTATTATGCTATTAGCAATGGTCTGGGATCACACCTAAATGTAGTCTTAAAACATATCGCAATTTTGTTCCTTTAGGAACAGGATGGCTCTCCCGCTTCGGTGGCCCTCAAAGATACGAATGTGGATGGTACACATTAAAGAGCTCATAAAGCTGTTCGGTTAATTACTTTCTTTCTTTTTCTTTTCTTTTTTTTTCTTTTTAACATTCTCACTTTTTAATTTCCTGGAATCATTCCCGATTTTCTTTTACATTACTTACGTTATATAAATCCTTTATATTTTTACGCAAAGCACGTGTAATTACAAAAATAAATAACAATATTAATACAAATAAGTCATTTTATGCATGTTGTATGTATGCCTTATATCTTCTTAAATACTAACTAAACCGAATTAAATCAAACTTAACAGAGTTATAGTATATGGTCATATTTGAGGTATTGTGGGTATTTTAAATTTCTAGCGCATGCACAAGGGAGAGTAGGTGTGTAAAAACTCTCTTGAAAATTATATTTCTTTATGATTTCTTCAATAATAATGCAACTAGTGTCTTCACATTTGATATCTGGGCTGTTTCTAATTTATATAATCTACCTAAGTAGAGTTTTTAAAAAAAATTCAGATTAAACAGTGATGAAATGATTAGAAGTAATTACAGGATTAAAAGAACTTTTAAATACCATGTTTTTAAATTTTCTGTTGAATCATGTAAATGCTACTGAAGGCAGCGGGAACCCGGAACAATTGGATAAAAGTATCAAAAAAATTCCTTGCTATCGTGTTTTGAGCTGTTATAAAAGTTTCAAATGGCTATCTAGCCGGGAAGTTGGTTAAAAGTTGATTGCATTCTTTGTACTCGTAACGATGCCGAAGGCAGCAGAGTCCCAAAGCAATTGGTTAAAAATATTTTTAAAATGCATCTTCACCGTATTATGAACTATTCTGAAGTTTCAAATGTCTAGCTACTCGGGAAGTTAAATATTTTTTCTGTTGAATCATATAAACTCTTCCGAATACAGTAGGGACGTGAAACAGTTGACTAAAAGTATTGTCACTGTGTTCTGAGCTATCCTGAAAGTTTCAAATGTCTAGCTAGTCGGAAAGCTAGTAAAAAATCGATTGCAAGCTTTGTACTGATAACGCTGATGAAGGCAGCAGGAACCTGAAACAGTTGGCTAAAGGTATTAAAAAAATACATTTTCACCGTGTTCTAAACTATTGTGAAAGTTTCAAATGTCTAGCTAGTCGGGAAGTTAGTTAAATAAATTTTCTGCCGAATCATATAAGCGCTGCAGAAGGCAGCGAAACCTAAAATAGTTGACTAAAATTATTAGAAGAATGTATTGTCACCGTGTTGTGAGCTGTCCTGAAAGTTTCAAATGTCTATCAAGTCGGAAAGTTAGTGAAAAATAGGTTGCAAGCTTTGTACTGGAAACCGAAACAGTTGGCTAAAGGTATTTAAAAAATGCATTTCACCGTGCTCTGAACTATTCTGAAAGTTTCAAATGTCGAGCCAGTCGGAAAATTAGTTAAATTTTCCCTCTAATCATATAAGCGCTGCAGAAGGCAGCTTGGCCTAAAATAGTTGACTAAAATTATTAGAAAACTGTATTGTCACCGCGTTGTGAGCTGTCCTGAAAATTTCAAATATCTAGCTAGTCGGGAAGTTAGTTAAAAATCGATTTCAAGCTTTGTACTGGACAAACAAACAATAATCGAAGTTAATAAAAACATGGTAAAATCGTTGTAAATTTACGCTTTCGTCAAAATTCGATTGTAACACTTTACTGGGAATATGTCAAAAGGACTCGGGATCTTCATAATAAAAATCGACATGTTAGAATGATGACGCTTTCAGAAAACCTTCCAAATTAAAGTCTATCGTTTTCAAAAGGACGAACTTAGAAGTTATTGGATAAAAAAGTTCATTTTAATACGTAAAACTGTTAAGATTCACTATGATATTGTGAAGCTTTTATTTACTAGCGATAGAATTGATAGTAAGAAATAGTAATCTTAACTCCAAACTATAATACATCTAACGGTTCTACACGTTTTTCGCATTGAGAAAAATTAAAAAAGAGAAATTGAAAGTGAAGATAATTAATTTGACCTGTTCACCAGAGATTGTTTTTCAGAATAATGAAGACTTATCTTTGCTCGTATCTGTTGAATTATTCTTTTGGATACACTGCGATTTTTCACATGCAAAGAACAGGTAGAACTGTTAGATGCCCCACCCTCCTTAAGGACTGAATTTCAGAAAATTACATTAATTAGACTCTAAAAGGAGACTTTTTGTAAAAATTCAAGTTTCTGTTGGATGCCACTGGAATAATACATTGAAAAAGTTAGATTTCCTCTTTCAACTACTTAATAATTAAATTTCGTTAAATGCGTTTGTAGTGAACCTGTTCGTCACGAAAAGAGCCAATTTTCCAAATGGCACGTTTTTAGTTTCAACGATTTGGACTCGACATTCATAGATGAATGAATAAATCGGTGATATTTTGCCATTATATTTAAAGATTTAAGAATGCTTTTCCACGTTACTGATAAATATTTTTTTTCATTAAAATAACAAATAATACAAGCCCTTTTGATAGAGCAATAGTTTTACATTTTTCAAGAATGTTTCATTCAAGAGTTATATTTCATAAATTATTACTTCCATTACCAGATTACTAAAGGTAATGGGCGTATTGTATTCTGTCCAAAGATTCAATATTTAGTTTCAAATGAATTGCATGTTTAATGTCTCTTTAGTCCAAAAAATTGATTTTTAGCAGCTGCTGAAAGTGTATGTGTAGTGTGTATATAAGCGTGGAGGATTTTCTGACTGTCATACCTCAAAAACTAATGAAGGTAGAAGATGAGGCTAGAGGCTAATGAAAATAACTAATCCGTACCTCAAGGACAGCTCTAACGACTCTTTAACTTGCTATGTAAATATCCTTTCGTATAAGTAAGTTTTTTTTTTTTTTTTTTCTCCCAAGAAAACTGATTGGCATTCTATATAAGTAGAATAGTAACAACATTAGTAGTCTGTCTGAAGTCTCACAAGCGCGTTTATTTAAAAACGGATGGACAACTTTTTTTTAAACTTGCCATATAAATCCCCTCTTTCACAGGCTCTTTCGCATGTACTAATTGATTTTTACCGGAAAACTGGCAGTCAACTTGATTAGGAAGTTGACATATTGATTTCGAAAATGTGTGTTTCAAAAAAGTGTCTACTGATTTTTTTTTTTTTTTTTTTTTTTTTAATGGAGTCTTAACTTTTGTTTAATTAACTAACTAGTCTATTGGCAATGACCTCTACTAAATATAGTACTCTGCTAAATATAACATATTTTTCAGTCTTTAAAACTAAAATCAGGTTTTGTTCGTTAAACTCGATTAATATTATAAAAAGAAATCAAAGCTAAAGAATTCTTTAAAGAAGTATTAAAAGTCAGAAACTACTGTACGATATAAAATACTTTCTTTTATACCATTCAATGACAGGAAAAAAATTTCCAAAATTTGCATATCTAAAAAAATATTTCTCTAGTCAATTTAATGTTTGTTTTACAAATCTTCAAAAAAGATTAGAGTAGAATAACTATTATTAAAATTACGTTAATTTAACTGAAACTTATTACAAGCAGTATTTTGGATAATATATTAAAAAAAAAAAAAAGGAAATAAAGATATATATATATATATATATATATATATATATATATATATATGAAACATGTTTTTGTCTGTCTCCACTAAATTGAGAGAACGGCTAGGTGTAGAAATTTGGTTGAGGTGTCTAAAAAAAGGTCTTCGTCTGTAGATATGTTATAAAGAGAAAAATAATAAAAGGTCGAACTGTTCTCCCCCTGAGTGGCAGGGGTTAAACACACATTGTCGAGCATAACTCAGCTCCAAATTACTTCACGGTGCAGAAAATGTACATGGGGGAATAGACTCGAATACTAAGAAATCAATATCTCCGATTTTGGAATTTTCAATTTAAAAGGGGGGAAGTTGATTTGAAGGGGGGAGGGGGAAATTAGTTTAAGAGGGAAATCCGTTCTAGACCGACACATGTAGCACCTCATTTTAAAGGTCTTGAAATTTCATGTTGATTTGGGATGTTTGTATATAATATAGGGCGCCCCCTGGTCGTGAAAAGTGGAACTAAGGGATTTTGTAGTAGGCCCTATCATGTTACAACTTATTTTAAAGGTCTTGATATTTCCTGACCGTTGGTGGTGTTCGTATAGAATACGCTGTGCCCCTTAGCGAGGGAAAGTATAACTAAAGGATTTTGCTGTTGACACCACCATGTGACACTTTATTTGAAAGGTCTTGGAAATTTAAGGCGATTGATGATGTTCGTATACAACATAGTGCGCTCCCTGGTGGAGGAAAGTGGATTTTGTAGCGCGTGCGTAGCATGCCTGCTATATGGTGCCACAGGCAGCGGTAACACGAGTCAGAGGTTCGTTCAGTTCAAGGTTAATTTTTGAGAATTTTTTCATGTTATTAGCGGCCTGCATATACGTGCCGCAGGCACTGGATCACGAACCAGAGTTCCGTTGTGTTTATGGATTTTTTTTTTTTTGTGATGTTTTCATTTAAAAATAGAAATTCAAACAAAATAGAGTTAAATATATAAAACCATACAAATTTAAGGTCATTGCCGGGCGAGTTCGTTCGGTTCCAGGTTAATTTTTGGGAATTTTTTTGTTGTTAGCGGCCCGCGTATGCTCTGCCGCAGGCACCGGGGTCACAAGGCAGAGTTTCGTTCGGTTCGAGGTAATTTTTTTTTATTACAGCTGATTTTTTTTTCGCAATGCTTTTATTTAAAAACAGAAATTCAAACAAAATAGAGTTAAAGGTATAAAATAATACAAATTTAAGGTTCAGTTAAGGTTATTATCTTGGGCCCGGGCAACGCCGGACGGGTCAGCTAACATATAGTGTTAGTATTAAACGAAATAGAAAGTAAAAGAAAGAATCTGTTTATTTGAAGTCAGTTTGACGTCACATTGACAGTACTTTGTAAAAAGTGACGTCATATATAGTATTTCTTTTTAAAAGCCTTTTTTCGACTTTCTTTTTTTAAGTGAAATGTCGTAAATTATATTAGATGTTTTAACATGAAATACATTTAAATAATGCGACTGTTTTTCAAACATTTTAGTCAATAAAAAGTGGTCGTCAAATTCGACGGGTTCCAGCTAGTATATATATAAAGCAGACGACAGATTTATTTACTGCATTATTGAATAACGTAAAATGTAACTAAAACAGGTTTAAAATTTATTTATAAAACTTCAAAATTACATTAAAATTATATTTTGCCATTTACTTTCGCAATTTTACAGTTATTATTCAAACTCTTGAAGGGATCTTAATTACAGAATCTGAGGAAAAGTATATTAAGAGTGTCCTTGATTCTCAGTAATTCAAAGACGTTGAGGTTGAGTGGGCTTGATTTTTCACAAAAATTACATGAAATTGTACATCCTTTAACAATGTCTCCAAAATGAGTCTTTCGTCACAGAATTTTCGTCGATTACATCCAATCCACACTATCTTATCGGTGATAGAGGAAATAATGATTGAACATAACCGGCCAGTCTTCCCAGACGTAAAGCCCAATTTGGAGTCATTAATATAAGACACATTGACTCAGTAGGCTATTGACGAAAGTCAATTAGATTTGTCCTTAAGGTTTGTTCAGAGACACATCGTCACAAATTTTATCTTATATAGGAGGATTGGCTCCCATATTCGTCCCGTCAAAACTTTTCAGATTTTATATTAACGAAGACTCGGTAACGCCAGTACCTCCGACGTTTTGTGAAACAGTAAAAATACTGACCATATTTATTGCTGTTTCATTGCCAGTGTTCGAATTGTAACCGCACTCATGTCCAATTTGAAACCCAGAAAAAATTCGTGAAAAAATAAACTAAATTAAACTTAAGAGAATGTCTTGATACTTTGTTATCATACAAGTGAATTCTCATTCTGTTCCGCTATCTACCTTTTAGGAAGCGTAAGAGCCATCCTCACTGCAGATCAAAGTTGCGATCACATATCTCCGGACCACACTTAGCCGGGAGTTGACCACTGTTGACCAGACCATCGCCAGTTGTTCAATACATAGTTCTAATGGGACGACAAAAAGCACTGAATCTGAATTCAACTATATACTTGAGTTATTAAAGTGCAGTGTCCACTACTGGATCGGTCTTAAAAGTAAAATGTGGCAGTAGTGGATAGCGCTGTCCACTACTGCTTATTGTGACATTTTTAGGTACTAGTAGTGGACACTCATAAAAAATACTCCATGTTAACAGAAAATTTAAATATAGCGCAATAAATGAATTCTTAATACTTATTTCAGTCACACAAAAGTAAAAGTTAGAAACAATCAGTTGGAAAAGGGCAAAAGAAAAATATTCAAAGCTACAATAAATAAATAAATAAATAAATAAATAAATAAAAGTGCATATATATATATTAATCTTATGGCTATAAATATTCGTAGTTATAGAAATTAATTGCAGAGGACCATAACTTCCTTCTTGAACATTGCTCGAGTTTAAGCAAGAGTTAGAAATCTTGTTTTAAGAATTTAAATCTGTCCACTGCTGGTGCAGGATCCATTACTTGTGCGGTGTTATTACGCTATTTATTATGCTTATTTCTATATTTAGTAGTTCGTATATATACAGAAAGTCATTCAGTTTAAGGAAATGATTTTAGTAGTTGAGTTTTACGTATGAATGCTGTGTTTAACGATTTGCTTCTATCTGACAGCATGTTTCTAGCTCGAATTTTTTATGAAAATAAAGTTTTTCTTAGTTACTGCCATGCCAGTTTTATCTCATTCCTTTTACTCCATTTTTAAATGTCCTTTCAATGTTCTTCGATGCAGCTTTCTAAAGAATTTCTTTTAATAAACGGAAAGCACAAAAGTGCATTGGAGGAGTGTCGGTTAATTTTACAGCTACTTAATTAAATGGGAAATATTTCATTCCTGTTTCTGATTCTTTTTTTTTTTTCTAAATAAAAAACAGTTGGTTTAGATATGTGACTAGAGACTATTTCCATGTGAAGCTTAAATTTATCAATGTCCTTTCCATATAAGGCTGGAATTTCTTCTTGGGGGAAAAAAAAAAAAAGTTCTAAAATTTTCTGAAGATAGAGTGAATTCATTTTTGTTTTGTTTGAGGCTTTTTTTTTTTTTTTTTTTTTTTTTAAACTATTTTGTACATTGTCGGAGACCATTTAGTACTCTCAATATCGTGGGCTAAACAGCAGAAAACTGATCTTTCTTTTATTACAGTATTTTTAAAATAACTGTCTCATAAAGTTTTAACACTAATTTCCATTTTTTTTAAAACTTAAGATATATTTAAGGTAAGGTATTATTATGGTAAGGTATTAAGTTATTAGTAAGGTATTTTTCTTAAAATTGCCTACAGATTTTTTTTTCTTTCACTAATATGCTTTAAAAATGCAGAAGAACTTTCGGTTTAAGAGCGTTTTTTACTTCAAATGTTTATGAATATTTACAGAGACAGAAGACATTATTACTTTCGATTCAATGAATCTTTGAGACAACGGATTTTCTTTTATGATCAGAGAAATCCTTTTCTTGATATTTACCTGCCTTCAAACAAACTTAGGATTAAATTTCGTGGTCATGTTTTCATTTTTACTTTCACCTCGATGTTTTTTTTTTCCTTTCAAATTTCATGTATTGTAAATACTTTATTTAGAAAAGGAATAACTACTATTTCTACACCGGTGTATAGTTTCGTTATACGAATATTTTCCTTCTTCGGGAAGTGTCGTTGAGGTACCTTCGAGCCATCTAATAATTTTCGTAATCATTTTAAAATCTTATATTTTTATATTTCAGTCAAAAAAGAGGAGCAGCAGTTGATTATTTGAAAGTTTCCAAACTTTTATCTGAAACTGCAAAAGTGAAAATAAGTTACAAGATTCTTTCATTAAAGTGTGAACGGCCTTTTAAACTTTATTGCATAAATAACTTGTACATTAGTAGTGTATAGCGCATTGGATGTACCTTTTTCCCCATATTAGGATATCCACCGCTGTTCAAATCAGTTTGTTTAAATTAAAAAATAAATAAAAATATTTCAATTCCATGTTATTAAGATTTAAAGATCCTTTTTAAAAGAAAATTCTTTTGAAAAGGAATAATTTAAACTATTTTGCCTTTTCTTCTGTATTTACAATATTTTTCTTTTTACATAAAAAAATAAATAAAAAAATAATTATTATTTTTTAATTATTTAATAGTATATTATTTTCTAGAGGATTCTGATTTTTACAAAATCTAACGTATACCAGTCAATCAATTTTAATCCACGCCTTTTCGAGTAAATTTCTTATTCATCAATGTAAGTTTTGAGCTTGCATTTTAAAATTCAGTGGCAGTAATTTAAAATGCGTAGTTTTATTTTTTACTATTTTTACTTTCCGAACACTATAGTGAGGAAAGTATTGTAATCATGTCAAAAATCCGAATTCGAGATTTTGATGTTTCTATACGTTTTGAGGTCCCCTGAGTCCGTTTTCACTATTTTTACGATGATGTATGTGTTAGGTTACATTTATTTTCCATTACCAATGCCTCTTGTATTTACCCTCCTTCACTGTATAATAGATCTTTCCAATAACGACTGGCGCGCCACCACTTGGACTGTTTTTCGTACGGCGCATCTTTTTACCTGTACCTTGTTGAATTTTTGTTTCTCTGTATGTACCATGTGATGTGAGTGTTCGTCTAATTAAAAGTGTTTCGTGTTAATATGGACTCATTAATATGCATTATAATTTGCGTGCTCTGCCTTCTAAGCCCAATAGGTTATGGGCCCAGAGCAAATTAATTTTTATTTACGATAAATAGACTTTTATCTGTTAGATAGACGACCACGTTTAAAAATGGCGTCTTATGGAACACTACGTATTGAAACTTTAAACAAAGATAATTACGAGACATGGAAGATACAAATGAAGGCACTCTTAATAAAAAATGAATCCTGGATTTATGTATCTGGCTCTAAACCAAAGCCAGAGCTCGTGGCAGGTGATGCGACATCACAAGAAACGTTCGATAAATGGACTGATATGGATGAAAAGGCCAAAGCCGACATAATTTTGTGTATATCGCCTTCTGAACTGAAACAAATAAAAAACTGCGAAACATCCTTGGATATATGGAAAAAATTAGAGGAAATATATCAATCTAAAGGCCCCGCTAGAAAAGCGTCACTGTTAAAATCGCTTATTCAACATAAAATAGCAGATTCCTCTTCTGTGAGCATTCGAGATCATCTTCGAAAGTTTTTTGACATAGTCGATAAACTATCTGAAATGGACATTAGAATAGATGATGACTTGTTAACTGTGATGTTGTTATACAGCCTACCATCCAGTTATGAAAATTTCAGGTGCGCAATAGAATCCAGGGATGAGCTACCTAAACCAGAAGTACTACGAATAAAAATAGTAGAAGAAAACGACGCCAGACGCCATGATGACAGACCGAACGATGGAGCGTTCATGACTGGGAATTTCCGAAAGAAACCTGCTCCGTGGAATAAAAATAAAAGGAATCCTAAGATTACTGAACAGTACACTCAGAATGAAAGAGATAATTCAAAAATTACTTGCTGGAAATGTAAACGTATCGGTCACCGTGCAAATCAGTGTGAAAAAGATAAATCATTTAAATATCGACAAAACAGTTTAGGACTACTGGCCAGCACAAATTCAACGAATACGAACATATTATTCAAAGAACAATCCGAGAATCTTTATTGTGTTGACAGCGGCTGTACTCGACACATGGGGAAGGATGACTCCAATTTTCACGATTTAAAGGATACGGATATAAAATCGGTAAATTTAGCGAATAATGAAACAACTGATGTGTCCGGTGTTGGTAAAATATTAATTAAAACAAAAGTAAATTCAAAACTTCAAAATGTAGAGATCAACGACGCTCTATTGGTTCCAGGTTTGAAAACGAACTTATTGTCCGTGTCACAAATGTGCGACAAAGGTTTCACTGTAACTTTTAAAGACAAATGTGCTGTTATAAATAACAGACAAAAAAATGTGACTCTAATTGCGGACAGAAAAAATGAATTTTATTATCTGCGGGATAATAATGCAAATATAAATAATGCAGTTAATTTTTCGAGTGAATCAATCGATAGTTCTAAAAATATTTTCGCCGATGTGGAAAGATGGCATTGTAGAATGGGTCATCTAAATGTAAAAGATTTGATTGACTCTAATTTAAAGGGTCATATTAGGGGGTTAAATATTAAAAAGGTATCCGACTTCAATTGTGAAGTTTGCGCGTTAAATAAAATGACCCGTGCTCCTTTTCCTAAGCACTCAGATCGTGTTACAAAAATGTTAGAAATAGTGCATTCGGATCTTTGTGGGCCTATTAGGGTTCCCTCAATAGGTAAGTCCCTTTATTTTATTACTTTTATTGATGATTATTCTCGTTATTGTGCAGTAAAATTCTTAAAAACTAAAGATGAAGCATTAAATGCTTTTAAAGAAATCAAACTTCTTTGGGAAAATGAAAAATCTATAAAAATAAAAAAATTCATGAGTGATAATGGGGGCGAATTTATTGGGACTGAATTTGAAAATTTCTTAAAAGAAAATGGTATTCAGCATAGATTAACAACCCCTTATTGTCCGGAACAATCAGGTGTTTGTGAAAGGAAGAATAGAACTCTCGTTGAAATGGCCCGTTGTCTATTATCACAATCAAAATTACCCTTAAATTTATGGGCGGAAGCTATTAATACTTCTAATTATATAAGAAATAGATGCCCAACAAAAGCTTTAAATGGAAAAACCCCATATGAATTATGGAATAATATAACACCTAACGTTGGCTATTTTAAATCTTTTGGCTGCACTTCTTATTTTTTCGATAACCATCCTAAACATAAATTTTCCCCAAGGTCTAAAAAAGGGATATTTGTGGGTTATTCAGAAAATTCTAAAGCATTTCGTATTTATCTTCCTGAATCAAAAACAATAATTTTATCCCGTAGCGTAAAATTTTTTGAAGAGAAATCTAATGATGTTTCAAAAATAGGTCAATTGTATCCAGATATTTCTGAAAGAGAAATACAATTAAGCGAATTGCAAAATGACTCACACATGCAGCCGGCAGAAGAAAAAATTTCTCCTCCTCAAATAAAAAATGAAAAAGATGAACTGTCACGTGACTCAGAATCGGCGCTCGAAGATAAAAATATATTGTCATTGCGTAATCGCGAAATAATTAGGGAGCCGGAATCTATTGCGAATGCTGTTTGTAGTTTTAATTCGGAAATAGAAATAAATAATGCCTTAAAAAGTCCGGAAGCTTCGAATTGGTATAAATCAATGACTGACGAAATAAAAGTAATATTAAAAAATGATACATTCGAAGTAGTAGAAAGGCCCCAGAAAAAATGCATAAGAGGTAGATTTGTCCTTACAAATAAATATGATCAACATGGATCTCTTTTGAAATATAAAGCGAGATTAGTAGCTCGCGGATTTAGTCAAAAATTTGGTATAGATTTTCGTGAAACTTTTTCTCCGGTAGCAAAAATGGGATCTATTAGAATCTTAGCAGGTTATGCTGCTAAATTAGGAATAAAAATACATCAATTTGACATAACGTCAGCATATTTGAATGGAAAATTAGATGAGGAAATTTTTATGGAAGTTCCCGATTACTTTAAAGAAATACTTCAAATAATTATAAATGAAAATTGCGATAGGGACATATCTAATAAAGCAGCCGAGATTCTTAAATATCTAAATGTAGGGAATAAAGTTCTTTTGTTAAAAAGATCTCTCTATGGCCTCAGGCAGGCCGGGAGGTGTTGGAACACTAAATTAAATAAAATTTTGAATGATTTCGGAGCAAAACAAACAAATGCAGATCCATGTTTATATTATATTAAAAGTGATAAAGGGTTGACTCTTATAATGATTTACGTTGATGACATATTGTTTATGTCACAGGACCCTGATATGTTAGAAAACTTCAAAATTCATCTTAATGAAAAACTAGATGTTAAATATTCAGGCATAGTTAAATATTGTCTAGGGATAAATTTTCAGTTAGAAAATGGCCTTATAACAATGAGTCAACATAGTTATATTAGAGAGCTCTTAGAGCGTTTTGGCATGAAAGAAGCCAAGCCCGTAGCTTGTCCTATGGATACAAGCATTCGATTAAAAAAGGCCGAAAAATGTTGTGAAAACGAATATCCCTACCGTGAATTAGTTGGAAGTTTGATGTATCTTGCAACTTCCACCAGGCCGGACATTGCAAATTCCGTCAGTCAAT
The DNA here is from genome assembly GCA_963930645.1 of Salticus scenicus. Lineage (NCBI taxonomy): Eukaryota > Metazoa > Arthropoda > Arachnida > Araneae > Salticidae > Salticus > Salticus scenicus. The sequence continues at coordinate 239,049,309 of OZ005652.1, forward strand.
TAAGTCAATTTCTAACTTGTTTTGATAAAACTCATTGGACTGCCGCTAAACGAGTTTTACGATACTTAAAGAAAACAATAAATTTTGGACTTGTATTTAGAAAAAGTAATGAGCCTTTGTTCGGTTACACTGACGCGGATTGGGGAAATTGCCTCGATGACCGTAGGTCATATACAGGTTACTGTTTCATTTTTTGCGGGAGTGCAATTACATGGGAAAGCCGTAAACAGTGTACCGTAGCTCTCTCATCAACGGAAGCCGAATATATGGCTTTATCCGATGCCACTAAGGAAGGGATATATTTATGTAAATTACTAAATGAGTTATCTGAATGCAAAATTGAAAAAGTGAGTATATTTACAGATAACTTAGGATCTATTAAATTAGCTGAAAATCCGATCTTTCATAAGCGCACCAAGCACATAGACATCAGGCATCATTTCATAAGGGATGCACTGAAAGATGGAATCATTGATTTAAATTTTGTGTCTACTGAAAATATGGGGGCTGATATTCTTACAAAAGCATTAACATCATCAAAACATTACAACTGTTGTAAAATTATGGGATTGGAAGATGTAACATTGTTATTTAGGTAAATACGTCGACATTGTGGGGGGGTGTTAGGTTACATTTATTTTCCATTACCAATGCCTCTTGTATTTACCCTCCTTCACTGTATAATAGATCTTTCCAATAACGACTGGCGCGCCACCACTTGGACTGTTTTTCGTACGGCGCATCTTTTTACCTGTACCTTGTTGAATTTTTGTTTCTCTGTATGTACCATGTGATGTGAGTGTTCGTCTAATTAAAAGTGTTTCGTGTTAATATGGACTCATTAATATGCATTATAATTTGCGTGCTCTGCCTTCTAAGCCCAATAGTATGTATGTGTGTGTGTATGTATGTGTGTATGTCTGTGGGTGAACACGCTAGCGTCTAAACGCTTCGTTCGATTAACCTGAAAGTTGGTACGCATATTGTAAGTCACCATAGTACGAACCCTATAGATTTTGGTGAATCTAGCACTTATAGTTTTTTTACAGGGACACAAAGAAAAATTCTTTATCATTATGGCCTATCGGACTTAATTTTTAAAAGTACGATAGCATCTAAACGCCTTATTGAATTCAGCTGAAAATTTATATGAGTATTATAAATCACTGTTGCACTAACTATAAGCATTTTGGTGAATCTAGCATTTATAGGTTTTTACAGGGACACAACGAAAAATTCTTTATCATTATGGTCTATGGGCTGAAAGTTCAGTAGCGTTAAATAAAACATCGTGTAATATATGGAGAAAAATACTCACACTCTATTATGGTTTTCTCTCTTTTGTTTGTTTAACAACTTTTCTTTACTTTATCTACAAAACTGTTAATTACTCAATGTTCGGAAAGTCGAGTGGAGTCACTCCAGATTTTGTTATCTTCAATGTGAAAATTTATTTAAAATCAAATACCCTCTATTTAATAATCTCTCTTCATTTCCGTTTCCATCAAGTATCTGCATACAATTTTTTTTTTTTTTCTTTAACTGTAATGTTTGGCTCCCGAAGTTCTTGCGACAGCGACATTTAGAATGTGATAAACCAATTATCCCTTAAACCGTCGCTTTCCTTGGTACCTCGTATATCCGCTGCTTTTTAACCATTAAATCAATTCACGTAATATTTTACCTGCATAATGTAATCCTATATTATTGACGAGGGAGAAATGAAAGAAGCGGATAATATTCACTATTTACTTTTCTTCCTTATTATTATAGTCTTGGTATTAAAATATCCTTAGTAAATGGTGATGATCCATCGATTTAGAACTTTGAAACATTTTCATCACCTAAAATATTGTGCTTTTGTATCGATTTATAACCTTTGTTAGATCCTAAATAAATAATTAGTCAGTATAATTATGGAGTTCATTTTTACTTTTTTATTATTCAGGAAAGTTTAATTACTTTTCTGAGATTTTCAATTTATCATTTTAACATTTGTTTTGAAGAAATATAGAACTGACAGACTTAAAATTCATATTTTAGAAAAAAAAAAAAAATCCCCAGAAACATTTTATGACTTCAGAAACTATCTTTCACTGGTTTAAATGACCTATAGCATGGTCTTTCTGCTCTTGCAGCTCCAGAAAAATACATAATGGAATTCTGATATTCACCGAAAAATTTATAATTTCAAACTGTGATTTTATTTATGAATGTATATTAAGTATCTTTATAAAGTGTAAATGACACATGAATTAAGTCTTTAACTTACATTTTAAATAATAATTTAAAGACTTTCTCAGCCTGATTGGCATATTATAAATTTCTCAGTAATTTTGATTTCCTGATAATTTTTATATTAGAGTATTTGTCATGAGAATATATGATAGTGTGGATATTTGAGTGCTTAAGAAATTTTAATTAATTCATATTACCTGCAGGAATTTGAAATACGACTGCAGTAATTTTCAATAAATGTTTTAAATTTTCTTCACACAACCAAATTATTTTAAAACATTAATTTAATATGTTAAATATCATTTCACTAAATTCTTAACATATGTATGATAAATATTTGTTTTATAATTTTCATGTGAAGAAAATAGTAAAAACCATGATATGTAAGTATATTATTTAATAAATAATGGATTTAAATGTTTTATTCATTATTTCTTATATTTTACAGGCGTTGAACGTCATTTCTTCACAAGTATTTGCAACCCTGCACAATACGGGCAGGTTTCCTTTCAACTGGAAAATATTCACACTGCTCGGCGGTACGACCTAGTGCACGAGGTCATCAATGGCGTGTATAAAGTACCTTACACTTTATCCGCCGTTGGGTTATACCACGTGCACTTTAGGTCGTACAATCGAACAGTGCACTCTATCGTTATCCTTGGGCACGGTAAGCCATAAATATTTATTCAATCTTAAGATTCTGAAAATAATACTTACTATATTTTATATATATTTAAAATTTGCACGAGTTTTAAACAAATAGAACTTTTGATTAAGAAATAATTAACACGTTGACTGCCACGCGTGTTTACAACAAAATCCCCGTCAGGCCACCCGTGCCACTGTAAGATGCGTGCTCTGCTACCGCATGTCTGTTTACATTTCTTTCGGTACTCTCACCCCGATATCTATTACGATCCTCATTTATCACGTTATTACTCTGCACGAGCAGAGTATACATTTCCGAGTTATACATACCCATCTTCAAACGACGATTCCAAAGCAACTAAAAGAGTCTAACGATCGCAATCTCTTTCAGAATCTGCGAAATATATTCTAGTTTCATAAAAACACCATCGGGAATTTTGCACGTTGAACCATTTGGCAAGGGGGCCTTTTTCGTGAAGACCTTCGCCTGCTGTTACTCCGCCCCCAAACCTTTTTTGAGTTTCACTGAATTTTATTCAAAATCCGATTCCAAAGCAACCAAAAGAGTCTAGTGATCGCAATCACTTTCTGAATCTGCCAAATACATTCTAGTTTCATAATAAAACAATCGGGAAATTTGCACGTTGAACCATTTGGCCAGGGGCCTTTTTCGTGAAGACCTTCGCCTGCTGTTACTCCGCCCCCAAACCTTTTTTGAGTTTCACTGAATTTTATTCAAAATCCGATTCCAAAGCAACCAAAAGAGTCTAGTGATCGCAATCACTTTCAGAATCTGCCAAATACATTCTAGTTTCATAATAAAACAATCGGGAAATTTGCACGTTGAACCATTTGGCCAGGGGCCTTTTTCGTGAAGACCTTCGCCTGCTGTTACTCCGCCCCCAAACCTTTTTTGAGTTTCACTGAATTTTATTCAAAATCCGATTCCAAAGCAACCAAAAGAGTCTAGTGATCGCAATCACTTTCAGAATCTGCCAAATACATTCTAGTTTCATAATAAAACAATCGGGAAATTTGCACGTTGAACCATTTGGCCAGGGGCCTTTTTCGTGAAGACCTTCGCCTGCTGTTACTCCGCCCCCAAACCTTTTTTGAGTTTCACTGAATTTTTTTCAAAATCCGATTCCAAAGCAACCAAAAGAGTCTAGTGATCGCAATCACTTTCAGAATCTGCCAAATACATTCTAGTTTCATAATAAAAAATTCAACAGTATTATTATCTCCTGTCATATATTTATCTAAATATGTTCGGAAATCCTTTGGAAGGAGTCACCCGACGTGGCCTGATGAGAACTCTTGCTGTCACCCGAATACGGGTGACGTGGCCTGATGAGAACTTTTGCTGTCACCCGAATACGGGTGACACGGCAGTTAACGTGTTAATATTTGAATAGAATACATACATATAACAACAATTATAAATATTTAACACAATTCCTTATACGATATTACATATATTTATATCGATAAAACAGTATGTTGTAATACTTTTGCGTTTGAATGCAAATAATTGACAAAACAGTTTAAATTTCAAAATGTAAGATAAATATAAATATTTCGAGCGAATTTTTTTTTAATTTCTATCAATTTTCCGATCATTCAACTCGTTTTCATCTTTCATAGTTAGCTTTCAAAATTCCAGAGAATTCACCACAATGCGTCCCCCTCCAATAAATCCTTTAGTCTTTAAAATCGAGTTGTTTTAGAACATTCTTATAATTATATACGTTAAGTAAGTTAGGTTTCATAAGTTAGATTATTTATGTTATCTTGTAAAACAAAGTATAAAAAATCTGACATAAATCATTGTATTATAAGTAGATTCTGTGCATAAATATCTGCAAAACTAACTCCAGTAACGTGTTTTTAAAACATTTTAATCAGATCTGCCTGGTAATATTGCGAATACTGAACATTTTTTAACGAAATTTTCAATGAGCATCGTCTTACTGTTCATCTGTCAAAATATGCTGGTTACAATGATCATTTATAGTCCTACTTATGTTGCTAAATAGCACTACGCCATTGTAAAAAAAAAAAATTTTTAAATTAAAAACGCCGCCTGATAAAGACATTTTAAATTATTTTTTTAATAAATATTGTTACACCCCCTCAAGAAAAAAAAAAGTATATTTTAGTGAAAATTGCATACTGCTACAGTAAATAATTTTTAATAATATATTCTTCCGAGACTAATTCTGAGACTTTTTGACCACCTGTACGTATTACACAACGCATATCAGATGTAAAATGCATAAATCAAATTGAAATCTCTTTTGAGTAATTTTTAAACTCGATTTTTCATAATTTAACTAAGAATAACTTATTTTTGCTTGGCTTTTCCAATAAACGAGTAAGAAATAGCTTCTGTACCCTGCTTTATATTAAATTCATGTATTCATATAATATTAACATAATATTCATATAGTATTCATACAGTTCTATACTACATATAATATTAATAATATTATTGCCATGCAAAGTGATAAATTTTCGCATTTAGTGTAATTTTTTTTTTTTTTTTTTTTTTTTTTTTTTTTAATGCTCTAATTACGCATTATTTAAAACTTTGTAACTAAAAAGATGATTGCCTTAAAAAGCTCTGGATGAATGACTGCTAAAATGCCATAATTTTTTCTGTATACAGAAGATAAATGTTTTGCTGAAATATATTTTTTAATTACGTTAAAATCAGTCACATACACACATATACTTGTAGAACAATGTTAAATACCTGTAATTCTATGTAAGGTGTCCATAAAGTTTGCAATTTTAGCTAAAATATAGCTTTTGTCGAACGGCACTCAAAAACACCAGCTCCTCTGCACCATATTAATAAAATAAAGTGAAAAGATAAACATATTACAATCATCACAACTTTTGTTTCTATTCCATTATCACCACATTCTTGTCTAATGTAAGAACCCTACAACCACATCTTCTTTCCAGGACATTTGGAGGTAATCTTGAGAAATGAAACATACATCTTTAGGATGTAATGTGGATGAAAGGGATGCATTTAGAATAAACTGTAGACAAGTATGTTTGAAGGGAAATCGTATTTCTCATATCTCAGCAAACGACAATGCATTTTTATTTTATTACATAGTATATCAAATGATTAATATATATATATATATCACCCGATGAGTGTTGTAAACCGAAGTATGATTTTATATTGCGAGACTTTGTATAAAAATTTCTCCTATTTAATTTTTTAAAGTTTAGTTATGTATTTAAGATTTCATGCAATGATCTCTCTGTTCAAATTAAATACAAGATTTCAAATTAAATAACATGTATATTTTGAAAACGCTTTTATGGACATGTGAAACTCAATGCTTATCGAAACATAAATATTGTATTTTATAAAATACATAGATTTATGTATATTAATATAAAGTATTGTTTACATTGCAAAATTATTTGTATATCCTTTTTAAATACCTCTTACAGCGTATATTATAATTTTTCAAATGTGTTTGTGAGAAACTCAGTCGTGCTAATTGCATAATTTCAATAAATATTTTGCATTTCTTTTTATTTACCAGACCCTGATAGATTTAACCCCTCCAGCCTGGATGGAACATTCGATGCCGCCATTGTCAGACGTATGTATTAAAACTTAGTGAAATTTGTTATCTTTAATAATCTAAGATTTACATATTTTACAAATTAAATTTTATTTATTAGAATGTATACGTTTTGAATTTAAAGTTTGCTTTTATTTATTTTTTTTTAATTAAAATCACACAATCAACTGTGGAAGAAAATCATATTTATTGAAATTTTATTTTTCCGTCTGTGCGGAAATAATGCCTGGACCGGGAACCGAACCCCGGATCTTTGACTTACAAGGTCAAGGCTCTGCTAATTGAGCTATCCAGGCCGACACCCCGGTCAGCATTACTCACTCGGAGAACCTTTAGGCAGAAACATCTCTGGTCTACCATGTAAATAGCTCGACTGAATTAAATCGCAGGAAATGGAAAACACCATTAGATAATGGGAGAAAGAAATACAAGTTGTGTTTTATAGGTCATCAAAGTGTACAGTATAATGAATTTGAAAAGCTTTCCCGGCTAAGACTGTTTAAAAACAAAAACAAAATCTTCATAAGTTTATCATCATATTTTATTGCTTAAGAATGTTTATTTAAATAATGTTTCTCGGTCTTTTTAATTGTGCTTTTATTTTTTTTTTTCTCCGCAGGACACCACGGGACCCGAGTGCCATTGGGCGATTCTCTAGAGGTATGCATTCGAAGTTTTTTTTATTTTGTAAAGAATGTAACAATTATACTTAAATTCCATTATTATTATTATTATTATTATTATTATTATTTTTTTTTTTTTGGTAGAAAGTTGGTAAAAGTTGGTAGCTGTGACTTGATTACGCACCTTGCAGATTATTAAAGCAATTTTAAAATTGGTTGCATATTATTTGCATGAAATGCTCATTTGTGACCTTATCCTTATGCAGATATTTTTAATTTTATTTTAGCATCAAGCCAGAGATTACGCCCAAGACGTCAGGTCAACTACCGTGTGTAAGTTTTATTATTATTATTATTTTGTTACGTTTTGTTAAAACTGAAACGTAAGAATATTCATTTAGAATTCATTTGGATCACAGAGAATAGGTGGATTTGGTAATGCATGGCCTGGAATTAATATTTTTATGGATTTTTTGGTTGTATATTTCATAATAAATGAAACCCCATGTTTTAAAAATAATTAAAAGGGACTTTATTTCCTGTTAAGATATATATATATACACACACACTCAAGTATATTAATGAACCAGCAACCTTAAGATGGAAATTTAAATCAAACTATCTTAATGCGTATATTTTAATGCAGTGCGTGTAATAACACTTAAATTCAAAAAAAGATAAAAGCCTGGAGAGTAGGTTTATAAGTAACGTCATTTATATCGGATGGATCATATACATATAAAATTTATAAAATATAAATTTATATAATAAATATTAAGATTTTTTTTTCTTTTCTATTAAGTATATGACATTAAAAAAAATATAGATACTCCTAAATATAAAAACTGTACTTTTATAATAATGTTATTAAATACGTTAAATTTGTATTAAAGTATAATTTGATATTGTCATAATATAAAACTTAGAAACACTTTCCGATAATCACTAAAAATTAATTTGCTTTTTGTATAAGGCTTTTTATTAAGATGTTACCCCTTTAAAATTTATATATTTGTCATTATTTTATTTTTCAGATAGGGGCTTGTGCAAATAATCAGTTTCTTTATACATTGTAAAAGCTAGTTTCAAATATATTCATTTTGTTTTTTTTAGATATGGATTTTTTTTTCTTTTTGTTAATAAAATGATAGTACTTTTAAAAGAACCTATATCCTACTATAAAATTGCACTTTTTCCTTTACGTATTCTTGCAATTTAAAATCATCAGTACCTAAATATGTTAGTCGAAATTTGTGGTTTTTACATTTAACTTTTATATATTTTTGATTTATTGATTTCATTATTTAATAATAAAATAAGGTCTTCAAGTTTCTAAAGTGTGTGTGTGTATAAAATAGACAATTTATTGACAAAATTAAGACAATTTATTGACAAAATTAAAATTTTTAAATTTAAATGAATAACTGTACTTAAAATTATTAGATGTATTTTTGCACATGAAGATACACTATGCAAATCAGTTCACAAAACAAAATTTATATATAAAAATTATATGTATATGGAGTTTTTGATTTAACGCAAAAAGTATCGAAAAAGATAATCATAATTTAAGTAAATCTTTATTTAAAAGAAAGTAGATGATGTAGATACTTCTATCAAATTAAGAAAAAATAAAGATAAATATTATTGAAAAAATTAAATGAATGCAAGGTTTTTTAAACGAACTGAATAGGTTTTGTAATTACGTAGTTAAAAGATCTTTTCTTTTCTTTTTTTTTTTTTTTTTTTTTACTGCACTTTCGTTCAAAAATTTGGACAATTTTTTTCTTAAAATATATTTTCTCGCCTCTTTCAACAATTTTTATGATCGGGTGTATAAATTTACATGCATAATATTAGAATGGAAGATTATTAAACTTCTGTTTAATAACATATTTTATATTTTAGAATTCTTCTAACTGAAATGGAATCTCTGTTGACTTCCTTCAAAGAAGCTAAATAATATAATTGTCTTTTCAGGATCAGTATCGAACTCGGATTGTTCACTTTTTTAAACTAGAATAGGAATTAATAAATTAATACTTTTAAAGTAGTTATTATTTAATAGAGCTAGCGCATGTGTTTTTAATACGATAAATTAATTTTTAATTAAAAAAAAAAAAAAATGCAGTTAATGGTTTTAAAACTATGAAATTTTAACAAGCCTAAAAATTTTAAAGTTCATTTGAGTATCCAATAAAGATATAAAAATTTTATGTATAGTATTTTTATGGCACTAATAGTATTTTTATGTCTTCCAAAATGCTGAAGTTGCGACAGGAACTCTAGTTACAAAGTTTTTTTTCATGGAAAATACAATAACAGGGATATCCCTTATAGCTAAATGCTGACACTTGTTTTAATACATTTTTTAACATTGCAGTTTTCTTACTACTTCATCAGGGAAAAGCCTTGCAAACGATTCCAAAAGGTTAATGCATAAAGAACCACCAAATGCCCTGAAATAGCCTTGACAAAAATAAACATTGATTCTGATTAAATATTTATCTTAACTTACAAAAATAAAGAAATAACATGAGGATTCTTTAAAGAGTAAAACATTATTTCGCATATCACACAAAAAAAAAAAAAAAAAAAAATGTAATTAGTACGATTCAATAATTTAAAAGATAATTTGATTAAAATAATAATGTAGAATACAAATTGTACCATTACTTTATGCAAAGTAAATGAACAAATGCTTATTCTACATGTGACAAATAATAATATTCACTCAGTAAAACATGTTTTTTTCTTAAATAAATAAGTAAAAATAAATATTCAAGCATATTTTTAAAAACAAATATCAACTAAGAAGTAAAATAAAGAAGCTTCAAAGTTATTTATTACAATGTCAAACACAAAAAGTAAACATTTTCCCTTTTATATGAATAAAGTGAAAAATATGGTAATAACTAAACAAACAATTTATTAAAAATGTTACAGGATATATTTTATGCTATCAGGCTATGCAAAATAATTCTACTAATTACTAGATATTCCACATATGACAAAATATAAAGTTCACTCGATAAAATAACCATTTCGTAAAAAGATTAATTTAAATTAAATAAAACTTGATTATTAAGCATATTTGGTTTTCTTACCGAAAAAAAAGGGATTTTTTTTTTTATTATGATTTAAATTAATCTAAGAATGTGATTAAAATATTCTTATAACTGAATTTTATTTATAGAAAATGGATACACGAGTTATGAAATGTTATCACGATTACTTATTTATTTATCTGACCTCTTTAAAAAATTAAATATTAGTAAATATTTATACATGTTTTCTACATTTTAAATCAAAAGAATAATTGTAAATTATATAATTTACAATTTTTTTCCTGTTCTTGAATTCTTCTGACTTCTTTTCAAAGTGTCGCGATTATCGAAATTTCTTGAATTTTGTGAACAGGAACAAAATTTTTTCGCTTTCTCATAAATTTATATTTAAGTATTTAGGTATGACGACTAATAATGTAATTACATTTAACAGAGCAAGAACAGGCGTCTTTGGACGATTAAAGAATTAATTATTTTTTAAACACATGGACAATTCATTGTCTTAGAACTAAAAATAAATAACAAGCCTCGAATCCATTGGTAACATCATCACACAAACTATATATATATATATTCGCTTTTTTACGTACATAGTACATGTACATAATTTCATATAAATGTTATATCAAAAATATATTGCTAAACATAAACTATGCTATTAGGCTTAGCAAATAATTAAACTAATTACTATTCGTGAAAAATATCGCTTTTGGCCAACGTTGATTCGTATACCCTGATAATTCAGCAATACAAAATAATATATGGATTAACAGATAATTCATCTATTAAAAATTTGATTTAATTTGGTTTTATCTTAAACTTTAACTCAATTTTTGAAATACAAGATGATTAAAATATTTTGAGAATTAAATGCTTTATTTATTGTAAAATTTGTCGTTAAAATACTTCTTCATTCCTTAAATCATATTTATTGAAAAATAATACAGAAATAGTTATGCCGTTTTTGTTTAATTATCCTCCACTGCACCAGAAAAATTTTACATTCAAAATTCGAATAGCTTAATTTATTTTCGTTGGATAACAAGGATGTAAGAAACACATTACACCTCATTCACGTTCTACAACGTAGGCTTTATTCTGAGGGCAAAAGAGAATTTAAAAGATAACAACAATAAAAATTGTTCGGCCATACCCTGGTATTAATTATCTATAAAATGACAGTAGCTGTAGCAAAATTAATAAAAAAGAAATTCTTGACACTTCAATGATTTTAACAAAACATTTTTGTTATATAGTTGCTTTTTTTCTTTTCCTCCTAAACAATACACATACAAATAATAATACTCCAGTTCTTTTTTACATATAAGTTCTTTTCTAATTTAGGACGATGGATTGGGTGGAGTTCTTCACGAACTAGGAGATTCTGAACCAGCACAGGAGAGGGTGTTCAAGTGGGCCACACGAAGATTTGGCGTGCCAGTATCTTCTGTAGCACCTGCTGGTTCAGAATCGGAGCGCTGGAGCAGAATTGCAACGATAGCTTCAGTGGATGTGCCCCCAACTCTCCCTCCACCCAAAAAAAGGAAACCCGCCCTTTTAACGAGGATAAATACTAATTGCATCCTGCGTAAGTAACTACTAACAAGGAAACATTCAAAATGTGTCACCTTCAAAAAGTATTGAAAAATATATATGTGATTCTACTCTTCATAAAACACCAGATAATGAAAAAATTATCGGCTGAAATTAATTACAGCGGCCACAAGAAAATTAACAAAATTAAGCATATTTGGCGGTTTCACACTGCTAACCGATTGATTTTCAGTACTTGGCGAAAAAGCAAAACACGGTTCTGTTCGTACACGGCAATCTCGTTGCTAGCAAACGTATCGCCTAGCAGCGCTAAATCGCCAAATATGCTTAATTTTGATAATTTTTTGTGGTCACTGTAATTAATTTCAGCCGATAATTTTTTCATTTTCTGGTGTTTTATGAAGAGTAGAATCGCATATATTTTGTTTTCAATACTTTTTGAAGATGACACCTTTTTTGAATGTTTCCTTGTAAGTTATTTCTCCTTCTTTCTTTGAAAATGTTTTTTTTTTTTTTTCTCTCTTTTAATAAACTGTGCAGCTTAAGCTATTTTAAATACAAAATAACCAGGACAATTTGGAATAAGTAAATTTATATTTAAAAGTGGAATAATTGTTATTTACGTTACAGTATTCAGTTTTTAAAAAATCATGTTTATTACAAACATTCTTTCTTAAAATAATTTTATTATAGACATTTTTTTTTACAATTTAACTGTCAATTCTTTAATTACTTAAAAATGATATATATGTGTGTGTATATATCATTTCAACAAAAGTTTTATTAGTTTTTAAATAAGTCTTATTTTATAAAGATTCTATTTCAGTAAAAAGTTCCAAAATATTAAAACTTCATGATAATAGATGAATTTTCTACAACCTGTGATTACAGATCTTTAAAGTAAATCAGTGTGATGTATACTTTTAGTTATCGTGATATTTATTTCAGAAAATATGGAAGGAAAGGTTGACTTTTACACCAAATATTTGAAAAATACCAGAACCGGTATTCGCACCCTGACCCTCCGCTCAACACGTGCAGGGTCTTTATCAATTCGAACTTGAAATACATTTTAAAGGCTGATGAATAAAAATTCCTAAACCTTGATACTTGTTGATAAATTAGCTCAAGAATTCAGAGGATATGAATTCATCGATAAACCATAAAATGTCCCGAATTACGAACGCATAATAAATAGTAGATGCGTGAAAATTAAAGGGATTGTTTATAATACTGCATTCGGTTATCAAGAAAATACTGTAAAATCCCTGTCATCCCAACCCCGATTAATCCAGTGCCGGGTTACCCGAGGTTTTCCCAACAGTGCAAGCCGCGAAGGATCTGTGGCGTTGACGACTTTTACTCATTGTATTTAATAATTTATGTCTTTGACGTATTGCATTTTTAATTGATTGCATTTAAATATGTAATAGATGCATTATTTTACTTCTTTGACTATGTGTTCATCTATTTTAAAACTTTTTTTTTTTCAATGGTTTCGCACATGCAACTTTACGGCATTGGCCTGGGGCTTACCGAATTGATAACCATTTGTGATGGGGCACCCAATCAATGGCCGGTCATCGCTACCCCTAACAGGGACAAAACATCTACGCCTTCTCCAGGATTCGACCCCAGGCCCAACGGTGTAGGAGTTGGGGAAGCTTATCACTACACCGTCTGGGCGGTTCCATTTTAAAACTCTGCTGTATGTTACTTCTCCGGTTTAAAACAGAGTCCATGTTATCGGAATTTTCGATTATCCGAGGTACTTCCAGTCCACGTTGCCTGGAATATGTCAGGCCCTACTGTCAATAAATTAATCCATGAAACTAGAAATATTTTACTGAATGTTTTATTAATTGTCTAAAAATGGGACTTCGTGCTTTAGTGAATTAAATAATAAAACAAGTATTCTTAAAATATATATATATATAATATTTATTTGTGTGTGTGTGTGTGTATGTCCGCATATGTGCTTGAAACAATTTTTAAGTATTTTTTTATTTCACATGATAATAATTTGTTTGCATCGTTTGTCATCCTTTGGTAAAAAGAATTAACCGACATACTGTACTAACATTTTAATGTATGAAGCTCAAAATTTTGCACCGAAAGTAGTTGAAGAATGCAAATTACAAAGTGATTTTTTAATTACCTACTTGTATTACTGTATGTTTCGTTAAGTACATTTAATTATTTTTTAAAATAACCCCATTAACCGAAATTGTAGACACTGTAATAATTGTATACATTAACATTTTTAATAATATAGTTTTCGTATTATATGTGTGTATTAAATACAAAAGAAAAGTAATCGGATATCTTTATTTGTATAGATGAGGACACTCCAATATATAGAAACTTTAATGTGCACTATAAATGCTAAAAAGCACTATAAATGCATATAAAATGAAAACGTGTCCTGTTTTTGTGTGATTTTTGCACATTTTCAATTTTGTATAAAAACTGAGTAAAGATTCTAATATGTATTACCAGTGGCCGTTGATATACACCCCCTTTATTTTTTTATTACAGTCTGGTATCTATAACAGTTACATAACAGCTTTTATTTAAATTACGAGAAAAAAAATCTAGCATGGTAAAAAACGAGTCTTCATCGTTTGGGTCACAACAATACCATTTTTCATTAACTACAAAAGTTTAAGGATCTTTAAATAATGTAATTGGTATACTGAAACATATAGAATAAAATATATATGTTAATAATATATTTAATATTCGGATGAAAGATAAGGAGTTAAAACATGTAAAGACATGAGAAACTTAGAATGACCCCGTTATGAAAATATCTTTCTAATAAAGGAAATATGCAGATCTTAACATATCTTGATAAAAAATAGGTGAAATTAAGCCAAAACGGGGGGGGGGGGGGAAATCTGTTGCTGAAAAATCCTTTTAGTGCTACTGTGCGTTAAATATGATGTGGGGTCATTAATTAATCTCTAAAAATGTGTAATTTTTGCGTACGCACTTTTTACACAGTGAAACTCATTACTGAATAATAAATTAAACTTTAAACTTTGCCAAGAAAAGTACTAAAAGCACTAGGTTTTTTAAAAATAGCATTATGCCTAATGAAAGGTTTTAAAGTACATTATACTTTGAGCATTTGTGATCAAATGGAGATTTTTCCGACCGCAAAATATGTTTATTTATGTTTTTATTTTGTTTTTCATTTGGATAACTATAATTTTGGGATAAGTAACAGTAATGTTTGGAATGAGTAGTTTAAACTCACCTATAAAAGTGCGAATGGCAACATTTTTATTTACTTATTTTTTAACTAAATATAGAAATTGACATTTTGCGCATCATCCACCGCCACTTTAGAATGCAGAAAAAGAGGGGGGAAAAGCTAAAAACCCATAGAAATAGCATGGGAAGAAAACAAAAAAAACTCACAATGTCAAGTGTGTTAAAAACAGGCTCGCACCGTAAGTAATAAAAAGACAAAATTAACTAGAAAAAGACATTGAACAGCGGGAACGGGGGAGCTGGGGCGTTAAATATAACGGCCAGGATTAATAAGACTCGCCTAGTATGTGTCAATTAATCAATGAAACTACAACGATTTACTGAATATTTAATTGTCTAAAAATAGGACTATGCGCTTTAATGAACAGAATAATAAAAAAAGTATTCATAGAAAAATGTGTTTGTGTGTGTCCGCATGTGTGCTTGAAACAATTTTTAAATATTTTTTGTTTCACATGATAATTTGTTAGCTTCGTTTGTCATTCTTTGGTAAATGGAATTCACTGACATACTGTACTAACTTTCTTAATGTATGAAGTTCTAAATTTTGCACCGAAATTAGTTGAAGAATGCAAATTAGAAAGTGATTTTTGAACTACCTACTTGTATTACTGTATGTTTCGTTTTAAGTACATTTAATTCTTTTTTAAAATAACCCCATTAACCAAAATTGTAGACACTGTAATAATTGTATACATTGACATTTTTAATAATATAGTTTTCGTACTGTATGTGTATACTAAATACGAAAGAAAAGTAATCGGATTTCTTCATTTGTATAGATGAGGACACTCCAATGTATAGAAACTTTAATGTGCACTATAAATGCTAATAAACACTATAAATGCATATAAAATGACAACGTGTCCTGTTTTGTCTGATTTTTGTACATTTTCAATTCTATGTAAAAACGGAGTAAAGATTCTAATATTTATTACCAATGGCCATTGATATACCCCCCCTTTTTTTTTTTTTTTTTTTTTTTTTTTTTTAAAGTCTTGTATCTATAACAGTTATATAACAGCTTTTATTTAAATTACGAGAAAAAAAAAACAGAATATTATAAAACTAAGAATCTCGTCGTTTGGGTCACAATAAGAACATTTTTCATTAACTATTCAAGTTTAAGGAACTTTAAATCATATCAACACTGGTATACTGAAACATGTAGAATAAAATATATATGTTAATAATATATTTAATATTCGGATAAAAGATAAGGAGTTAAAACATGTAAAGTCATGGGAAACTTGGAATAACCCCCCTTGTGAAATAAAATATTCAGAGATCTTTTCTAATAAAGGAAATATGCCGATCTTAACATTACGTATTAAGAAATAGGTTAAGCCAGAACAGAAAAAAAAAAAAAAATGTTGGTGAAAAATCCTTTCAGTGCTACTGTGCGTTAAATATGATGTGGATTCATTAATTAATCTCTAAAAATTTGTAATTTTTTGCGTACGATTTGTTTACACAGTCAAAAAGCTAAAAACTTATTACTGAATAATAAATTTAACTTTGCCAAGAAAAATACTAAAAGAACTAGATTTTAAAAAAAAAGCGTTATGGCCAACAAATTATTTTAAAGTAAATTGTAGTTTTTAGCATTGGTGATCAAAAGTACAATTTTCCGACCGCAATATAAAGGATTATTTATGCTTTTATTTTGCTTTTCATTTAGATAACGATAATTTTGAAATAATTAATGAAGTAGTTTAAACTCGCCTATAAAAATGCGAATGGCAACATTTTTACTTATTTATTTAATTTTTAACTAAATATAGAAACTGGCATTTTGCGCAATTTACATCGGTGCCATATTGTACGTATTTTTAACATCATATTTCTTTGTAAAAAAATATCATCATGCTTGATATAATTAATCTACCAAAAAGAAGAAAAAAAACTATTAAATTTTCTGGTAGCAAAAATATAAATATATAAAATAAAATATATAATATATATATATAAACAAACATACACGTTGGCAGGTGTGATTTTATTAAATACTTTGGTCATTTAGATTGTTAAAAATATTTTAAAATTTTCGTTATGTATTAGTTGCATAAAATGTTCATTTGTGACATGAAACCACTCTATATATTTATGTATTTGCTTTTAATTTTTGTTTTAGCCCGTACTATGAAACTTCGACCTCGGCGTCAGTAAACAATCGTGTGTGAGTGAGTGATTTTTTTCTTTTCTTTACTTTACTTTACTTTATTTTATTTTATTATTTAGTAATTTTTCTTTAAAATTGCAACGAAAGAAATCACAGGGAAATTTTATAAATTAAATGAATAAAATTTAAAAGTGTAAAGAACTAAATGTTAATGACTAATGATTATTTCGGCCGAATAATTATTTAGATCTCGGGGAATGAGTGGATTTGGTGATGCATGAACTGGGATTTATTTTAATAATTTATGGCTCTTTTGATTGTATATGTTATGTATAACGAAACCTTGTGTTTAAAAAGAATTAAAAGGGACCTTTTTTCTGTTAATATATAAACACACACTCATCTATATTAATGAAGTAGTAACCTACATGTTGACATAGAAATTAAATTCTAATTATCTTGATGAGTTATTTTTAATGCAATACATGTAACACCTCTTAAGTTATAAAGAGGAAAAAGCCTGAGAAGTAGACTTTATAAATGTCATTTATTTTGGGTATCATATACATGTAAATTTTATAAAATTTATATTTATATATCATAACTATTCTACATTTTTTTAAATGCCATATATGTAATAGGAAACAAAAAAAAATTGTATATGTATTTATTCTTAAAATACAAAAAATGTAATTTTATAATAATAATATTAAATGTGTTAAATTTGCATAAAATTATAATCTGGTATTCTTTTCAACATATCAAACTTGGAAATATTTTTCAATGATCAATAAAAATAATTAATTTGTTTTTGTATAATGCTTTTCAATAAGATGTTACCCTTTTAAAATTTATATATACGTCATTATTTTTTTTTTCTTGGGGGGGGGGGGGGATAGGGATGGTAAAAATAGTCACTTTTTAGCTCCTCATCATACCATAGGTATGGGGAACTTAAGTAATCGTGAAAATTTTCGACCTCGGTTTTTTGACTTTTTTTTACACGTTTTCAGGTGTGAGGAATCCGAAAATGACAAAATTTGTATGGTGTCTGTTAGTTTGTGTACACGATATATCACGAACAAATTGTCGCAGAGAGGTCAGATCAGTTTTAAAATATTACTTTCGATACTGGCAAGAACCCTATTCATTTGCAACATTCAAATTAAAAAAAACTTCGTAAGCTATCAGAAATGTACTATTTTCTTAACATGG
Organism: Salticus scenicus; assembly: GCA_963930645.1. Taxonomy (NCBI): domain Eukaryota; kingdom Metazoa; phylum Arthropoda; class Arachnida; order Araneae; family Salticidae; genus Salticus; species Salticus scenicus. Next base: position 239,067,673 of record OZ005652.1, read on the forward strand.
GAGATGCATCGGGTGTATAAATTTGTATACATAAGATTAGAATGGCAGATTGTTAAGCTTTTATTTAATAACATATTTTATATTTTAGAATTCTTCTAAAAATAAATCTTTGTTGACTTTCTGTAAAGAAGCTAGATAATTTTAAATTTATTGTATTTTCAGGGTCAGTATCGAACACCGGTTCTCCACTTTTTAAAATTAGAATAGGAAGTCATAAATTAACACTTTAGAAGTAATTATATTTAATAGAACTAGACTACGTGTTTTTTAATACGATAAGGTAATGTCTAATTAAAAAAAAATGCAATTTATGGTCTCAAAACTAGGAAATTTTAACAAGCCAAGGAATCTTCAAGTTAATTTGAATATCCAACAAAGATATAAAAATGTCATTATATCTTACAAAATGCTACAGTTGCGACAGGAACTCCAGTTTAAAACTTATTTTTCATGGAAAATACAATAGCAGGGCTATCTTATAGCTAAATGCTGCCGCTTGTTTTAATACCACTATTTTTTTTTTTTTATGTAAATTTCGTCAATAAATCTGCAGTCATTAGTTTACTTTTTTATATTGCAGGTTAGTTGTACAATTTTCACTTAAATTTCTGAAGCAGTGGTACCAAATATCTATGTGCTTGGTGTGCGCAAAGTGTTTAAATGAGCCTATCATTTTTATTGCTGATTGGTTAACGACAAATGTTATAAGTAAATTCAGTACATGAGGCAGGTCAAGTTCCTCTATTATCCTGTTTAATTTCAGTAGCTCTTGTGTTGCACTAGCAGCTGCAAAGAATTCTGCTTCAGCGGAAGACAGAACAACGCAACGTTGATTTCGTGCTATTCATTGAATTGAAATTTTGCCTATTAAAAATAAGTTCCTTGACATCGATTCACGATCGAATTTATCGCCTGTAGTTTTTGTATTGTTTCATCTACCTTTTTTTTTTTTTTTTTTTTTTTTAAAAAAACTTGATATTAGTATGTCATCAACATAGACAATTATGTGTATTGGACCTGTTGTTTCACTGTTTCTGAATAAGAATGGTTCGGCCGTACACTGATTGAAGCTTAATTGTTTAACCCTTTGAGTGCTGAATACTCGCGGCCTATGCGGTCCATACGGACGGCGCGCGGTTGGCGCTGACGAGTCGTCTCATTCTTATCGCGGACGCGCTTTATGAGAGTGTTGCATAGTACACTGATCATTTTTGCCGGGCGCGTATTTGCGTCCGTAGTCCATACTGATAACATCTGCTAAGCGCGTATTTGCGTCCATAGTCTATATTAATGACTTTCGCTGGACGCATATGTGCGTCCATAGCGCTAAAAGCGTTACGAGATTCATCAGTTTTTAGGTTCAAAGTTCAAGCAAGTTCTTTTAAACCACAAGTAGACTTTTCTGACTTCCAGATTTTGTTTCCATTTCTTCGAGAGATATAACAGTCTGGCTGCTGCAAGTACATGATTTCTTATAGATTTTCGCGTAAAAAAACTATTTTCACGCCCACATAGTGAAATTGTTTTTCTGTAGGCAGCTCTAGCCAAGAAATCTCTAATTGTGCTATGGGAAATTATTGGAGCAAATGCTTCATGAAAATCTTCATATGTTTGGCTGATCCCTTGAGCTCTAACCTGGCTTTGTTTTGCTATTTTTCCGGAAAAGTCACATTTTACTTTGTATGTCCATTTGAACTCAATAATTTTTCTTGTGGGTGGAGGTTCAACTAAAGTGAATGGTGGTTTTTTTTTTTTCCTTTAAAAAGTTCATCTCTTCTTGGCAATTTTTTCATTTAGGCAATTTTGTTTTTATTGTAGGTTTGTAATGTTGAAAAAGTTGTTACGGTATTTTGGTTTATTGCCTTTAGTGTTTTCTGTTAAGTATATCAACCTAACTGATAACACTCCTTTACGGCATCAAGATGATCTTCTTAAAGTATCATTAAGGTTTCTATGTTCATTTCTGATCCTTTGGTCTGCTCCATTTTTGTCAATTTTGACAATTTCGCACGCTGCATACTAGTTTTTATTGGGGTGTTCATTAATGTTGTTTTTTGTAAGGAATTCTATTTGATTGTGTTCTCCTAAATTTTTTATTGTGTTTTCAATGAACTGCCTTTGCAAGTATTACGCAACAGTTTTTCAGGTACAGTCTATGTTCTTTCGTGCTGTTGTTGTAGTGCACCAAAGTACCTTCTTGCACTTAGTCATCTAATTTACACCTTATATTTTTGTGAATGTATGCTTAGGCTTTATAGCTAAAAAATTTTAAGTGGTCTAATTTGGTTTGCTATAACTCATTTGGTTTGTCATAACTCATATCAAATTTTTATTGTGGTATTTGTGGTTAGTCTGTTTTGCAGGTATTCGCGGTTTTATAGCTTCGTCCCACAATCTTTTGTCCAAGTTAGTTTCTGATAGAAGTGGACGTGCCATTTCGACTAACGTGCAGTTCTTTTATTCTGAAATCAAATTTTGGTCTGGACAGTATGAGCTGATGGTGAATACCATTTTCTTTCAGATAGTCTTCTATGTTTTTGTTTACATATTCCCCGCCATTATCTGAACTTAGATTTGGGTTAAAACCAGAAATTATATCTGTAGTAATATTTGTGAAAAGAGTTTAGTAATGTATTCTTTTAGTTTCACGATTTCTTCACTCGTTTTAATTAAAAATTAAATCATTGTATACCTGAAGAAGTCATAGAATTACTAGACTGCAGTTTAACGGTCAAAAAATGTTTTTTTTTTCATTTCAACAGGTAACATTGATTTTATATTCTATTTCTAGAATATTACAAAAATATTAATCTACAGAAGTTGTCGGAAATTATTTCTAATATCGAACAAAATCTAAAATTAGGAATATCATACTAAAATATATAAAAAAGGAGGCCGGAAAATGGCAATATATCTTATAATTGAAGAATATTAGGTTGGGAGTAATAGAACCTTCAAATAGATTAACAGAAGACTTAATGAAATAATCTCTTTGCCGTTAGCAGTTAATGTGTTCATCACAAAGTTGCAATCTTTGCATCTATCCAGTACGAATTAATCGCATTTTTAAAATTGATATCCAACAAAAATCCAGTGTTTAAATTAAAGCAGGATTTGTAAATAATAATCAATTAGCTCAATGTTCCCAGTCACCGCTGTTATCGTTCCAAATTTACCTAAAAAAAAAAAATGCTGATATTTGAAGAAAATGCAAAATGCGGATGGACTGGTACATAGATGGCATATATCACGGTTAAGATTGATAGCTCACGATGTAAATTTTAAAACTATTATCAGAAAATTTTTGTTGTGATATTTAGCGTTAAATACACGTGTATAGTGCAAATTACTCTTCGATAGTGCTAAATGAGTTACTGATTTTTTAACATTTTTTAATTCGCACTCTACAACGTTGTCCTAATTCATGACTATTTAACATGTAATCACCTTTATTCTGCCCTACAGTAATTAAAGCTTTCGTAAAGATGCCGGTCGATGTCATACATCATTATTTATCCTGTTGGACGAGAAACTGCATTATTGCACGTATTTGGCACTCTCCCAGTTGCTTGTTCTATGTAAATGGATTTGAAGAGATTTCGATTAATGCAGCTTTTTTACCCTAATTAGGGTAACTTAATCTTTTATTTTAAGGAAATAGTTCATCTTTAATAAATGATTTCGCACAATATTTTTTTTCTAATGTTTACTCGCTTTTTTCACCTCTTATAAAATATGCTTAACGTTAAACACTATCGTGTATATAATAAATCTGTGGTACCTAAGCATTTTATAATTGTTAGATTTAATGGATCATATCATTTTACTGTGTATGAAAAAGTTAAAGTAGCTTTTCCTTTTTTTTTTTTTTTTTTTTTTTTTTTTTTTTGTCTACTTAGAGACCACACGATCAGTTACTAGCACGTCTCTCGGCAGTGGTGTTTGCGGAGTGTCAAGCGAGAAAACCCCTGCCCAGCCATCTTCTGCGACTCCCGGCACAACTTCTGAAACAACAGCGGGGTCCTCCAGGCAACCAACGGCAGCCGAGCTGGAACTAGCTGCTGGCCAGTTTCGGCTATTTGGAAAAAGAGGCCGGGCCAGAAGTCGCAAGAATATGAAAGAACTCAGTCTCTTAATTCTACACCCAGGATGGAGCAGGTATGTATCTAGAAATACCTTAACTTATAATATTAGAGTTATAACTTGTTTAATGCGTAAATAGCTCAACTCTGTTTTTGTAAAGGAAAGACATAGTTTATTTAAGTTTATTTCAAAGTTACAAAAATATATGGACTATAATACAGTTAATTCTCTTAGAATATAACGAAAAATATTTTACGATTATTTTATTTAAATATATCCTTATTATTTCTTTTTTTTTTTTTTAACTTCCATATGAATCTAAAATATATATTTTTTTTTAATCGGAAAAATTAAATGGCTTTTTGTAGTTGTAGGCGAAACTCTATTTTATTAAAAAATCTAAAATAAACATCAGTACAACATGCACAGTTTGTGTCAATTGATATTTGAGACTTGTACTTCTTCTTTAATTAAGATCTTAAAGCGGAAAATACAACGTAATATCTGTCTCTTGGCTTTGATTAAATCTGAAATTATCTGAAATTAAAATATTGGCTATTGTTTTTTATAATACTTTCGATATTTGGTACAAACGAAAAGTGTAAAAATAGCATAAACAGAATGTAGGAATGAACTTTCATTTTTGATATTCATGTACCGTAATGTAAGTACCGTAATTCCTGGTAGATACCCCGCAGGATATATAATCCAGTTTTGCACCAGAAATTTCAATTGATAAATAAATTTATATTTGTACGAGCTCTTCCTTCGAAAAAGTATAGATTTCTCTATTAAGTATAATTTCTGGTGGAGAAATGACATATCTTACCTGCGGGTTCTCTACCAGAAATTACGGTACTTATACTTTTGTTCTGTAGATTAAAATTTTAAGTCTAAATGTAAGTATATATTTTCATTTTTGACTCTGTAAAAATTTACCAGACTATTTTTCTCTATTATTTCTACCTCTATTTTTTAATACGATAATATGTAAACAAATATTTTAGTTGTACTATAATAAAAAAAAACTTTCATTATTTTTTTACATATATAGGGGTATATTAAAGAATACAATGTGTCAAAGGTTATGGCGAAAATAATTATTTTCTAGTTCCTTGTAGTTTAAAATAGATTTATATACAACAACATTCTTATTCAAAAATTTCTGTTCATTTAAATAATTTGTATAAGTAATACTGGTGAATATGGAATCATTTAGTAAAATATTTCGGAGAATTATGTCCAGTAGAAAAGATGCATTTTAGTTATAGTATTCAGCACTGAAATTGTTTTAAATTACACTGCACGACATTGAAAATGCAACACCAAGAAGGAATGATAATAACGGAATGAAATTTGTTGGACACATACATTATAGTAGGAAGAACAATATATTAAAATTTCAGGAAATTTGGAATAATATGTAATGAGAAAACAGTACATAGAGCAGCGACCTCTGTGAGCAATAACAGCACATACCTGCCTAGGCATTGAATCGAACAGCGATTGGATGACATGTACGGGTAGAGCACTTCATGAAGCTTCAACAAGTGTCACAATTCATCGATCGAAGTTACTGGTGAGTGGTGGGAGGCCAGTCGCTTTTCAATGATTAAACGGTCATTTTCATCAGTGCGAGATCAGGAGAACGCGCTGCCCAGAGCAACAGTCGAACACATTCTGTATCAAAGAAGGTCCGGACAATACAAACAACTTGCGGTCGTGCATTATCTTGCTTTAATTTTGCGCTACGGAGGCCTCGAATACAGGGCAGAGGGGCGGTCCTTGACTCATCAGAAATTCAATGGCTGCTGTTCAGAGTGCCAGGAATACGAACATGATGTCGTATCTCAGCTGGCAATGTGCATTATTCATAATGCCGTTAAATACGAATAAGGCAATCTTGATGCTGTAAACAGGATTGTGATTTGTCTGCAAATGACTTCACCCCATTCCTGCGTCCAGGTTCATCGTTGATCACACATTAATGGCGCCCATATCAGTGATGCAATTTTGAGGGTAATCAGAATTTTGGCAGCCGCATACTGAGGCACCACCTGGATTTATTGTATGTTGTGCCATTCGATACACGTCTCGGTCACCGTGTTTTCATTCCTGCCACTCTGAATACCAGCCATTACATTTCTGACGAGTTAAGGCCTATAACTCTGCCCTATGTTCAAGGCCTCCGAAGCGCAGCATTTAAGCAGGACAATGCACGACCGCAAGTTGTCCATATTGTCTGGACCTTCATTGATGCCGAATGTGTTCGACTGTTGCTCTGGCCAGCGCGTTCTCCTGATCTCGCACCAATGAAAATGACTGTTTAATCGTTGAGAAGCGACTGCCCCCCCACCACTCATCAGTAACTTCGATCGATGAATTGTGGCATCGTGTCAAATTTAGTAATTTTAGTAATTTTAGTTTGAATCGCTCAACGTACCGTATGTGGAACATACATAAAAATATGATTTACTAATACGTTTACTATTGTAATATAAAAAACAACTTACCTCTGCAAAATATACGCTTCGATATAACACACAGTATTTTTTTTCGAGTCAAAACTCTTCAATAACTATTCTTCTTTTATTTTTGATTTCAGAGAAACGACTAACGTATCACTTTCATTCAAATTTCACACTGAGTGCACTATAACAAAAACACGAACGACATCTTTAGGTAAAGACTCGTATTACTACATTGCTAAATGTCAGTAGCTTCTATCAAGATGTCAAGAGATGTCGCTACTAATAGTTTTATAGCTATAGGAACGATTAAAGTCGGTGTTCCACATATGGAACTGGGTGCCTTGTAGGGTTAAAGCATTTATGTGTAATTTTCCTTGTTTTCCAAAACTCTTCACTTTTTGTTTCAAACTCCTAGTGCTATACATATTTTTATTTCTTAAAGTAAACTAGTTATTTATTTTGATATATATATAAAATATAAGATAAAAATATACTAATTTCATTACTCCACATTGCAATATGCATAATAATTACATCATAATAAAAAAAAAAAAAAAAAAAAAAAAAAAACTAGTTAAATTTTGAGATTCTTACAAGTGAAAATATGAGTCTTTCTAATGCAAAACATTTAGAATTCGGCAATTTATTTTTCAAAGCAAATTATTTAATATTGTATAATTATTTATATATATATCAGTCTCTGTTGTACAGTCATACATTTATTAGACTACAATATGACGGTTATAAAATATTTTATATATATATATATATATATATATATATATATATATATATATATATATATATATATATATATATAGTTTATGCATTTTAGCAGGTAACATTGATTTTATATGCTATTTATAGAATATTGCAAAAACATCATCTACAGAGGTTGTCAAAAATTATTTCTTATATCAAACAAAAATTAGGAAATAATACTAAAATATATAATAAGGAAGACCAGATAAGGACAATATACCTTATAATAATTGAAAAATATTAGGTTGGGATCAAAAGCACTTTAAAATAGATGAACAGAAGACGTAATAAAATCGTTCTGTTTGCCGTTAGCAGTTAATGTGCTTAAAGTTGTAATCTTTGCAGTTATCCAATAATCACATTTTTAAAATCATTGAACAAAAATCCCGTGTTTCAATTAAATCAAGATTTGTAAATAATAATCAGTTAGCTCACTGTTCCCAGTCACTACTGTTATCGTTCCAAATTTCACTTAAAAAAAATAGTTTACGCTCATATATGAAGAAAATAAAAAATGCTGATGGACTGGTTCAGAGATGGCATATATCCTGGTTAAGATTCATAGCTGACGATGCAAATATTAAAACGTTTATCAGAAAATTTCTATTCTGATATTTAGAGTTAAACACACATATATAATGCAAATTACTCTTTGGTAGTGGTAAATACGTTACTGATTTTAGCCTTGGTAAACGTATGTGACTTTTAGGTTATTTTGGAACAGTTGGAACTTCGCATCGTTTTCATATAGACCATTTTTTAACGTTTTTAAATCCCACTCTAAAACGTTTTCATAATTCAGGACACTTTGACATATAATCACAATTATTCTTCAATACAGTAATTCAAGCTTTCGTAAAGATGCCGGTCGGTGTCATATATGATTATTCGTCCTGTTGGACAAATAACTGCATTATTGCATGTAATTAGAACTCTCCCAGTTGCTTGTTCTATGTAAATGGATTTGAGGACATTTCAATTTCAGATTTTTTAGCCTAATTAGGACAAAATAAATGTTTTGTTTTAAGGAAATGGTTCATCTTTTAATAAACGATTTCGCACTTTTTTTTTTTTTTTTTCGAATGTTTACTCGCTATTTTCACATTTTATAAATGCTTAACATTAAACACTATCGTATATATAATCTCTCGTACCTAATCATTTTATAATTGTTAGATTTAATGGATCATATTTCATTATACATTAAGAAAATTAATGTAGCTTTTTTTTCCTGGTCTACTCAGACACAACACCATCAGATACAACCACGTCTGTCGGCGTTAGTATTTTTGGGGACACAAGTGAGAGGACTCCCGTCTAAACACCTTCTGCGATTCCTGGCGCAACAACAGAGCCAACTGCAGGGACACCGACCCAGCCAACGGCCGCAGAGCTGGAACAAGCTGCTGCGCAGTTCAGGCCGGGCCAGGAGTCGCATGAATATGAAAGAACTGCTTCTCTTAGTTCTACTCCCAGGTTGCATCAAGTATGTATCTAGGTATACTTTTAGTTATAATATTGGAGTCATAACTTATTTAACGAGTAAATAGCTCATCTCTGTTTTTTTTTAAAGGATAGATTTAATTTATTTACGTTTATTTCAAAGTTAAAAAATATGTGGCATATAATGGAGTTAATTCTTTTAGAATATAATAAAACAAACTTTATGATTATTTTATTTAAATATATTATTTCATAACATTTTCTTTACTTTGTTATCTTTATATATATATATATATATATATATATATATATAAATTTTAATCCAAAAAATTAAATGACAGTCTTGGCTTACAGTCTTGCAAGAAGGGCTGCAGTCAAACAATCCTTGTTTTTCAGAACTTGTTTAGAACTTTCCTTTCAGAAAAAAACTTAAATTAAGATGGATTGTATGGAAACTCCACTCCTCCGCTCACTACTAGTATAAGGATATTAAACAGGATCTATCTTTAATCCTTTCTCAAAACAAAAAATCATGTACCCTTCTTTTGCGCTTTCCCAGCGGCCATCTTCATTTAACAACAATAAAATGACCATATAGGGTGACCCAAAAGTCACAGAAAATATATATTATTCGAGATGTACCGACTCTAGCAGTTTTCTCTCACATTTTAAAAAGATGTGTCCGATTAAATGATATTGTGAATACTGAAACTTTTTGAAGAGGCATATTATAATGTGCAACATCTTACTTTTACTCAGATGAAGTGCGCTATTCACATTGATCATTTATAATGTCATTTAAGTTGCTGAATACATTGTGCCACTGTAGAAAATAATTTTACCATTAAAGCACCACCTGATGAAGAAAATTAAATTATTTTTTTATAAATATTTTGTTACCTCCAAAAATGGCATCGCTTTTCGTATATTTCGAGGAAAATCGCTTAGTGCTACGGTCAATACTTTTTGAATATTTTATATATATATATATATATTCAGAGAATTTTAAATCACCTGGTATATATTTACGCACTACAAAACAAATGTAAAATAACTTGAAATTTTTTAAGAGTAATTTTGAAACTTGATTCTTTATAGTTTATATGAGATTAATTTATTTTTGATTGGCTTTTCCTATATACGTGTAAGAGAACTTCTATGCCATATTCTATATAAAACCTGTCCTCCATATAGTAATATAAATATTACTACCATGCAAAGTGACAAATTTCTGCATTTAGGGTACCATTTTTTTTTTTGTATTTGAAGTATTTCAATTACTATCAAAAAATCTGTGAATAATTAAAAGAATGATTGCCTTATGAAAATATGGATGAAAGATTTCGAAAACAGTGCCAATTTTTCTGCATACCGATATGAATATACTTTGCAAGATAAATATTCTGCTGAAGTATATTTTAAATTAAGATAAATGCAGTAACATACGCGAATATTCTTGTAGATCAGTGTTAAACACCTGCAGTTATATATAAGGTGGCCATCAAATTTGCAATTTTAGCAAAAATCTTGTTTTGATAGTACGACACTCAAAAACAGCACCTCCTCTATCCCATATTAATAAAATAACGTAAGAATATATTTAATAAAATTAAAATTCCAATGATTCCAATTTTTGTTTCTATTCCATTAATTCCACACTCTTATCTAATGTAATAAGCATTCCTTATAACTGTGTCTAGTCCACCTGCGGCCGAGGATTTCTGCGCTCAAATCTGGTTGACGTGAGCTGCCGGGTTCGATTCCACTCGTCGGCCGAGCTGTTTTAATTTTTCCGAAGATTTATCCGAAACTTCCGTAAGTACGGGCTAGGACCGCTTGTAAAGACCCCTATGGCGGGTACTCCCCATCAGGCCTATGACTCTAGAGCAGTCAACCTTGATTACTCCCAGTCCCAAATCCAAATCTTATAACTAGAGCAGCAAAGAAGTTTTATTTAGTATATAGAATTTAAAATAATTAATAATATATATATTCCCGAACGAATATTCCAAAAAAAGCATGATTTCATATTGCGAGACACTATAAAAATATCTCGTATATAATTTTCTGAAATTAAAGTTTAGTTGCGTATGTGAAATTTCATGGAATAAGCTTTCTATACATTTTCAAATTATACAACATGAATATTTGAAAACGCATGTTTAGACATATGAAACTCAACTCTTACCGAAACACAGATTGTATATTCCATAAAATACATGCATTTATGCATATTAATAATAAATATTGTTTTTAGTATATTTTTTCATTACGAAGTTATCAATATATTTTTAAACACACCTCTTACAGCGCATTTTATAATATTTCAAATGTATTTGTGCAAAACCCACTCGTGCTATTTGCATAAATTCAATAAATATCTTGCATTTTTTTTTGTTTACCAGAGCCTGATGGATTTAACACCTCCACCTTGGATGGAGCATTCGATGCTGCCACTGACTGACGTATGTATTAAAGCTTAGTGAAATTTATTATCTTTAATAATATAAGTTTTACATATTTTACTAATTAAATTTTATTTATTCTAATGTATACGTTTTGAATTTAAAGTTTGCTTATTTCTTTTATTTCTGTTATATTTGAGAAACGTTAATAGCATTTCATGACACTGTATTTCTTGCGTTTATACTGATTAATATTATTATTATTATTATTATTATTATTGTAGTAATTTTTTTCAGGCGCCTATATAAAACGTTTGTAAGCTGCGTTTCTGAAAAATTTCAGAAATATCATTTTGTTACAAAAAAAAGTTTTAATTTAACCTAACAGATACTTCTTATATTTTGATGTAGAACATTTATACGTTTTGGAAACTAATCTAAAAGAAACAATTTGAAACATTTTGAATGTTTTCTACAGTAGTCACATTATTTCAATGTTTACTAAGTATTACATTTCATATATATATATATATATATATATATATATATATATATATATATATATATATATATATATATATATATATATATATATAATTACATAAATTATACATAAATTATTTTTAAGATATTAATATTAGATGAAATATACAATAATTATCTTATCCAAAGAAAGAGAAAATTATTTCAACGTTTATGAAAAATAGTGTATTTCGAATTTTATTTTATTTTTCCCACCAAGTACAAAACATAAATACTTATAAGAAGATTCATTTTTTTAAATATTTAATTAATAGTTATGAACAACATTTAAACGGAAATGAAATTCAGTTGTGTTTTATAGGTCATCAAAGTGCACGGTAATGAATTTGAAAAAAATTTTCCCGCTAAGACTGTTTAAAAGCAAAAACAAAATCATCATAAGTTTATCATCATATTTTATTTCTTAATATTTATTTAAATAGTGATTTTCGGTCCTTTAATTGTGCTTTTATTTTACCCTATTCTCCGCAGAAGAGCACACAAACTGACTTTCAAAGGCCGCATCTCTGGAGGTATGCATTCGAAGTTTATTTTGTAAAGAATCTGACAATTATACTTAAATTTCATAATTTCTTTTCATGTTATTTATTTAAACTTTTAATTAAATAATAAATATAATTGAAAATTAATGTTTCCTAGGGATTATATATTTCATAAATATTTCTTTACCTGCAATTTATAAAATTCTTTGTAACCATAAAGACAAATGTGACGTTAAATACGATGTTGGGTCATTAATTCTAAAATTTTATTATTTTTTGCTTACACGTTGTTTACACAGTCAAAAAAACTAAAAAACGCTTTACTCAGTAATAAATTAAACTTTAAACTCTGACAAGAAAAATACTAAAAGCACTGCATTCTTTTTAATATCATTATGACAAATGAATGATTTTAAAATACATTATACTTTTAAGAATGGCAAACAAATGGATATTTTTCTGACTGTAAAATAAGTTATTTTACGATCTTATTTTGTTTTTCATTTAAGTAGCGATAATTTTGGAATAAGTAATGAATTAGCTTAACTCACCTATAAAAAAAATTTGAAAGCGCAACTTTTTTTTTTTTTTTTTTTTTTATTCCATTTTCTCATTCGAAAAAATTATAACGGATAAATTAATAGTAGTTTTTTTTTTATTTTATTTTTTAGAATTCTCAAAAATTCTGAATTCAAATACAAGAATATTAACTAAATGCATTTTTCTCATGTTTTTGTCTCTAAAATAAAGTAAAAATTAAATTTTCATAAACTAAGTACCAATTTAACCTTCCAGATGGCGCGCGTATGTGAGAGATACACTAGCGGTGAATCTCATTGTACATCTAAAAAGTTAGAGAGAATTTGGAACGCTTATCTTTGGCTATAAACTCAATATATGTTGATCTATTTTTATTTATCTTTTGATCCTCGAGACAATGATATGAAGCTGTATATTTGTATTTGAAAAATACGCGCGACCGTTCATGTAATGTTTTGTTACATTTGATTTTTTTTTTCGCTGTTTAAAATGATTTTCTGTTTTTGTTTTAAACTTATTTTAAATATTTTTAAAATTTATTAACTTTCAACTTTACTTTTTATTAAAAAGGACAAAACATCAACTATATTCTTTATTTTACTTTCAAATAATTCCGATTTTTCTTTGATTATTTTATATTGATTTTGTGCTTTCAGTTTCATTCTTTCAGTTCTTTTTTTTTTTTTTTTTTTAAATAAAAGTTCCAATTCAATGTTCTTATTAATCTTCAAATGGTTATAGTATAATTAAAATATTCAGATACCTAAAATACGTATTGTGTATGTGAAAAATACGCGCGACCTTCCATATTCGTATAAGCAGCGCGCCAACTGGAAGGTTAATGGTTGAAAATATTCAGAGTAGAGCTTTTTAAAAAAAAAAAAAAAAAAAAAAAAAAAAAAAAGTTAATGAGTAGTTCTATATACAAGTTACCCCATATAGTTGCACTGGATTTGTTCATTGAAAACAGGGAAATTGCAAGAGGGTTGGCTTAAGGAGCCTTAAAAGCTTTTTCTTTGACAGTTCATTTTGTGCGATTTCTATTGGTAGTTTCAGTTAACAAATACTTAATAATCTGTCATTTCATCTATCATAATTAGTACAACTTGTTTTTTCCTCCTAAAAATATACCCCCCCCCCCCCATTTAATACGAATGTTTAATAAAATAAAATACTTTTTTTTACCTGTAGTGAATATCTTGAAATGTTAAATTATGGCACCCCCAAAACATCGTTACAAGTTTGTACTTTTACAGTTTTTAAGAAAATAATTGTTAGTTTTTTTCTACATTTCAATTTTTTTTTTTTTTTTTTTTTTTTTTTTTTAAGTTATATAAATATTACAAGAAAATAGATATATTCCAACTTATGAAATTGCTTAATTTGTAATTTGTACTAAGTATGTATAGAGAAAAATTTTGTTATATTTATACATTGAATTATTAAAAAAAAAAAAAAAAATCAATAAATTAAATAAAGAGGGGTTTTTTTTTTTTCTTTTTTTTGGGGGGGGGGGGGACACCTTGAACAAGAAGCGAGAAAACGTAATCTTATGTTAAAATATAAACCTTACAAGAAAGAAGTCATTACTTTATTCAAGGTCCTATAATTATAACTAGCTGTGTTCTTCAGTAAGACAGAAAATTAAAACTTAAAAATAAAATGCACATAAGTATTTATATATAAATATAAAGAAAAATTTATTCAAGAACATGTACATTACACTAAATTCTTGGTCACTTGAAGCAAGTAATTAGATGAGAATTGTTTTGGGAACTTTTTTCACTTTTACAAGAAAATTCTGCATCAATCCTAAGAATTCGCCCTAGGCTGCAGGGAAGTTCAAATCAAGTAGATAATACAGCCCTAAATGTAAAATGGTTGCACGCTCCAGGGAAGAAATTTGTTTCAAATGGAGCACTTGGCCCCCACTAAGGAGTACTTTGGTAGTTCCAAATAAAGACTCGTCAATGACAGTCTTTGCTCTGGGAGTATATTCACCCTAGATAGAAATTTATAAGGAAATCTTTTAAAAATATTAATAAACAAATTATTATTTTTTTTTTCATCAAAATTTATAAGTGTATTTACAAAGCTTATAAAAATATTTTCTTTATAATGTTGTAAAATTAGAGTAACTAAAAGAAAACTTCTGTTTACAAAACATACGTAACTAATTTAGATTTTTTTATTTTAATTCTTATTTTCTTAAAATATTTCTAAGTAAAAGGATAGAATAGCTATATATAGATGGAAATTTATATAAAAGTACACCCCAGTTAAAGACTAATTTTTACCAGTCCAATACCTTCTCTAAAGACTTAATGCAAATTTACCTCCATTAAAAGCCAATCTACATTTAGATCTCTCTCTTCGAGTGGTTATATTTTAACTGACAAGGAGAGGTCACGACATGGAAAATTCAGATCGGGACGAAATTGCGCAGAATTGTAGTATACTATGAGGGTAACAACATATTAAAGCAGTAGGACCCACTATCCACAAAATTTCGAGAAAAAAGCATTTAAAGTTTCAGTAATCTTTAAATACAAGTTATTTTGCAAGCGAATAAGCGCCTGAGTGGCGTGATCTTAAAGCGCGAGTCTCCCACCCAGATGACTTGGGTTCGAGGCTACCTGCGGGACTACTTTTTTTTTTCTTCTGAAACTTTTTATGTAATCTTAACTGTTTATTTATTTTACTTCATTTTACAATTCAATTCAAAATTTGAAAATTTTAATAAAAAAAATATTTAACTTTCTTGAGTATAAAATAACTTTTTCTATTTTTAATATTTATAACTTAAAAATACAATAAATTTATACAACTTAAAAAATAAATTTTAGTTTTATTTTAACTTTAAAATAAGGTAAAACTAAAGAAACTGTTTTTAATTATTTATCTAAATATTTTATTTCATTTTAGGTATATTTAATTTTATTCTTTAAATTACAAAAAAAAAAAAAAAAAAAAAAAAAAAAAAAAAAAATACAGAGAAATGATGATTTTAATTGCATATATAATTACTATCCAAATTAAATAATTACTTCTCCAATCAATAGTTTCTTAAAAATTATAGTATAGGATTGCTATGCTATTAAATTATTACAGGTAAAGAAATGTTATCTTTAAATGTAGATTTTAAATGTTAATGAACATCGTTTTTTTTTTTTTTTTTTCGATAACGACTTTTTTTTTTTTTTCTTTATTCTTTTGTGCACAAAATAAAATTCCACCTGCCTTTTATTATTAACAAGCTAGAAGTGTTTACGTAATTTATACCCATTCAAACCAAATCAGGAAGCTCAAACCAAGACTTAAGTATACCTGCTAACTATTTTACACTTTGTTAACAGCTTGCTTATTTTTTAATTATTTCAATATTTGTCTGTTTTTCTTTATGTTTCTTATTTAGGGTTTTGTAAAACTAAACTTCATTTTTTAAGTTATGGAAATTTATTGTATTTTTAAGTTATAAATATTAAAAACAGAAAAAGATATTTTATACTCAAGAAAATTAAATAATTTTTTATTAAAATTTTCGAATTTTGAATTGAATTGTAAAATAAAGTAAAACAAATAAAAATTTAAGATTACATAAAAAGTTACAGAAAAAAAAAAGTGTAGTTCCGCAGATAGCCTCGAACCCAAGTCATCAGGGTGGGAGACTCGCGCTTTAAGATCACGCCACTGAGGCGCTTATTCGTTTGCGAACTAACTGGTATTTATAGATTACTGAAACTTTAAATGCTTTTTTCTCGAAAGTTTGTGGATAGTGGGTCCTACTGCTTTAATATGTTGTTACCCTCATAGTATACTACAATCCTGCGCAATTTCGTCCCGATCTGAATTTTCCATGTCGTGACCTCTCCCTGTGAGATTAATCTCCATGTTTGTAGTAATAATCTGTATGCAGAAAAACAAAAAATAGGATTTCTAATTTCTGAATATGCATATCTACAAATGACGTTTGGAAAGGAATATTTGTATCCTGCCAGTTTTTGATAATGCATTTAAAAATGAAATGTGGCTTTTACAGTAGTTGTTCACTTTAAAGGGCACAATAAAAGTATTAAACTCAACAAAGTTTCAAAATTAAAAGTTTTTTTTCTTTTCTTTTTTTAATGAGTTTATTTATATAACGTTCTCTGGCTAAGAAATTATGTTAACTGGTTTGTAACAAAATCATTTGCTCAAAAGCTTTCAAATCTAAACAAATAATAAACAAAAAAAATGTAAACTTTAATAAATAAAATAATTTATAGAATTTAAACTTTTCTAAATAACCTCTATTCAAGGGCCACCTCTCTAGAGGGTCAAATTTCTGTAGCAAATTTCAGGCCTTAAAAAAAGTTCACTGTCGGAAGTTAATCTAGAACAAATTTAGTGTACTTCTTTGGGGAATATTGACAAAGTTAATTCTCTGAAATATACCTGTACATTGAAAATTTGTATATGAGCCTGAATGCATCAAACACATAAATCTGGAGGATAACTCTGGACATGATAACTAACACGCTTAACTCCGGAGGTAATGAGAAATATCGAAATAAACACCTATTTTCCTTGCACATTAGAAATTACTCACCGACATAATATTAAATTTACAAATTTTCTATTTAAATTTTTAAATTTAAATAAACTGCTTTGTGAATTTTGTTAATTGTTCGGAAAAATTGTTAATTTTTACAAAGAATTTTTCAGAATTTTTTTAACTCACAAATAGGGTACTATTTAAAAAAAGACTCATTAAACCTTGACTGCATATATTCCTCCCCCTCTTTCCCCCCCCCCCCCCCCCACATGTCCAGTCATATGTTTTAAACACAAAACAATTGCTTCTGTAATGTGAATCGATAGAAATTTTAAACTTTTTGAAGTTTATCTATTTTAATTTTTTTGAATTATCAGTAAAATTGCTAAGATGATTTAATGGCCAAAAGAATATTTATAGAGTGTTTTCTTGTTATAGAGCTCTTATATGTGGCGATAAATTTTCATAGTAAACCAAACCAGTAATTTAAATAATATCATACAATTTAATAGAATAATTTGTATTGCATTTTAATACATCAAAGTTTAGAGAGATAAGAATAAACTCTTTCGGTTTATTTTAAAAACTGGAACATGAATTTTTACCCTATAAAACTACAGAGTTACATATGTCTATGCAGTTTTTTCATAAATAAATTGCAAAAAATTTAGGCTGTTGAGGAAATTTTTGTAAAATAGAAATAGTTTATTTCCTGTGATTACATTTTTAAACATGAGTAAACCGTTTGAATGGCACATCTTTTTAAATAAAAATGTAAAATTTGTTCTTTATACACGATTTAAAAATATGCTATAACTACATCTATATTTCAAAAATTTATTTGCAATAGCAATTTTACTTTTTGGTTTGCAGCAATTGTAAATTTCTTAGAGATGTAAATTTAACTTATATATTGCAATAATACTTAAACTTCTGTGTTTTTAATACTATGCAAAATATTTTTTTAACATCAATTTTTATCAACGGTCTTTCCCCTCTCAAAAAAAAAGGGGGGGGGGGTGTATAGAAAATTAAACTTTCCAAACTTTGATATCATTGTCTTATTTTATTAATTTTACAAGTGAGCTCATTAAAAAATCAATATTGCATATTATACACTAAAGAGAGGAGATACTGGATTTATGATCAGATTTTCAGATCCCATAAAATTTAAAATTTAAAAAATTTGATGAGCAGTAAATAACATATAAGGCCTATATCTGATAGAAAAGCATGGAAAATGGTGAATGAACTCTCATTTGTAATTTTAGGTTAATTTTTTTTTTTTTTTATAGTGATCAATGGCATTCATTAATCGCTCTGATAGAAATAATAGATGTATATAATACATATTTTTAATCTTCACACATACATTCACCGAATATATTAAGAATAATTAATTTAATACACTTACTTTTTTTAGTTTAAAACAGAAAATGCATAATTTATTTATTTATTTATTTATTTAGCTTTGCTTTGCTAGAAATAATAATTAAAAAAAAAAAAAAAAAAAATTGCCAGTTCTTTTTTCTTATGGAAATATATATAAAAGTATTATATAATGGTTGCAGTGGACACAAGCAGTGTTGCCTGAAAATAAAATTGCTCCTAAATTAGTTTGTGCAACACTTATTGACATTTTAAGTATTATGCATATGTATGTTTAATGCGTTAGCCCTAACTTCTACTTTGAAAGTGACTGGTTTTGCTTACTTTTAAAATTACCAATATTTCCTAAAATTCCCGGGTTTACTTCCATCTTCCAAAAACTGGGTTTTTTGGAATGCTAGTTATCGTTGAATGATTGTGTATTGAATGGAGGTGTAGTATAAGAGACATTATGTGCCATTTTATTAAGATTTTGTATGCAGAAAATAGTGTTCACCGCGGATGTAAAAAAAAAAAAAAAAAAAGTTGACATAGGTGGACTTTGCTCAGTTCCACATTCAATTTGTTCTCATAAATTTCTAGTGGGAGACATATTATAATCATGTTAAAAGAAATGAATTTGACCAAAGTTTGATACAGTGACAGAATGAAATCCCCGCCTAATAGGCTATCCACCGTTCACTTGGATATAATTATCTTATTCTAATCTATTAATTTACTTTATCAGGGTCAATTCTGTTGTTTAGTATTTATACTACTATTTCCAATGCAATAATCCTTAAAATTCAAATTTATATGAAAAATTTAAAATTTCCCTATGTTGATAAAATCGTAAATTGCGAATAATTTACGAAATTTTCCTTTTAGAATATTTGTATTCAATCATGTTCAAACAAATATCATAAATGTAATTTTGAAGTTGTCTAACGATCCTCAAAATGGAAGTTTATGCTCAATTTTGCCTTATTCTGCCATTTTAAGTAAATCGTAAATTCCAAATATCTTACGAATTTATTTAATTGGAAAAATCATAGTCAATGATATTCATGCCAGTATCCAAAATAATATTTAAAAAGTGGTTTGACATCTTTACAATGAAAATATCCCTCAAGATTGACGTTTATGTGAAATATTGCTCTGTTCTGCCATGTTAAGAAATTCGTAATTTTCAAATAACTTACGAAATTTTTATATTGGAAAATTTATAGTCATTAATATTCATGCCATTGTTCTAAATAATATGTAAAAAGTAGTCTGACATCTTTACGATGAAAATATCTCTCAAAATTGACGCTTATGTGAAATTTTGCCCTATACTGCCATGTTAAGAAATTTGTAAATTTCCAATAACCTGCGAAATTTTCAAAGTAGCATATTTATAGTTACTGATGTTCATTCCGGCATCAAAACTAATATTTTAAAACTGGTCCGACATTTTTACAGTAAAGAGTTTCCATTTAATGCACGTTTAAGTGAAAATTTGTCCTATTCTTCCAGGTTAAGAAAATCGTAAATTTCTGATAACTTACGAAGTGTTTTTAATTCGAATGTTGCAAATGAATAGGGTTCTTGCCAGTATCGAAAGTAATATTTTAAAACTTATCTGACCTCTCTGCGATCATTTGTTCGTGAGATATCGTGTACACAGACTAACAAACTAACGGACTGACATACTAACAGACACCCTACAGACACCATACAAATATTGTCATTTTCGGATTCCTCATACCTGAAAACGTATAGAAAAGTCAAAAAACCGATTTCGAAAGTTTTCACGATTACCCAAGTTCCCCATACCTATATAGTCCAGTCAATAGGTACGTAAAAAAGGGCTTACCTAGCAAAAGGTGGGGTAGAAGATTTTATTTTTTTAATTTGTACATATTAGTACTAATATGCAAAAAACGAGTTATCCAACATGGGCGGCCCCGGGAGAACTTTTGTCGGCTGAAAAACCTCGAAAATTTACTAGTTTTTTGGCATTTTTCGAAATATCTCAGAAATGGCTGAATTTAGCAATATTTTTCTATTATAAAGTTTAAAGAAGATTAAATTTTCTACAATTTTCTTCATTACAACTTTTTTATAGCACTAATAGCAAGCGTGTTACAGCCTCTTGAATGTCGGCATTTTTTCTCAAGCTAATAAAATACAACTCAAAGAAATGGGTCGGCGCATGAACGTTTATTAGAAAACGGAAAGAAAGGAAAGGACATATTCAGCTGTCTGACCTTAGGAAATGACATCTGCTTCGTAGCAAAGAAGGTATTTAAAAAAAAAAAAACCTTCCTTCACCCCCCCCCCCTTCAATTAAAAAGCTCTCCCTTTCCTCCCGCCTCTTCTCATCCTGTAGCTGCCTCGGCTGAACAGCTACCTATGTTATTCAATTCAGTTCAAACGTGCGAACGTACTGTTTCAACCCGTGAGCGTTTTCTATTACAATAACCAGACTGTTTGTTTCATTTTCAAAATCAGTTTGAATAAAGGTGAAGTAAAGATTCTGAAGGAGAAAGGTGTACAAAAATTCTGTAAAAGTGCAAAGCAAAACGTCAAAATGAAGAACATTAGTGTTTTTTGAAGAACCTAAAACAAGTAAGAATTAACAATGCCTGTCACAAACGATACATCAATGAGCGAATGATTGCAGCATATGTACGGCGTCATACAACTGGTGATGGAGCCGGTCCAAACAGTGCGGCTCCATGTCTTCCCTCAAGAACTGAAGGTTTTAGTTTTAAAGATCAGTGTTTCTTGGGTGGAGAGGGGATACTTGAAGATTTCTTTAAAAAACAGGAACGACTTCCTGAGCATGAAAGAAATTTTATCCACCATGCTATGAAACTGGGTGTGAAAGAAACAATTGTAAATGGTGCCGAAAATCGTGGGGATGAGAGAAGAAAAAAAGTACTTGAATGCATTGGAAATGTAAAATGTTTAGTTGCTATAAATGCTGGGTATCTAGAGGCCTAAATAAAGTGAGATGAAACGAGGATACTACCCTGCAAGTAACACTGATGAGGCAATGGAATCAATTTACTCCTAGCCTGAAAACGACTCGGAGGAGTGCCAGTATCATAAAGTATTTGATGAATAAAATAGAGGGTGATTTTCGTCCTGGCATCAGAACGGTTACATCATGCCTTTGCAAAAAATATGGTGAAGATGTTTTAATAGCCGAAACTGCCAACAAGAAAGCAGTTTGCTTTCAAAATGTTGGCTATAAAATACTCAGTGAAACTGGTATAGTAACAAGGACTCTGATCCTCAACAGGAAAATGTCGTACTAATTTCATCATTGGACGAGGCTGAAGAAGATAAGCTATTCTAAGAGCTTATATAATTACTACAAGACGGAGAGGAACAATTTGAGGACGACACACCTTCCTTCTACTTCTGATGACTATTGAAATTTAAGAACCCGGGCTTTCAAAACAACCACGAAGAAAATGAATATATATATTATACATTAATGTACGTTTCTTTATTTGTTTCAAGGCTAAATGAATCGCCCTATAATTTATATATAAAGTTAAATTTCTACAATTTACTTTTGTAATTATTTGCTATTGTTCTTCAAACAAGTTTGCCTATTTAGGAAGTTCATTTAAAATTAAGATTGTATATTGTTATTATCATCAACATTAATATAGCAGTAATTAATGTTTATTACAACATTATGTATTGTATCTAAATATCATTAATGTTTTATAATTTAATAAATAGTTGAATTAAAATATTTATGTATCAATGCATTGAGTTTTTACTTATTAGCATCCTAGTATTTATTTATTTACATTTATGTACAAATATTTTTTATTTTTCTTTGTATGTGTTTGAGTGTGTATTATGTGTTGCAGTGATAGAATACTATACATCGGCAGTTATTGGAGTCTGATGATGACTACTGTTGTTAGGCCATAATTGTCGGTGCGTGGCCATAGGGGGAGGGTTGTAAAAAGAGGAAAGTAAAAATTAGAAGGGAGCAGATTTGTTATCTGTCGTCCTTAGTGAAAAAAAAAAAAAAAGAAAAAGAAATGATCGCCAATTTATCTGGCGAACATATTTAATTCCTTTCAAAAATCACGATTATTTTAACAGGCTATATGTTAAGAGAACAATCAAGAATATAAAACAGCATTTCTTACAATATATATATTGTAAAAAAATACATCTGGTGTGTGTATTTCCGTATTACGTTTTTGATCACCAAATCCAAAAATCCCAAGGACGACAGATATCAGATCTATACTATTAAAAGCTGTTAAGCTTTCTGTAAATAAAGCTTCTAATTCTAATTATTACTACATATTATTTAGAAGGAGTAATGCGCTTTTTTTACGAAGTTGAGAAAACTGTTTATTTTCAAGAAGCTGTTACGCGCTTGCTATTAGTACTACAAAAAAGGTGTAATGAAGGAAATTGTAGGAAATTTAATCCTCTTTAAACATTACAATAGAAAAATATCGCTAAATTCAGCCATTTCTGAGATATTTCGAAAAATGCCAAAAAACTAGTAAATTTTCGAGGTTTTTCAGCCGACAAAAGTTCTCCCGGGGCCGCCCATGTTGGATAACTCGTTTTTTGCATATTAGTACTAATATGTACAAATTAAAAAAATAAAATCTTCTACCCCACCTTTTGCAAGGTACAATGTATTTATTGACTGGACTAATAGTATGATGGAGAATTAAAAAAAAAAAAAAAAAATGTATAGACAAATCTTAATTAATCCTGAGTCCTGAGCATTGTAATTACCAATGTATTATGTGGTGTAAATCCCCTAAGGAAGAGCCTAAAATGTGTAAGTTATTAACTGTAACTTACGGTACAAAATGTGCGTTTATTTAACCACACGAGTATTAAAACAAATAGCGATTGATGAAGGGGTTTATATATCCGTTAGTTTCTGTGGCAACTCTAAAATATTTTTACGTCGATGACATTCTATCGGGAACTGAAGAAGTGCCGTCTATTCTGGAATTGCAGAAACAGTTGATTTTAATGTGTAAAGCTGGGGGACTAGAGTTACATAAATGGGTCTCAAATGAAAGAGAATTAGTATAACAGGTCCATTTTAGTGAACAAGAATATCACTTTGATAAAAATAACAAATCTTCAGTGAAAACACTAGTGTTAAAATGGAATCCCAAAGACTATAATTTCAGCTTCATTGTATCAACAGATTATTCCAATTAAATCACCAAATGTGGTATTCTGAAAGAAATTGCAAAACTCTTTGTCCCACTGGATCTTACAGGACCAGTAATAGCACATATTAAAATATTTCTTCAAAAATTGTGGTTTGTGAAAATGGACTGGGATTAGGAACTTGCATTACAAGAGAGAGAAACACATGATAAAGTTCCGAAATGCTCTAAAAAAACTTAAAAATGTTTCAATCCCACGTTTAGTTTTCTCAAATTCTAACTGTCATGAGCAGTCTGAATCCACGCAACTCCAATATTTTTCAGATGCATCGAAAGAAGTTTATGGCACAGGAGTTTATTTACGTGTGATCACTAGTTCAAACAATCTGGGAGTAAGTTTACATAGTAGTAAATCTTGAGATTATCCACTTAAAGTACTGACTGTACCACGCGTCGAACATTCTGCAGCTGAATTGCTAACTAAATTTGTGTCAAAAGTACTAACATCACTAAATGTAAAAATAAATTTTGTGTACTTATAAACAGATTCAACAGTTGTATCGGCATGCTGAACTAATCATCGCACGTACTGAAAGCTTTTATTTCTAACCGAATATCTCGGATTCGAGAAATTAGGAGAAACTTTAGTTGGAGATATGTAAAACCAACAATAATCCATATGATCTCGTTTCAACAGGTATTAATCCTGATGAAATCTCTAATAACTGTTTGGTTCAGTGGTGTCAAAGTTTCTTCAACAGTAACATCTAAAACCGAATAGTGACTCTTTTAATGACACTAATGTGAAAGATTTAGATGAAGTTAAATTTAATGCAGAAGTGTCTAATCAATGTAAAAGAACATTCGTTTTTTTTTTTTTTTTATTGCTGATAATTTTTGTAAATTAATTCGCATTGCGAGTTTTTTTTTTTTTTTTTTTTTTTTTTTTTTTTTTTTTTTTTTTAGGTTCTTTAACAATTCCAGGAAAACATCGTCTAAGATTGTAGGATCTATCACTCTTCAAGAACTGCATGAAAGTAAGTTAATTTTAGTAA
This sequence comes from Salticus scenicus, assembly GCA_963930645.1. NCBI lineage: Eukaryota > Metazoa > Arthropoda > Arachnida > Araneae > Salticidae > Salticus > Salticus scenicus. The sequence continues at coordinate 239,092,527 of OZ005652.1, forward strand.
GACTTGTTCACTAAGAGGAGCTTGAAGAAGGTATTCAACATTTAAAGAAGGGTATTCATGCAACATGTAAAACTAGAAATTTAAATCCATTCTTAGATAAGTTCAATGTAGTACGAGTGGGAGGTCGACGGAGTAATTCTAATATTGGTAATGATAAAAAATTCCCATAGTACTGCCTTCTAAACACAAATTTACGGACATGATACTTGAACACTTTCATAAAAGGTATTTCCATATTGGTCCTCAGAGTTTACTTTATTCTGTTCATAGAGTGTTTTGGCCCTTAATAGGAAGAACAAATTGCCGTAAAATTGGGCATGATTGTGTAATTTGTTTTAAAGCAAAACCTGTAACATCTGAGCAGATCATGGGCAATCTGCCCAAGGAAAGGGTTAATTTTCATTTCCCATTTAATTGTACAGGGATAGATTTTGTAGCCCATTTTTTATAAAATATCGGGGTCAGAGAAAGGGAATTTTTCATAAAGTCTACGTTTGCATTTTTGTCTGTAAGTCACCAAGGTAGTTCACTTAGAGCTTGTTTGTGATCTTACTTCTGAAGCATTCATCACCCCCCTCAGTTTTTCGCAAGACGAGAAAAATCAGAAAAATTGTTTGTCAATGCTAGGATTTTTTTGGGGTCGCAAATTTAAAACTACGTCGCTTGCATAACTCAATTAAACCTGATAAGGAGCTCACAAATTTTCTCTCTTTTGAATCATTTGAATGGAACTTCCTCCCACCTAGAGCACCCAAATTTTGTGGTCTGTGGGAGGCTGCGGTTAAGTATTTTAAATATATCTTCAAACGTGTTACAGGCAACTATAAATTGACTTATGAATAGTACTTAACCGCAATTTATCCACAAATAGAGAGTATTTTAAATTCCCACCCGTTGACTTCTTTATCTGTGGATAGTGATGACTTGCAGGTGTTAACCTCTGCGCACTTTCTAGTTAGTTGACCTCTCACAGCAATCCCAGTACCTAGTATAACCCACATTATTTATGTAGATTATAGCAAAAACCCACAAAAATATCGCAGCTAATTTGGAAGGGATGAGAAAATAATTATTTGAATATACTACAGCAGAGAAGTAAGTGGATGATAGCAAAAAATATTAAAATTGGTGATATGTTTGTCATTATGAAAGATGTTATTCCAATTTGCAAGTGGATTATTGGCAGAGTAGTTGATGTGTTTTATTATGGAAAGGAATCAAAAGTACGTGCATTAAATGTAAAGACTAAACATGGAATTTATAAACGATCCATTGGAAAGGTAGCAGTATAGCCTATTAAAAATCAAATATGCATTGTCAAATTATTATATTTTCCTATTCTCTTTTTACTTTCCGAACACTATAGTGAGGAAAGTATTGTAATCATGTCAAAAATCCGAATTCGAGATTTTGATGTTTCTATACGTTTTGAGTTCCCCCTGAGTCCGTTTTCACTATTTTTACGATGATGTATGTATGTGTGTATGTATGTGTGTATGTCTGTGAGTGAACACGCTAGCGTCTAAACGCTTTGTTCGATTAACCTGAAAGTTGGTACGCATATTGTAAGTCACTATAGTACGAACCCTATAGATTTTGGTGAATCTAGCATTTATAGTTTTTTTACAGGGACACAAAGAAAAATTCTTTATCATTATGGCCTATGGGACTAAATTTTTAAAAGTACGATAGCATCTAAACGCCTTATTGAATTGAGCTGAAAATTTATGAGTAATATAAATCACTGTTGCACTAACTATAAGCATTTTGGTGAATCTAGCATTTATAGGTTTTTACAGGGACACAACGAAAAATTCTTTATCATTATGATCTATGGGCTCAAAGTTCAGTAGCGTTAAATAAAACATCGTGTAATAGATGGAGAAAAATACTCAAACACTCTATTATGGTTTTCTCTCTTTTGTTTAACAACTCCTCTTTCTTTACTTTATCTACAAAACTGTTAATTACTCAATGTTCGGAAAGTTGAGTGGAGTCACTCCAGATTTTTTTTTCTTATAATTGATAAATTTTAATCAAAATAAATCATCGAAATACTAAAGTCATTTGTATTTCTTACATTCTCTTGAAACACTGAGAGTTCGTGTTATGACCTTTTTTTTATTCTTGTTTAGACATGAAAAATGGTATATTAGAAATAGACATTAAAATGAGTATTTACTGTTAAAAAAAAAAAAAAAAAAAAAAGAGAGAGAAAAGTAATATATAATTTTGATAATATTGCTATATGTTTTCTTTAGTTTTTTATTATTTAGTTCTCTTTGCATTTATAGATTGTTTCATGGATCCTATTTCATGTTTAAGTTTAAATTCTGTTAATTATTTTCTTTATTTCTGAGTGTAATTAATATATAATTCAATTTTGTATTTGTAGCATATATTCTGTAGTGTATGTCTTCATGTGAAAATTTTCAAATTGCCATTTTAACGCCGGGCGGTATGTTGCACCTGCGCACAATGTAACGGTAAAAATCTCTCCTTTGGAATAGAGCTAGTCCAATTTTTGTAACTCCGTGTATGGGAGGCCTGCACATATCTCTACTCCCTTTCTGAAGTATTCAAAAAATGTTTCGTGATGTCAAAATCACCGCTAGTTATTAACGTTATTTCTCACAGTCCACTCTATCTTTTATTTGTCGAAAAAATGTGTTATATGGATTTAAATGTCTGATTTTACAATGTTCATAAAGATATTTCAATGTACACATTCTATATCTGCATTATGTTTTCTGTTTAATATCTCATTTTCAATATTAATATGCATTTTATGAAATGTGTTAAAGAAAAATATGATTTTGTTTATATTTGAATACTTTTTTGTGCGAAAGCTTAAATCAGCTGTTTATAATAAATCGTTTATTTATTTGTTTATTTATTTTATCTGTTGTCCTTCACTTAAGTCAAAGAGTTTAAAAACAAGAGAAGGTCAGAAAATATTTAAAAAAGAGGGGAAGAAAAGACAAAATGTGATTATTCTTCTGACAAATCTACTGCACGCGGTTGTATTATCAATTTCATGTAATTAAGTTTGTTTTATTACAACATAATTTATGTACGCAAAAATGTTTCTACGTTACGCTTTAAATAAATCATTTTGACTTCAACATAATCTTGCAATATACTCGCTGTATGGGAAGTATCTGCACGCGTAAAAATATATGAAATCAAACCTCAAAACGCTCAAACCTTAATCTCACACATGGAACAGATATACGGGGGATTATTATTACGATTTCAAAGCACTCTAATTTTATAACTACCCATCAGAGCGATTTGATACTTTACCAGAACAATCGTGAGGCAACGAAATTGTGTTTGGCAAAAGAAAAAAAATATGTAGTTCCAAAATGCGCCGTGAATTATCCGTAAAGGATTTGTTTCATGAAGCTCCTCCTTTTCTCCTTTCACAATGAACGTTTTTGCTGTAAACACGTATTCTTGTCTTTTTGCTAAAAACATTGTAGTAAACCCTTGAAGTCTATTGTTTCCTGCTATACCGTTGTGTTGCTAACAACACTCATGTGTTTAATGAGTCCATTTAGGCGTTTCCCCTGACTTTACCCTGACAGCACCATCTACAGGAACATGTTGGAACTACTTTTTTCCTCCCCCCAAACAAAATTTCATTGCCTCACGATTTCTCTTGTAAAATATGAAAACCTCTAGTGGGTAGTTTTAATTTTATAGCGTTTTGAAATCGTAACTTTAATTATAATCACCCTCTACTAGCAGAGTGCGGATTTCATATACTGGTTATGGATAAGAATTTTGGGAACATATCTGTAGTCTTCGAGCCTTCTTTTTTGTGGCAATCGCTTTCTTGGCAAATGGTTCATCGGATTTTGCATGTTTTAAATGGTTTGTTCCCCTTACCAGCAAAACTCCAAAGGAAAGTCAAACAGAACAGCTTTCAATCAATAAAAAGGATTGAATCACTTGCTTTTCATTTCAGCTAGTATATGCTGTGGTTTGTGTTTAATTTATCCGCAATCAAAATATGAAACTGTGATAACAAAGATAGAGGAAACTTACTTTGGCGGATTGGAAGTGGAATTTCGATTTCGCGAATGCGTGGTGGAATGGCTGATTAAAGGATTTCAGGCCGATTGACTCCGTAAGTGTCCTAGGCCTATGGGGGAGAGTGCCCTCCACGGGTGTCTTTCTAAGGGGTCATAGCCCGTATTTACTTGAGTTTCGGAGGAAAACACCGAAAACACCGAATGGCTAGGTCGATAAGCACGACCTGGAATCGAACTTGGGAATTCCCGTCTACCAGCTTTAAGCGCAGAACCGCTCGGCCGCTGTTGGGCGAATGGTGGGGTGTGATTTTCCGAAGCAAAATACGGAGGCTGCTATTATGTCTCGTCGATGGTCCTATATCCTGTATGAAAGATAGATGGCTCAAAATGCTGTGCATTAGATTGAAACTTTAATTTAGAAAATTTCGAAATAGTTTTTTCAGTGATGGTAATCGAAATTACTCGCATATTTGACTGATACATTCAGTGTTCAAAAATGTGAAGGAATGGGTTTTTACGTAGCACTAATGCTGTACTATGGGCAATTGCCGATGGCCTAAGTTTTACGTCACCAAAGTTGATCTGGAGACATGCTATTACATTTTTAATCCTCAAAGGAAATGATGGTTTCCCCTTTTCGGCAACTCTCATCCCACTTACAGGTATTAATTTTACACATTGAAGTAGTGAGAGAAGTAGAGTACAAATTCTCTACACTGGCTGTGAAGAAAAGTTCCGCGAACATCACTGCGGTTTTTGCGCCTTCTTAGATTTCTTGCGTTTCATTTCAGCTAGTGTAGGTTGTGGTTTGTGTTTAAGGTTGTTCTCAAATAAGAAGCTAAATTTCGGGCATACTTTCTGACAGAAGATAAAAATAGTTTTTACGTTCACATACGTAAAAAAAAAGTTAACCTAGTCTAATTTCCTGAAAATTTTATATTTTCTTTTAAAAAAGTACTTCCCCCCCCCCCCCAAAAAAAAAAAAAAAAAAAAAAAAAATCCAAAATTGATTTATTCTATATGTAGTGTGAAATTCTAACGTATTCTAGGACAGAAAAACAGAATTAGAATTTAAAAAGAAGAAAAAATTACATTCTATGTATACGTATGTGTTAGTCTCATCGAATTAATGTTTGAAAATTTTAATCTTTTTAAATCTTTTTAATCTTTTATGTGTGAAACTCACTACATTTTAATCTATTTAAAAATGAAAACGAGTTTCAGAATATGTTTGTAGATGACTGCACTGGAGTTATAAAAAGAGATGAATTTGGGGATATTTCTTAATTAGTGTTAATTTTTACGAGTCACAAACTGTACAATAAAATGTACATTACCATTTATCACATTAATTTCCGTGAAAATGTTAGTTATTTTTTATTTATATTTCATAAAGCAAGAATGTTTTCTATTAACCAATAAAAAATGTTTATTTGAGCTCTTAACCAATTACAAAATTTAGCGGTTGTCCAATTAAATGGTTACTGCTTAACATTAAAATCGCCAAATTTTAATGATAAGCAGAGCTATACCAATATGGCTGCTAAATACAATATATGGTTCCTGATGAAATACGTTAAGCTTATTTAATACATTCCTAAATTTTGTTTTCGTCAGAAATTAATAAAAAACCTTGAAATATGTCAAATTATTCAAAAATGCACTGATTTATACTTCCTTTACTCTTCTTACGTATGGAAGAGAAAGTTAAGAAGACATTATTTTTGAAACTGAGTTTTTGATGTATTTTGACGTTTTCAGGTTATTTGAATCCAAAAATTGCATTTTCTTGCGAATGGTCTCTGTGTCTGACTGCTTGTATATAAATCAGTTCAAAAAACCCTTAACGGGTTAAAAGTTTGTGACGCCGCTACTTTATGGCTATAAGAATTAGAAATATGAGTCTTAAAAATAATGATATGAAATTTTAAGTGACGCTTTGCAATTAGTTAAAGTATATATAGATTTTCTTATTTGATCATTTACTTTTATTTATATTTATAATGCAAACGTAATATTTTTAACTTCAAGATCAGACAGATATATAAAATACACTCACTGATGCTTTTTCATTCGCATTTCAAATTCAAAATAACAGTTTTAAAAGGAATTATATAAAAATTCCAGTGGCGCCTCGGTGTTATTTTAAAAGATATGTTTTTAGATTCCATTAAAATTACTTTTGTTTTGTCTAATAAAGTATAGTTACACATTTAAACAGTGCTTTTAATTTTCAAATATACTGTCAAAAGATTATACTTTCACTGAGTTTGCATTATAAAGTAAAACAATTTATTTCAATAAATTGATTTATCTTTTGCATCACGCTATCCAAAACATAGTATCATAGTATCAAACTAAGTGAAAATTTCCTCAAAGAGGTAGTGTGACGTAAAGAAAACATTTACACAAATTTTACTTGCAGTTTTGGATAGCGTGACGCAAAAGATAAATCAATTTATTGAAATAAATAGTTTTACTTTATAATGCAAACTCAGTGAAAGTATAATTATTTGACAGTATATTTGAAAATTAAAAGCACTGTTTAAATGTGTAACTATACTTTATTAGACAAAACAAAAGTAATTTTAATGGAATCTAAAAACATATCTTTTAAAATAACACCGAGGCGCCACTGGAATTTTTATATAATTCCTTTTAAAACTGTTATTTTGAATTTGAAATGCGAATGAAAAAGCATCAGTGAGTGTATTTTATATATCTGTCTGATCTTGAAGTTAAAAATATTACGTTTGCATTATAAATATAAATAAAAGATAAAAGTAAATGATCAAATAAGAAAATCTATATATACTTTAACTAATTGCAAAGCGTCACTTAAAATTTCGTATCATTATTTTTAAGACTCATATTTCTAATTCTTATAGCCATAAAGTAGCGGCGTCACAAACTTTTAACCCGTTAAGGGTTTTTTGAACTGATATCATTACTTTTTAGTGGTTATTGATCAAAAAATTAAAATAAGTCCTTCTGGCTCCTAAGAAGGGTAAACTAATTTACCTTTTCTTATGAAGTTGCCACCATTTTTTTTTTTTTTTTTTTTTCAAAATGGCAGCTACAATTTATTAATGGACTTAGTGGATTTATTAATGAAGGCTTGTATATATGGAGTTTTAAGCAAATCGGTTCATAAAACCTTTCTAATGTAAATTTGAAATTTTCAGTGTGCTAGCACAGGGAAACAAGAGGGTAGATTAAGTTAGCAAATGAACATACCAAATACATTTCTAAGATAAATCTGCACTACAAATTTAGTGTGAATTAATTCAGTATTTCAAACGTTATCATACTGACAAATTTTTTAGTAGCCTGCCACTTGGAAACAAAATGGAGAAGCTTCGCACTAGAAAAATTTATTGACTGGGATTCTCAAACTCTTAAAAAACATAAGAAGAAGAAGAAAGAGAGAAAGAAAGAAAAATAAGTGGATAATTTCAAATTTAAGTTAGAATTACGTAATTTGCAGTTTGCAAGTTTCTTTTTAGAGAATTACAAATTAAACAATTACCAAAAAAAAAAAAAAAAAAAAAAAATCAAGTAAATGTTAAAAATGGAAATTTGTATATTTTGTTTCCTCTTTTGAGGCTAAGTATGCTCGAATATTCACAGTTTAAATAAACAAAAACCCTTCTTTAATTTTAAATAATTATTTCTACATGTTTCGAAGCAATTAAAAGTTTTTTCTTTCCATCTTTTTTATTTAAGAAAAATAATGAATGTAATGGCGCCATCTAGTAGTTTATACTAAAATCATATACATATATATTTAACTTTTTTTTTTTTTTTTTTTTTTTTTTTTTTCCCCCTTAAAAAAAAAAAAAAAAAAAAAAAAAAAAAACTTGTTTAGAAACAGGTAGAAATAGTTATTTAAAATTAAAGGAGGATTTTTTGTTTATTGTAATTGCAAATACATTTATGAAATAGAATTTTTCATGCAGAAATTAATTAATTTTTGCATGTTGTTTAGAAAAACTTGTTTTTAAACTTGTAAACTTGTTAAAAACTTTTTAAACTTGTTTAGAAACAGGTAAAAATAGTTATTTAAAATTAAAGGAAGATTTTTTGTTTATTGTAATTGTAAATATATTTATGAAATAGAATTTTTCATTCAGAAATTAATTAATTAAAAAAATAAAAGAAAGAATAATATTTTTTAAATACATTATTATGGGTTTCAAAGTAAAGATGTTGTTATTTATTTATTTTGACGTGTTTTTTAATAATTGCTATTTGACATATTTTTCATGAATTTAATTAAAATTCATGAAGTAATGTTATTTCTAATAAACAGTGTAAGCCCCTAGTCATTATTGCTTTAGAGAATAATAAAAAAATTTGATTATGTTAATATTTAAAATATGTATCATTTTAAAGTCTGAAAAATAAATAAATGAATAAACTCTAACTGTATTTTCAAAAGAGATTTTTAATTTTTAAAAAGAAAAAAATATATATGTATTTACTGAAGTAAATGGTTTAAATAAAAAACGATAGATGGCGCCAAAACTTTATTTGGTGTTTTTTTCCCATTCTCGGCGCGGAATGATACATGAATATGACTCGCAAATCATTGAGCTATTATAAAATCGATGTTCATGAATGATTAAAAAATTTTTCGCTTTAAAAAATTGTAAATTCATCATTATTATGATAAAATGGAATACCTAAAACTACAAAATACTTCAGTTTTTAAAATATTATCTAAATATTTTTTTGACTAAATATGAAATTTTGAAATCAAAAATATTTTTTTCATAACAGAAGAGAAAATATATTTAAGTGAATTTGACTTAGTATATATACAATAAATATTTTAAACATGTAATAAAGTACTTTTGCGTTAAAAAAAAATCTAAATAATTCATTGGCTGCATTGAAGTCGGTCAATCAACCAGCCCACATACCTCACAAGTAAGAACCGCATAACAGCGTTTTCACCGGAAGAAACACATGTAATTGGCGGAGTAATATAGTTCCATATTTAAAGCGATTTATATAAAAAACAAGAGTTTTCCTGAAAAAAACGAGAACGTTACTAGATTCAGAAAGATCCTATTAACAACATATATTAATTATATGAAAATCCTTCGAGCCGTTTTAGAGAGATTTTTCAGAATTCCAGTCTATTACACCAACCGTTTTCCCATTTTGGCTTAAAATTGAGATTCAGATCTCAAAACATATTGCATGTAGAAATGTAAAATTTTCAGGATAGATTGAGACCGAAGATAAAAGATTATTTTGAAAAGATCAGAACAAAATATGGCATATTTGCTGAGATATTAAGTGTCGGCTTTTACCAATCTCTTTGATGTCAAACTAGCCGTATATATGAGTTCGCAGCGTCCCGTTTGTCCCTCCGCTTGCGTCACTCAAAAAACTGTCGTTTTTCATGATCTGTCATCAGAATAACTCAAAAACAAGTTTTTGAAGAAAGCCTAAACTCTTTATTATCATTTCGGAATGTCGCTTAAAATTTTTTATTGAAATTGGATAAATTGTTCATATACAGATATATATTTAAAAGTAATCAAATGCATAATATATAACAACAAAATTTCTTGTTAGTACATTTTAATATCTTAAGACTGTGTGCAAAACAAAAAAATAAACAATTTTGTTTTTATTATTATTATTATTATTATTAATCTCAAAAACGTGTTTCATATAGGAAGAATATGGTATGAAAAGCATTCCTGATTCATTTAATAGGGTGATATCAAATAACTTTTTAGCGGCTATATCTGTAAATACTCATGAAGTATATTCAAGTGGTGTTATATTTTTTCCTTAAAGTTTTTACAGACAGTTACATCCATAGTTAAATGAAAACTTCCATGATGCATATTAAGATTAAAATGAATTTGATGATATAGATTCATTATCGCTTTAGTATAAGCAGTTACTTATATATTTATGCGTCTACCAATTCTTTTGAAATGAAATTTTGAATTTTCACCATCTTGGATAATGAACTTCAGATACAGTAGAACATGGATAATTCAAAGATGTAGGGACCAGAAAAAAATTCGAAATATCCAAAAATTCGAATTACATATACTATTTTGTCAAAAAAAAAAAATGATAAATTGAAAAATTAAAACTCTACGATCAGAGATTTAACACATAAACTTTATATCTAAGAATACCGCTACATTACCTCCCCCCCCCCCATTTTAAATCCAATATTTTTTACTAGCTTAATTATTCAACACTTTTTAAAAAAATAGTGAAATATTTTTATTTCTTTTTTAAGTAGAATCTTTGTGTCATAGCATATGACCTGATACAAAAATAGAATCTTCTACATTACACATGATTTTCAATTCACAGAAACCTCGAAGTTCATACATATTCACCGTATCTTCTGGTGCACTAGCTAGGGGCTTCTATTGTATTTCCTTATCCTTCTTTTGAAAGACTATAAAAATTGATAACGCACTTCAGATGAGTAAAATCCCGTGAACAAATTTTACTTTAATATTTTAAAGTTAATAGTGTGAAAAATTCGAATTATCTAAAATAGAATTCAAATTATCCCCTATTTTTTAACATTTTAATACAAAATTCAAGGGACCGTGTAAAATATTCGAACTATCCAAAATTTCGAATTAAGCAAATTCGAATTATTAAAGTTTCACTGTATTTGTCTTTTTAGCTCAGTACTGTAAAGTCTTCCCAATGCAAACATTTGGTATTATATGTTCCTTTTTTCTTTTTTTTTTTTTTTTTTTTTTTTTTTTTTTTTTTGGTCCCATTCCTTTCTCTACTCCTCTATTTACAAAGTTTATAAGTGTGTGTGTGGAGGGGCGAGAGGGTAAGTAATTGAATATTGAAAATTTTAATTACTTCGTGTTATAATTTTATATTCACCACATTCCAAGATTTATCAGAATACCAAAAATTTCAATGATACAAGAGGATCAATTTCAAAGAGAGCTCATCTGTTTTTTGTTACCTACTTTTATAATGTATGCAGCATAACTTGTTAAATGTCAATATTTGGTGTGCGAACGTCATTTGTTTTACGTTTTAAAAGATAAGCTGAGTCATTAAACATTAATTCACATGAATAACTCTATCAATTTTTAATACGTTGATTTTTAATCAAACTCAAATGATTTGAGTATACCATTTGTAATTTTCGACATTTGAAATCTTGAAATAGATGTTGTAAATATATTTTTTTATTCGAAATTTATATGTATATAGAAACAATATAAATTTCGTGTATTTAAAGTACCACTAATGTTGCTAATAACAAGAATTTTGGTTTAGAGTGACTTTAGAATGAACTTAAATAATATATTTTTATTAAAAAGTTTTAAAAGTTAAAATATTGTTTAAATGTTAGTGTAATTTATAAATTTAAGTTGTTAAAATGGATCAATTCTAATGGACGCATGAAAAGTTTATTTTTGTATAAGCTTTACAATTGAGATAGATAACACTAAAGTACTTTAAAAACAGCCATAAGGTTAGAATTTTTGAAAAAAAAAACCTCCAGTGTATGTAGCGAGGACATGATCCCAAAATGTACTCTCAACTTAACCGATTAAAGTTTTCCGAAAATACTCTGTATTTGTATTTCCTGTATTTATCTCCCTCCCCCCCCCCCCCAAATTCAATTATATTATTGAGTATGGGTGGCAAAACAGAAAGAAAAGCTAAGTTTTAAGCCAAGAATCTTTTCATAATTAACAAATTTATATATAATATATATATTGTGTGTGTGTATGTTTTAAATGAATATATTTTTTGTTTCACGTTGCAATTTCGGAAAATAAAATTTTTTGAACACGCAGTCTTTTGGAATACCGTATAAGAAATTAGTTCAGTTAAACAAGAATTATAAATAAAACGGTGCATTTTTCATTTAGACTTTTATTCGAATATTTTGATTTTTGAAGAATACTACTCGAATTTCCTGAAGGCCAAGGAGATATTTGTCCTTGAAATTTTTCATTTTTTTTTTTTTTTTTTTTTTTTTTAGTCAAAGTAGTCTGATATCGGGAAAATTAAGAATGTCTATTGTTTATGTCGCCATTCGACATTTGTGTATATAAAATGAGATTCTTTTCTTTAAAGTTCTCTGAATAAAACAAATTCGCTATAGCTTCACGTTTCGCACATCGTGAAAACAAAAAATGATTTCAGAAGATTTCCTGAGTATGTGTGTGTGTCGTTATCTCTATGTCTGCAATGCTATATTATCCAGGTATCACGTGAGAAAAACCAGACGAAATTCAAAGGTGCTTGGCAGAAATTTAGATCTTTACTCATCTTAAAATTTTATTTATCAATATTTTTGATATTTCCCTTTGTTCCTACTGGGGGGAGGGGTTAAGAAAACAGACACGTTTGTAAGTATAACTCTCCTCCAAATTACACTCATGTCCATAAATTAAGGATAATGCTAGCTGCGGCAAATAAAGGTTCTGAAGCACAACAAACATGACTTATTCATAAATTCCATTTATTAAACAAAAGATAAAGAACAAAAAAAGGCGATTTATGTAGGATACTATTCATAAAAACTACGGTTTTTGCTCCCTGAAGCAATTACAAAAAACATCTCTCTTACAAAATCTTAACATTACATGGTTAGTATGATGGTTAATACATTGTATGTCTCTCAGATGATGAAATACAGTCCTTACAATGCCCAGGAATGCTGAGTATTAAATTATTGGTCTGATCTTGGGGAAGATTACTCTACTCAGTAAGCAATGCTCTCCGAAGTACCGGTACACATGTAGGAGGTGGTTGATGGACTACAACTCGCCGGAAAAGCATGTCCTACACATGCTCTATCGGATTCTAGTCAGGTGAGAATGCTGGCCATTCCATGCGAGTGATAGCTTCAGATTGTAGACATCCGTATACAACGTTTGCATGGTGAGGACGCACATTGTCATCCATAAACAGAAATTCTGAGCTCATGGCACCCCTAAACAAACGTACATGTTGTTCCCGAATGATGTTCCGATAAATTTGGCCTATCATTCTTCCGATTTTAACATGCAGATCTGTTCTGTTGCCCAATATAATCCCCCCCCCAAACGAGCAATCCTGCCCCACAGTAACGGTGTCGTTCAATGATGTTGTTTTGGTGGTAACGGGTTCCTGACGTTCTACATATGAAATTCTCGCGTGAATAACATTGCAAGCTAAACCTGGACTCGTTGGAAAACATTACACAAGCTCATTTTGTCGCTGTCCACATTGCATGTTCTCTACTCCAAGTCAACCGCTGACACAGTGCATTGCCGTGAGTGAAACACATCTAACAGGTCTGCGAGCATATAGGCCAATATCTCCCAAACGTCTATACACAGTTTGTCTTGAAACTGTCGCACTCGTGGCTGCAGACAGCTGACGAGACAGGTCTGATGCTGTGCTTCATCTGCTTATTTTGGCAGTTACTGCCAAATACCGGTGGTCATTCGGCATTGTAACTCAAGGCCGACCAGTAATGTAACGTCGAGTGGCATTTCTATCATTCTGGAATTGTTGCCCAAAGCCTAGAGATAATACGTTGGGCGATTCTAAATCTCCCCGATACTTCTATCTGGCAAGGGAACTCTTTCAAGCGGTAATCACCTATTTTCTTAAAAAAAATACACAAAATAGTTTACACTATACTTAATATACTTGTGAAAAAATTAGCTGCTAATTCGTACAGGAAAACTGTAAAAAATTATTAAACTTTACGTTTTGAACGCCAAATACGAAAAAAGTCATCGCCAAATCACACTAACCTTCCTTCCGTGATGCCAAGGGACTTAAGTATAGGAGGGTTGTGTTTTCTATCGCTCTAGGATGACTGAAGCAAGGAATCCATCCCCTTCGCGGAGGATCAAAATTATGATGGCATGTCTCCAGAATATCCCTATGAGTGAATACAAGACCATCTCCAATTTCCCACTGCGTAGCTATAGTGCGACGTTAAAACCCACTCAACACTCAATATATTTTCTGAAATCTAGAAGTTTCTATTTATAAAAAGTGACATTGGGTTACATACAAACGGAACGCTTGCAATTTCGATAACGTGAATTTTGCAAGTTTTTTGCAAATACAGTCGGCAGCAAAAGTAAGAGCACTAGCGAAAATTCCTATGTAAAAAAAGTAAACTTAATACAGATTTGTTAAATAAATCCTTGTCGAATCCTGGTCGTAGTCAGTCTAAGAACACAATTTGACAAGGATTTATTTAACAAAACAGTGTTAAGTGTGCTTTTTTCACATAGGAATTTTTGCTAGTGCTCGGATACTTTTGCTGCCGACTGCAGTCATACATTTGGAACGCCTGCAAACGGCTTTGAAACTGGAAGTGTTTCATTTGTATGTACCCCATTATGTTTTGTGTTATATATAATATTTTCCATTATTTTATGTAATGTTTCAATATTGTATTTATTTAAAATAATGCAATTTCAGAGTTACTTTTACATTACTCCAGCTTATATATAATCTGGAGTAATTTAATGTCTGAAGCACTCGGCATGAGCATTTATATAAATTTGCAGACGATTTAAAAACTAATCTGATTTATAGATTGGTTGGCTGGGTTTTACGTCGCACTAGTACTGCGGAATGGGCAATTGGCGACCAATATGAATCATAATATTTGATTGAACATTTGATTGTTAGAATAGTTGATTGAAATTAATACTCAAATAAATCAAAATTAAAATATTTAAGATATTTGAGGTTGAGTAGGTTTTAAGTTTTAATTCGCACTACAGATATGCAATGGCGACAGTCTAGGGTACATTCCTAGAGATGGTCCGTAGACGTGTTTACAACTTTGATCCTTTACGGAGGGGATTATTTAAAATTGGAAAAACACGTGCATAACCTTTATGGCTTCTTATATTTCTGGTAATTTATTTTGTAAAAAATATGCATTAGAATTTTATAAGGTTCGTTGGGGTTTACGTCGCACTAGTGCTGCGCAGTGATTTTTTTCATAGGTAATTTTCTTAGAATTATTAACTGCGAAATCTTGTTGTTTTAAAAATAATTGTTATGCTGAATGCAGACCCACCGTGGCCGAGTGAGTATGTCACCCTCGTTAATCGCCTTCACGAGTAAAAGAATGGGTTCGATTCCCCAGCCGACCCAGGGTCTTTTTTTAATTTTGTGTATTTTAATCCGGTTATGAGAGGCATACTATTGTAACAATCTCAGCTATCGTAGATCACAAGTCGGATCGTACAGTCGGCAGCAAAAGTATCCGAACACTAGCAATAATCCCCGTCAGAAAAAAGCACTCTTAATACTGCTTTGTTAAGTAAATCCTTCTTGAATCATGTTCTTAGACTGACTAAGAACATGATTCGACAAGGATTTGTTTAACAAAGTAGTATTAAGTGTACTCTTTTTAGACAGGAATTATTGCTAGTGCTCGGTTACTTTTGCTGCCGAGTGTTCGATCCGACTTGTGATCTAAGATAGCTGCGATTGTTACGATAGTATACCTCCCTATGTTATATCTGTCCTCATCTCGACGAAATTTACAGGAGGGGGATGTCGTGTCAAACATACAAATCGCATGTATATATTAAAAATAAATAACATACGCAGAATGCAACCATTTATCACCTGCCGCTGTACCGTACCCTCCTCAAGAGTGCATCGCAAACCGTCGCCAATTGCCCATAGTGCAGTACTAGTGCGACGTGTCAAGATACGAGACAGTCAGATATTGACAGTTGGACTTCCATCGGAAAAAACTCCGTAATGACGGCTTCATTTCTGCTGAATGCGATTCCTCCAACGCAAGCCGCAACTGCAGTGAATTTCTAAATGGTTCTTCAACAGAATTTCCCAGAGGGCGCATTACGTCAGTATGCTAATACAAGTACTTGGAAGGAGTATAAATACTTCAGTCGGAATGGGAAGAGTCGCTTGCTTGCTCGCTTGCTTCCTGGCTTGCTTTCTTCTTTGGTTTCTTTTCAGGCCTGCAGATAGGGAGTATCTGGCTGATGTATAAGGCTGATGTTCGTTTTCAGTTTTCTTTCAAAAGGATTTAAAAGCACTAAGCTGGTGCAAAAGCTGAATAAGTTTTATAAAAATGCCATAATGGCTATTTCTTTTCCTGTTTTTATTCAAACAAAAATTTTCGTTTTAGTTTTAATAAACTAAATTTATTTTAACTATGATTCTGTTTTATTTCCCTTACCATATGTGTGTAAGTTATCTTACTTGTAGATCCAACTTAATTTAAATTTCTGAAAGGATTTAAAGTTTATGAATAAGGTTAAGTTATTCAAGTTGTGATTTAAACATTTCTATTTTTCTCAAAGCTCTTTTTAGATTTAAATTAAACTTAACTAAAAACAGTGACCACGCTCCATTGTTATTGGACCTCTGCTAATGAATATTTTATCGGATTATAAGTTTAATGTCAACCCATAATCCAACACGACGTTAAACCCAACCAACAAACAGGACGAAATTTAGGGTAGAATCATAGATCGTCTCAAATTGCTCATTGCGTAGCTCTAATGAGATATTGGATCCACACAACTCAATCTGTGGAGTTACTTGTTCGTCGAAGGTTCGTAGTGCCCAATAAAATGATCAGACTAAGGACACATACAAATGAAACATTTCCGGTTGCAAAGCCGTTTGCAAGTGTTCCAAATGTATGACCTACAGTCGGCAGCAAAAGTATCCGACCTCTAGCAAAAATTCCTATATAAAAATAGCACACTTAACACTGTTTTTTTAAATAAATCCTTGTCGAATCATGGTTTTAGACAGACTAAGAATAGGATTCGACAAGGATTTATTTAACAAAACTGCATTAAGTGTGCTTTTTTTACATAGGAATTCCTGCTAATGCTCGGATACTTTTACTGCCGACTGAATTTGCAAAAAATTTGCAAAATTTACGTCATCGAAGTTGCAAGCGTTCCGTTTGCATGTAACCTTTATAAGAAAAATGTGTCCGGATACGAAATGCTTTCATTTTAGTTTAAAAAAAAAAAAAAAAAAAAAAAAAAAAGCTTTGTTTTAATATAAAATGTTTCGTTTTATTTAAATTTATAAAAAAGTTTTGATCATATATTTTTTTAATGTCGTTATTAAAAACTTGATGTAAATATTCTTGCATTTGTTATTGACAACCCTTATTTAACTGAAATATTAAATGTTATTTAGAATTTCGACTAAATAAGTCTCAATTTGGTATCTGGTTTTTGTTAATCTATTCTGAAATCTCATGTGCTCGACAGCGTAGGGAGTTCGTTTGACTATCAAAAAGAAAGAACATCTACATCTATTAAATCTACATTGCAATGAAATTTCGAAGAATGCAGTCGCCAAACAGGCGCTTTTTCGGAAATATTGCAAACATGCTTCCATTTTTAATAATTTTTTATAGCTTATCTATTGCGACTCAGCAGCTAATATTTTAGGAAGATGCTATTCATGATTAAATCTTATGCCAGAATTTTTTTCAAGAAAATCGGCGATTACCGCTTCAAAGAGTTTCCTTGTGAGTACGCCCACATTCTAGTGTGGCCGATAATTCTACCACGTAAAAAATTATCTGCATACGTCCTTGTCATAACCATTCTGTTGTGGCACTGAGCGGAACACAGAACGCTTGTGAACAATTTTCCCTCTTTGCTTCCATTCCTTATCTACCCCCTTCTTACACTTTTATCACTGTAACATCATATCGGCGTCCTCTGATGGCTGACTATAATTTGCATATTATTCTTAAAGATGTGTGCGGTATTTCCACAGGTGGAATTTTTGCATTAAAGTTCGATTTCAGTGCGAATCTGAATTATCCTTAATTTATGGACATGAGTGTACTTCAGAATAAGGAAATTGAGCATGACGATATCTGACTTGCGTACAAATAAAACGTTACCTGCGATCTAGGAATTTTCGATTTTTGAGGGTAGAAAGGGGGGAAATCGCATTTTGATGGGAAATTTCACAAATATTTTTTGTAGAACTCTACCAAATATTTAACAAAGGTTTTTATAACAGTCATCAGTCTTCTTTAGAATTAAAAAAAAAAAAAAAAAAAAATTGTTATTTTTATTTTATTTTTTTGGGGGGGAGGGGTTGTTACGAGGGGGCAAATTCGATACACCCCTTTTTGCTATACATTTGTCCCGAGAAATTCATGGCAGCTGTGGTCAAGAATTTTAGTGCTTAGATTGTTTATATGATTGTTTATTCACGAGAGTAACGGGATTACTCGAAATTCCCCCTCCCTCACTGAAGGCGATACGCAAAAAAAAAAATAAATAGATAAGTAAAAATAATAAAAAGTATGTAAGCATAAAAAAAATTACTTCACGTACTTTGGTGCCAATTTATTTCACACTGAAGAAATTGCACATGAGTACACTAGAGCTGAATACAAATAAAGCATGCGATTTTGGAATTTTTTATTCTTAATGGAGGAAGTGGGAAAAAATCTATTTTTTGGGAGGCTATTTCGCGAATTTCGCCTTTTTTGGTAGAGCTCTACTAAAAATGGTATAAAGATATTTAAAAAAGTTATTGATGACAAATTCGTGACCAATTCGCTTTAAATTTGTCTCGGAAAATCTGTGGGACCTGTGTTCGTGACATTTGGTGCGTAAATTGCTTATATATATTCGAAACCTATTGTCACGGGATTTTATGAAATTCCTCCCTTTTAATTGGGTATGTCGGGGATAATAAATATGTTTCCAAGCGCAACCTTGCTCCAAATTTTCAAAATAAAATTTTTTATGTGTGGATTTGTTATGCATACCCAACAAACACTATAAAGAATTTTTAGAAAGTTTGTCCTTTCCTCATCTTCTAAAGTTTGAAAGAAAACACTATTTCAAAAGTAACTCTGGTCCATATTATATATAGAAAGCTATTTTTTAATGCGTACTCAATACTCGCACTACAAAGAAATTTTAAAAAATATTTTTATACGGAAGAGGGGGATTAATAAATGTTTTTAAGCTTATATCTGCTCCAAAATATTTTAAAAAGCGGTTTTTATGTGGGTCGGTTATATGTATCCAGTACGTAGTATAAAGAAATTTGTAACATACTCTCGTTTTGAAACATAACTCAACCCTAAATTGTCTCAAAAAACTAGTTTTTCAGGTGTCTGTAGGTTACGTGTGGGACACGGGCACTCTAAAGGGATTTTACGAAATTACCCACTCCCCTACTTGGCACGGGGGGGAAAGGGGGCAAAAAAAAGTTTCAAGTTTGAATTTGCTTCAAATTATCTTAAAATCAACTCCTTGACATCTAAATTCTTCTTTCTAAGTGTATGCATAATGTAGTTTGATCGAATTTCGCGAACTTTAAACTTTACCGCACGGAAGAGGAAGTAAAATGCGGATAACTTGCTGCCAAAGGCAGTGGAACCTGAATAACGCACTTTAAGAGGGAGCAAACTTCTACCGAAAACATTGGTAACATCAAATAAGGTTTCGACTAATTTCAGTGATTTTACTTTTCTTTCTTTCTCTTTTTTCTTTCTGTTTTAAGATTTTATTAATAATGATATGGAATTTTGAGAACTCATTTAAATATAATGTCCAGCGAAGTGGGTAAAGCCTTATAGTTCTAGTTCTAAATAAATTGACATGTGACGCCAATAGAGGTTTATGGAATAGTAAGTGCTTTTCAATTCTCTTCTTTGGTGAAGGGGTAAACAAATGAAATCGAATAGCTAAAATATTTTTCATATTTTTAAATTTACACCATTTCCGAAATATTCTTGAGAAAGAAAAGGTGGACGGGAAGGACCATAAACTTGCGTAGTAGCATAAAATGTTTCAATTTTTGTTTTCTTCTGACGTAATGTGATAGTTTCTTATATGTTTGGCTCTTTTGTGGAAAATAAATGTGAGGGAGTTACAATTTTTTTTTATGTTACAGTGCGACGGTGGATATGCGGCAGGGACTCGGAGGAGTAGTTTACCTTCACGCAAAAAACTGAGCCCGCTAACCATCTTCCCTAAATGTAAATTAAATTATTAGAAAAACTAAGTGAATTTTTATCGCTTCTGGGAGGGGAAAGAAAAGGCTTTGTATTTACATACATTAGTTTTATAGGATATATTTTGAGGTGGATGCAGAAATTTGTAGATTTTTGAGATTTACATATCCTTTCGATAACTGTGTCATGTTGAAGACTATGATGAAAGAATGTGAAAATCCATTTATTTTTCAATTTAAAACTTCTGTAGAAGTAAATATGCGTACAACTTGACTGATTTTAGGAAATGCCCTGAAATGGGCAAATTGAAATGCGCTAATTCAATCTAAACATGGAAGTAAATGATAAAATAAATATTTAATTTTTTAAAACATTATATTCCAAAAATGGAGTGTTTTTCCTTTCACCCCTCCTTCCCACGCATTATAACATTTCTACACTTAAATATAAATATTTTGAATAACTAGCATTTTTTTTCATTAATCTGATAAAATTAAAATAAAACTACTTATAGTTTTCATCATTTTAACTCGTCGTGACATTTTTATGTAACATATATAGTTTCAGACAATTTTTTAAAGCAATAAATTCTTAAAATGTTAGTTCCCCCCCCTTCCCCCCACAGATCGTATTTTCGTATTAGTATTCAACTTTATGTAATCATGTAGATTTAATTTCACACTAAATTTTTCTTTTGGGAAGAAAAATTTATTAGTGATAGGCAGTTTGTCACATTCTTTCAAAATTTCATTATACTTGTAAAAACTAGTGGATCTGCAGATCAGGAGCCTCAACGTCCTATTTGCATCAGACATTATTCATTAGGCCATTTTTATTTATTCCTTATTATATAATAGTATATATTGATTCGATCGACTTGTTACCAAAATCAGATACATTCCTGAGGGGGGCTGTCGCCCCCCTCAACCCCCCCCCCCCCGCTGTATCTCTCTTTGTATACCTATTTGTATATCATATAAAGTGTTATGGAATTGTAAATAATTGCATTTATTTTTACATAATTTCTTTCAAAGATGTTTAGTAAGTTGATAAAAGGCTAATTTTGTGCATTTCTAGTCGTTTTAGCGTAAAAGTAGCCTAATTTTCCTTTGAAAACGCATTAAAAAGCTCCAATAAGGGAAGAAATGGATTTGGAGCCAAATTTGGCGACTGTTTTCCTCCTTGGGGATTTTTTGGCGACCTTGGCGAGAAAATCCTTATTAGGGATATACCAAATATGGAAGCTCTAATCTCATTGTCTGATGTGATACGAGAATTTTCCAGAACAGTCTGTGTTTGATAGAAAATTATAAAAGGAGCATTATTTTCGCCAAGGCGGTCAGTCTCAGATCTATGTCAGTTTCGTCAAATGCGTGCTTTGCTTTGATGAGCTTCTTTATGTGTTATTGCTAAACAGTTTGTACTGTTGTTTTGCTGTTAACGGCTGTTGTTTAAGCTGTCTTTACTAATTGAATTGAAGCTGATACATGGTTTATAGACCTGTATTTTTCTGCAACTTTCTGTGAAAAAATCACTGAATTTTTGCAAGTTTCGCCTTTCATTCTCGGACAACTTACGAACCCCAATGTACGCAACAATATGCATTCTTGATAAACGACAGTGTTGTATTATTTCCTTGAAATTCATAAATACCAAATTTCATAACTACCAAATTTCCTACAAAAAAAATTACATAGCATATCGGAAATATTACGCGTAACCTTTAAACTAATTTCCAATTCTATGCCCACAATTTTCAACAGGAAAACATGCTTTTAAAATTCTAATAAAATTTCATTAGATTTGATGGGGTGCAACCATGTTAAAATAAACTTTTAAAAAATACCGACTATAGACCGTAATAGTACGAAATTCTTTTATGTATCCTGGAAAAGTAGCCACAGTCATTATTAACGCCAATAATAAGAATAAACCTAATTAATTATAGCTCATTATTTTTTCAAACTAATTTGGTATATTTTTGATGATTACAGTACATATTCGTAATTATTTTGTGTGGTCCCATAAATTATTTAGTTTATACATAACCTTTTTCAAGAGTAAACATGATTTCAAGCATCTTTATAATGTATGTTAATTTTATTAAGTTCAGTTCAGCATAAACGCATTAAAGTGCGCCCTTAAATAAAAATTTGTCCATAGGCTCTAATGTTTCGAAATTCTTTCCTGTGTCTCTGTAAACAAACCATAAACATTTTACACACCAGTAAAAATTTTTCATCTTATTTTGCGTTTAAAATTAATAATTGTTCCAAATTTAACATCGTTTGGATGACTACGTGGCATTGTCAGAACACTTTTGTGAGGTCCTGAAATTTAATTAGAAAGCTTAAGAGCACATATTTTCTTCAAACAACATAAATTTAAGCATCTTACTCACGTACGCTAGTTTCATTTTCTTCATCGCAAAGCAATGATATTAAAATGCGTTTAAACGAAATTCCCCCCATACGCCGTGGTGTTAAGAATTATGGCGTGTCCCTGTACACAGTTTTTAAACAATATAGCAATAAAAATTATACATCTACTTATATGCAAAGCTGGAACGTGTACGCCAATTTGCATTTCAGTCGAAGGATTTTTGCTGCCGCTATTGCACGACAGACAGACAGACGGACGTACGGACAGACGGAACCCAAAATCCTTTTGAGTCTCAACAGAGGTCCTCCACTAACGTTTCGGCAAAGATTGGAAGTCAATAGCTTGATTTTTGCGGTGGCTATCTCGGTACATACAGTTTCTTCCCATAGGCCGTAATGATAGGAAAAACTTTGGCGTGTCCCTGTACACAAACTACAAATAGAATACACACCTAAAACTATACAGCTAATTTCGTTGGGCTCATGAATATGTGTACCAAATTGCAAATCAATAGCGTGATTTTTGTGGCCGTTATCGCGGTACATACAAATTCCTTCCATAGGCCGTAATGATAAGAAAAACTTTGGCGTGTCCCTGTACACGAACTAAAAATGGAATACACACCCAAAACTATACAGCTGATTCCGTGGGGCACACGAACATGTGTACCAAATTACAAGTCAATAGCGGGATTCTTGCGGCCGCTATCGCGCGACAGACAGACACACAGACACAGCCCAAAACCGTTTTGAGTCTCAACTGAGGGCCTCCACTGACGTTTCGGCAATTAAATCAGATTGCCTTTTTCCTTTTCTCATTTTTTATTTATTTTCAACCATCATATAAAATAAGATTTTCTTCATAATAGTTATTATTTTCAAATATAATCTTTAACCCTTATACCGGAACATCGGTCTCTGAGACCGCTAAAGGTTAGGCTTAGAGTAGGGACTTGCGGATGCATATTTCTAGAATACGGTACCGGCACGTTTGATGATAAATGTCGAAGACGCCAAGTCTATCTAATTGCAGCACTAGTGCGACGTAAAATACACTCAACCTGTAGAGGATGGCATATCTTAGAACAACCCTAGGGATGAGTCCCGGACCGTTACCAATTGTCCACAGCGTGGCACTAGTACAACGTAAAATCTGTTCAAACAAGGACGCTACACTTTGGGATTGGAAGAATGAGCAGGGCCCGGAGCCACTTAGTGTTGACGGTTGTTTGGATGGGTTTTACGTCGCACTAGTGCTGCGCAATGGGCAATCCCCTTAATGTTGAAAACATGTAAAATGTTATGAGAATATCAGGAATCTCAATTTTTGATCGCTAACAGACACATTATGTAGAGACGTCAATAATTGCAAATTCTTTCTAAAAGTTTTGTTTTTTAAGTTTCATTGCTTTTCTTAGTACAGTCGGTAACAAAAGTCTCCGAACACTAGCAAAATTTCCTATGTAAAAAAAGTACACTTACAGTCGGCTGCAAAATTATTCGAGCACTAGCCAATATTTCCTATGTTAAAAAAGTACACTTAAGACTGTTTTGTTAAATAAATCCTTGTCGAATCACGTTCTTAGACTGACTAAGAACATGACTCGATAAGGATTTATTTAACAAAGCAGTATTAAGTGTACTTTTTTTAGACAGGGATTATTGCTAGTGCTCGAATAATTTTGCAGCCGACTGTAATACAGTTTTGTTAAATAAATCGTTGTCGAATCCTATTCTTAGTCAGTCTAAAAACAGGATTCATTTAACAAAACTATATTACGTGTACTTTTTTTCTATAGAAATTTTTGCTAGTGTTCGGAGACTTTCGTTACCGACTGTATAATACCAAACTTCACCGACAGGTGATGTTATTCAGTGGGGAAATGCGCTTCCCCAATTGATGATTATTTAAATTCCATTTTCACATTTAGAAAATTTCACAACCATTAAATTTGCACTCGTTTTCCAAAAAAGTTTAATTATTTTTATTTAAAAAATTTCATTTTTGAATTAAATAATAATAATAATAATAATAAATAAATAAATAAATAAAATGAACTGCATTTTTCCTTTTTTTTTTTGGGGGGGGGGGGGGTAGAAAATAAAATGCGAAAAACCAATTTTTGGAAAAAGAATATTAGGTAATGGGTATTGTGGAAACAGATATCCTCACAGAATAAAATTGCTTTTGACTGCTGGCAAGAGTGCAGTCGGCAGCAAAAGTATTCGAGCACTAGCCAAAATTCCTATGTAAAAAAAGTACGCTTAGTACAGTTTTGTTAAATAAATCCTTGTCGAATCCTGTTCTTAGTGACAAACTGCCAAAAGTGGCGACTGTCCCTAATAAATTAAGACATTCAGTCACTTTAGTCCACTCCCTAACTTCAGGACATTTGGTCACCCTAGTTTAAATATCACATGATAGCTACGTAATGAGCAATTGGTGGAAGTCTAGAATCCACCCCAAGAAATGGTCCAGGACGAGGCATGTCATTACCATTGTGTGTACTAGCAAAAGTATCCGAGCACTAGCAATAATCCCTCTCAAAAGAAAAGTACAGTCGGCTGCAAAATTATTCGAGCACTAGCAATAATCCTTGCCAAAAAAAAGTACACTTAATACAGCTTTGTTAAATAAATCCTTGTCGAGTCATGTTCTTAATCAGTCTAAGACCATGATTCGACAAGGATTTACTTAGCAAAAGAGTCTTAAGTGTACTTTTTAAATATAGGAATTATTGGGTAGTGCTCGAATAATTTTGCAGCCGACTGTACACTTAATACTGCTTTGTTAAATAAACCCTGCCGAGTCATGTTCTTAGTCAGTCTAACAATATGATTCGACAAGGATATATTTAACAAAACAGTGTTAAGTAATTTTTTGGCACTGGAATTATTGGCTAGTGCTCGGATACTTTTGCTGCCGGTTGTACAAGAAAGCTCAGCAATCACTTAGACACACGAATGTACTTTTTGCACACATGAAAAAAAAGACAGGATACCCACCCCTCATTGAGCAGATATACTAGTAGAGTATGGAATTCCTATACTGTCTATGGAGAAAAATTCCCGGAACATCCCTACGGTTTTTCCGCCTTCTTTTGGTAATAATCGCTGTCTTGGCAACTGGTTCTTGGGATTTTACATGTTTTAAATGGTTTGTTGCTCTTACCACCAAAACTCCAAACAAAAGTCAAACGGAACAGTTTTCAAAGAATAACAAAGATTAGGTTACTTGCTTTCCATTGCAGCTAGTGTAGGTTTTGGTATATGTTTAATTTACACCCAATCAAAATATAAAACAGCGATGACAAAGGTGGATGAAACTTGCCTTGGTGAAATTTTCATGTCGGTTTGGTGGATGATTTGTCTGAATGGTGAAGACCTGATGTTGAAAAGCAAAAAAGTTACTAGTCCGGAGTCTACTCTAATATATTGTCGATGGTACCGCTTGTGAATGCATCTCAAACTGAACGAAATTTGATAACTCAATAGTCGAAACAGGGTGACAAAATTTCTTCGAATCCGAGCGCAGACACATTTCCTGCAGTTCGAAAAATAATAAGAAACTGTTTATTTATAACTTTTTATTAGTGTGGTTATTTAGAATTCAAAAATCAACGCCGTTATTACATTCTTTTAATAATTTTAATGCTTCGTCTTTATAAAAGTACTCTAAACTGGTCACTATAATCATATTAAAAAAGAATAATTTCAGAAACCCGATGATTCAATTATATAATATACCAAATTATAGCTCTGGGGGGGGTCACCTAAGTGGGGGAGGATCAAAATTATGATGGCATGTCTTTGGACCATCCTTAGGGGTGCGTCCCAGACCGTCGCCAATTACCCATTGGCAGCACTAATGCGGCATTAAATCAAATCAACCATATAATACCCTGTCGTCCCTATAATGCGTCATGATTGAGAAAGTAAAGTTATGGCTGCAAGAATTCATAATTTATCGCCACGAAATTTCGCTAAATACATTCAGTACCTTTTTCTAAAAATAGCGGTCTGTGAGACCGATGTTCCCGATAAGCATGATGAAAACATGTTCCGGGCAAAGGGTTAATATTAATAGAGAAAATGCATTTTTTTTTTTTTTAACATTTAAAAGAATTTTACTAAAGATATCGTGTCTGATTCTCTTCAATTAACAATATCTCAAAAGCGTATACGAGATCAATTCTACATTGAAGCAAAAACAAATATGTAAATACACGAAGATATTTATCAATTTTTGCCCGCTTCTTATTTCTTCAATTAACCCTTTGCCCGGAACATGTTTTCATCATGCTTACCGGGAACACCGGTCTCACAGACCGCTATATTTAGAAAAAGGTACTGAATGTATTTAGCGAAATTTCGTGGCGATAAATTATGAATTCTTGCAGCCATAACTTTACTTTTTCAATCATGACGTATTATAGGGACGATAGGGTATCATATGGTTGATTGGATTTAATGCCGCATTAGTACTGCGCAACAGGTAATTGGCGACGGTCCGGGACGCACCCCTAAGGATGGTCCGAAGACGTGCCATCATAATTTTGATCCTGCCCGATTAGGTGACCCCCAGAGCTATAATTTGGTATATTATATGATTGAATCATCTGGTTTCTGAAATTATTCTTTTTTAATATGTTTATAGTGACCAGTTTAGAGTACTTTTATAAATACGAAGCATTAAAATTATTAAAAGAATGTAATTACGGCGTTGATTTTTGAATTCTAAATAACCACACTAATAAAAAGTTATAAATAAACAAATTCTTATTGTTTTTCGAACTACAGGAAATGAGTCTGCGCTCGAATTCGAAGAAATTTTGTCACCCTGTTTCGACTATTGAGTCACCGAATTTCGTGCACTTTGAGATGCATTCACAAGCGGTACCATCGACAAGATATTAGAGTACACCCCGGAATAGTAACCTTTTTGCTATCCAACATCAGATCTCCACCATTTAGTCAAATCATCCACCAACCCGACATGAAAATTCCACCAAGGAAAGTTTCCTCCACCTTTGTTATCGTTGTTTTATATTTCGATTGGGTGTAAATTAAACATA
This sequence comes from Salticus scenicus, assembly GCA_963930645.1. Taxonomy (NCBI): domain Eukaryota; kingdom Metazoa; phylum Arthropoda; class Arachnida; order Araneae; family Salticidae; genus Salticus; species Salticus scenicus. The sequence continues at coordinate 239,120,017 of OZ005652.1, forward strand.
TACCAAAACCTACACTAGCTGAAATGGAAAGCAAGTAACCTAATCCTTGTTATTGTTTAAAAGCTGTTCCGTTTGAATTTTGTTCGGATGAATGAATGGTTGGGTTTTACGTCGCACTAGTGCTGCTCAGATGGGCAATTGGCGACGGTCTGGGACACACCTCCGGAGACATGCCATCACAATTTTGATCCTCCACGGAAGGGATCCTCTCCAGTTTCGGTGACCCCCAGAGGGACTTTTGTTTAGAGTTTTGGTGGTAAGAGGAACAAACCATTTAAAACATGCAAAATCCCAAGAACCAGTCGCCAAGACAGCGATTATTACCAAAAGAAGGCGCAAAAACCGTAGTGATGTTCCGGGAATTTTTCTCCATAGACAATATAGGGAATCCGTGCTCTACTAGTATATCTGCTCAATGAGGGTTAGACAGTCATTTTTTTTTTTTTTCATGTGTGGAAAGAGTACATTCGTGTGTCTAAGTGATTGCTGAGCTTTCTTGTACAACCGGCAGCAAAAGTATCCGAGCACTAGAAAATAATTCTGATGCCAAACAATTACACTTAACACTGTTTTGTTAAATAAATTCTTGTTGAATCATGTTGTTAGACTAAGAACATGACTCGACAGGGTTTATTTAACAAAGAAGTATTAAGTGTACTTTTTTTTAGAGGGATTATTGCTAGTGCTCGGATACTTTTGCTGGTACACACAATGGTAATGACATGCCTCGTCCTGGACCACTTGTTGGGGTGGACTCTAGACTTCCACAAATTGCTCCTTACGTAGCTATCATGTGATATTTAAACTAGGGTGACCAAATGTCCTGAAATTAGGGGGTTAACTAAAGTGACTGAATGTCTCAATTTATTGGCGACAGTCACCACTTTTGGCAGTTTGTCACTATGAACAGGATTCGACAAGGATTTATTTAACATAACTGTATTAAACGTACTTTTTTTACATAGGAATTTTTGCTACTGCTTGAATACTTTTGCTGCCGAATGTACAGTCGGTAACAAAAGTATCCGAACACTAGCAAAATTTCCTATGTAAAAAAAGTACGCTTAATGCAGTTTTGCTAAATAAATACTTGTCGAACCCTGTTCTTAGACTGGCTAAGAACATGATTCGACAAAGATTTATTTAGCAAAACTGTATTAAGTGTACTTTTTTTATATAGGAATTTTTGCTAGTGTTCGGACACTTTTGTTACCGACTGTACTCTTGCCAGTAGTCAAAAGCAATGTTATTCTGTGAGGATATCTGTTTCCACAATACCCATTACCTAATATTCTTTTTCCGAAAATTGGTTTTTTGCATTTTATTTTCTAGCCCCCTTCTCCCCCCCCCCCCGAAAAAAAAATGCAGTTTATTTTTTTATTTTTTATTTGTATTATTATTTTTTATTCAAAAATAAAATGTAAAAAATAAAAATAATTAAACTTTTTTAGAAAATGAGTGCAAATTTAACTGTTGTGAAATTTTCTAAATGTGAAAATGGAATTTAAATAATCATCAATTGTGAAAGCATATTTCCCCACTGAATAACATCACCTGTCGGTGAAGTTTGGTATTATACAGTCGGCAACAAAAGTCTCCGAATACTAGCAAAAATTTCTATATAAAAAAAAGTACACTTAAAACAGTTTTGTTAAATGAATCCTGATTTTAGACTGACTAAGAACAGGATTTGACAACGATTTATTTAACAAAACTGTATTAAGTGTACATTTTTTACATAGGAATTTTTGCTGGTGTTCGGAGACTTTTGTTACCGACTGTACTAAGAAAAGCAATCAAACTTATAAAACAAAACTTTTAGAAAGAAGTTGCAATTATTGGCATATCTATGTAATGTGCTGTTAGCGCTCAAAAATTGAGATTCCTAATATCCTCATAACATTTTACATGTTTTTTTTTTTTTCAACATTAAGGGGATTGCCCATTGCGCAGCACTAGTGCGACGTAAAACTCATCCAACCAACCAAACAACCGTCAACACTAAGCGGCTCCGGGCCCTGCTCTCTCTTCCAATCCCAAAGGGTAGTTTCCTTGTTTGAACAGATTTTACGTTGTAGTGCCACGCTGTAGACAATTGGCAACGGTCCGGGACTCATTATAGGGTTGTTCTGAGATATGCCATCCTCTACAGGTTGAGTGTATTTTAAGTCGCACTAGTGCTGCAGTTAAATAGACTTGGCGTCTTCTAAGTTTATCGCCAAACGTGCCGGTACCCTATTCTAGGAATCTGCATCCGCAATTCCCTGCACTAAGCCTAAACTTTAGCGGTCTCAGAGACCGATGTTCCGGTATAAGGGTTAACAATATCTCAGAAACATATCCGAGATCAATTCTACACGAAAGCACAAAACATATATTTAAATACACGAATATATTTATCAAAGTTTATGCCCGCTTCTTATCCATTCAATTATTTTCTTTGGTTGTTTGCTTGTCTGTAAAAATTTCAGTTTTTCTAACGTACGCAAAAAAGGAAAACGGGCATTTGAAACGGAAGACATAATACTTAAGAAATGTGAGAAAAGTGAAGAATTTTACAGAAATTTGCAGAAAACTCAATTTTCTGCAAATTTTAATCATTATATATTTTTAGAAGTGTAGAAAGCACATTGATAAAATTGGTAATATAACATACAGTAGTTAAACTAGTTTAAAGTTGACATCTAAAACTTGCTAAACCTTAAGCTGCGATTTAAACAGCAAATTGTTTATAATTATGGGAAATGGATGAGGGAAAATAATTCCCGTTCGCTGCTTTTCAAAATGTGAATCAAAGTTCACTTTTTACCTCCACGGTCAATCGTATCCCTGAACAGTTTTTGTTTTCCCTGTTATCCTCAAATAGCAAGATCTCAGGGTAATATCCAAGTTTACTTCTTATAGAATATGTAGGCGGAGCATAATCTATAGGCTCGAATATGTATATTTTTAGAAATACACTATGTACATTGATAAAAAGGGATGCATCGTTATTAAAGATGTTTGAGAGGGGATTATATCTAAAAATAATGGAAACTCTTAATCTGTGATTTAAGTAGTAAAATTTTTATAATTATAGGCGATAATAAGTGTAATGACTAAATATCTGCGAACGTATGTGTTTTGTAATATGGTTTAAAAACAGTCCTCCCCTCTCATAGAGAGAGAAAAAAAATGCTTTTGATTCAGATTTTTTTGAATAACAAGACAAAAATTCATATAAATGTAATTAAAAAATAAAAGTCACCGAAATTTGTCGAAGTTTCAGTGAAAGTTCCTACTGCATTCGGTAGTGATTTTTCTGCTCCTCACATGGAGTCCAGATCTCCCACTGCTTTCAACATGACTTATCCGCTTTTTACTCACTCTTACAACTCTCTTACAACTTAACATAGAAATTTCGTGAAGTCCCACCAAAATGCATATTGCGTAAACTTAATCAACACTCACATACTTTTCCTTTTATGTTTGAAGTACTTATCTATTTTTAATGCTATATACAGCAGTTAATGATAGCGAACATTTATATGCATTAAACTGAAATTAATATTCCTTTATTGTTAATATAAATTTGTAATGATTGCACTAAATATTTAAATCGTAAGTCTTCATACTTTTATTCCTTTCTTTATTTCTTGGAAAAGAAAAACAAAACAAACTTGTATGTTGTGGCCACCACAAGACTTTCTTCTATATTTTCCTATACATATTCACTCAGTAACAATATTTAAAAAAAAAAAAAAAAATTGGCTAAAAGTAAAAAAAAAAATCGATAAATTTGTTTTAAATTATCACAGATTTATAGTTCAATCATTCGTTTTAAAGTTATTGACAAGACCTTTCGAAAGATGCCCATCCTGAAAATTCCCCCCCCCCCAATCCCCGGAGGGTACTTCTTCCCCAGGAGGAAGCGATGCCCCCACATGTACAGAATTTTTTCTCTAGTTAAATACTACTATTATCAATAATTCATATTAATTTTACAATCACAAGTTAAAACTAATTCTCATTATGTACATTTATACGAAATTTTGTCCTATACTGACATGTTAAAAATTTAGAAAAAAAATGCGATCACATCGCCACCTGTTGAGCCATTAATCGCCAACTCTAATCAGCACCAGTTAATGTCAGGGTACAACTAAATAACAAGTTTGGTTAAATTTCATTCATTGGTTCGTGAGATACAGCGTCCACAAAACACTTGATACACAGACACAGACATTTTCTAAAAATTATCAATTCGTGTTCAGGACATTCCAAAACGTGTAAATCCATCAAAAAACGGAGGTTGAAAATTTTCACGAATCCAATACTTTCTCTATATTACTTATAGAAGGAAGAAAAAAACTACAATTGAAATATCTTGGAAAGTAAATTGGAAGGATTTTTAAAATTTAGTTTTCTCTGGTGTCACGAATCTTTCGTTATAAATACCCCCCTCTCCTTCCGTGTGGTTATATCTTTTCACAATGATAGGAAGCTTTTTTGTAAAATTTCTCTCAATGAAGCTAAAACCATTGACTGTTCGTAGCCCTAAATTAAAAGAAATTCCCTAAATCTATATCATCCCCCCTATTCGCAGACACACATAATAGTTACGCTTGAAATATTAGATGATGGAAATTTTTCTAAATAGAAACTACAAAGTTGTTTGTTCCTTTGATTCTTCCATTTTTTTTTTCTAAGAATATGAAAATCTTTTAATTAAATATTAAAACCTAATTTTATGTGAGTTAATAAATAAATAAATAAAAATTTGTAAAATTTATGTTTTCTAAAAACAAACATCTAATAATCTTTGTCGCTGAGTAAGTTGCCTTCTTAAATAGCAAATACTAAAAATAATTTTACAGTTTATATATAAATACACGCGTAAATATTTATTTAAAGATTGTTAGGTGTTTAATGGCTATTTTAGGCAGTGTGAAAATCCGATTTCTCTCTAATATCTCACATATTGACAAACTCTTTACATATATTCATAAACATGTCACATTTAGGGTTATATATAAACTGGAAAATAAAAAGATGTGATATTTCCCCTCAAACTATTGGTTCATCTGCATTTATAAAACATTTAAAGCCGTTATTAATTACACTGCTTTGAAGAAAAAAAAAAAAGTTCTGATATCATTTTTGTTGATTCTTATATTTGGATTCAGGAGCCCAAGTTAAAATCCATGCTAGTACCAGCAAAGAAAATAGGCTAGTTATTGCTATGTTTTGCTTTGTCTGCTAGATTTTCATGCTGTTATATGCTTTATAGTGCTAGCCAGCATAAAATGCTATATTAGCTAGCTTACACAGCAATAGCACGACAAGCTATATACAAGCATTTTATGCTTATTTGTTGTTTAAGCTTTTCCAAAGCCTGGAGAGGTTTAATGACCTTAACAAGCTATTATGTGCTTTTCTATGCTTGCCAGCGTAATATGTTATGTCGGCAGCTTAAGTAGAAATAGCATGGCATGCTAGATGCCAGTGAGAAGTGAGAAAATAGCAACAAAAAAGCATCTGTTGGTTGTGAATTACTGCTAGTATAGCAGAAATTTCAAGCAAATAGTAGTCATAATTACAGCTGGACCAGCAACATACTATTCAAGCAACAGAAGCTGGATTATGTATGCTGGACAAGCAATAAACTGTGCCAATACACACCATGACTTGCTGGTAATTTTGGTGGAACCAGCAACTATTTTTGGTATTTTATGCTATTTTACTTGCTGGGATACAGCATTTAATGCTAGACTAGCAAACAAATACCAGCAAGAATTTTAACTTGGGAGGTCATTTTACATAACTCCCTTTTTCTCCAGTCACCCACCGCTATCTAGAAACAGTACCCCCCCCTCCTCATTTTTTCCCCTGTTCGATAATTTTATGACCATGAATTTCATTTGAAAAATGAAAAAGAATTAATTTAACACCTAAAAACAAAATATAATATATAGTTTAAAAAATAGTAACAGAAAAAAAAAAATAGGGTAGGTGCAACTGTGATTGACATGCTTCAGTAACTAACATCTACCCCGAAATAATTAATAAATAAGAAAAAATAAATAAACTCATATATTTTACATATAAGAATTTTAATATTTTATGTCAAAAACTGGGGCCTAGGGAGCTAATAACTGGTAGAATGAATAACTAGCAGTGTCAAACACTGGAACATAGGGTACCAATTTATGGTAAAAGGAAAAAACTGGCAGTGTCAATTACTGGAACACTGAGTGGATGTAAAAGAAAAATTCATTGAAAAAAATAATTAGTATCAAATATATATTTTTTAACATTTTTGTGGTTCTGAATGTATTTCATGCTATATGTATTAACTTAAGATTTCAAAAAATATTTTATGATGACTAGAACATTAAAAATATCAGTGATTGCTCTAAAAGTGTCAATCACTGGTGCAGTTATCCTATGTAATACATAATTTCAGTGTCAAATACTCCCTCCCTCAAAAAAAAAAAAAAATATTTTGTCGCAAATGTCCATATTTTATTTTATCCTCCCCCCCTCTTAAAAATCAAACTTATAGCCATAAAATCACCGAAAAATGATAAAAATAGGGAGCCGTTCCTAAAAAACGGTGGGTGATAGCGCAAACTGGACGTCATATTCGGATATGATGAAATGGTGTCAGAAGCAATTTTCATGCCTAGCAGTGTTTGTCTGATTTCAATAAACATTTTCAAGTAATATTCTCAAATGATAGTGATTTAGTATATAGAGTTTGAGCTCTCTTCTGATATTTGGTTTTAAGTTATATTGATGAGAGTTTCATATACTAATAGAGTCAGTCACACAGAGAATTTGTTAACAAATGTAATTTACGGATTCAAAACTTGAAAATATATCAAACTCAGTTTCGAAGATTTTATCCAATGATTTTCTCTTCAACACGTAAGAACAACAAGTCAGTAAAATAGAAATCAGTGTATTTTTGTATAATTTGTCATATCTCTAAAATTTCATCAATTTCTAACAAAAGCAACATTCAGGAATGTATGAAATAATCTTAACATAATTCAACTGGAAAGTACATATTTAAATTAGACCAAGGTAACATTAAAATTTCGCAAATTTAATGTTAAGCAATAGCCCTTAAATTGGACAATCAAATATTATAATTCATATTGGTCGCCAATTGCCCATTCCGCAGTAGTAATGCGACGTAAAACCCAGCCAACCAACCTATAAATCAGATTAGTTTTTAAATCGTCTGCAAATTTATATAAATGCTCATGCCGAGAGCTTCAGACATTAAATTACTCCAGATTATATATAAGCTGGAGTAATGTAAAAGTAACTCTGAAATTAAAATTGCATTATTTTAAATAAATGCAATATTAAAACATTACATAAAATAATTGAAAATGTCGGATCTAACATAAAACGTAACGTCATTTTTTCTAAAAAGATATTTTCTGAAATCTTAACTGTTGAGTGGGTTTTAATGTCGCACTATAGCTACGCAGTGAAAAATTAAAGACAGCCTTATATTCACACTTAGGGATGCTCCAAAGACATGATATCTTAATTTTGATCCTCCGCGGAAGGGATGACTTCCTTCCTTCAGTAACCCTTAGAGCGATAGAAAATACTACCCTCCTATACTTAATTTCCTTGGTATCATTGAGGGAAGGCTAATGTGATTTGGCGATGACTTTTTTCGTATTTGGCGTTGAAAAGTTAATGTTTAATAATTTTTTGCGGCTTTCCTGTTGCGATTTAGCAGCTAATTTTTTACCAGTGAATTAAGTGCAACGTAAACTATATACTGTAATTTTTTGAAGAAAATCGGTGATTAGCAATTGAAAGAGTTCCCTTGTTAGTCACTGTTTTATAAGCTGCACTAAAGCTACGCATTGACCAATGTTGCGTCGAACTGGGACTCACTCTTAGGAGTGGTAAGGAGATAATTCTACTGATCTGCAGAGAGATAGCTTCCATGCTTTTCTAAATTTAAAAGACGGAAAGAAATGGGAATTCACTTGAATCATGAAATAATCTCTGGAATTCCCCCCTTAAAAATAGTCGGAAGACATTTGGTAACTCGAAGACGTTTAATTTGGATGGAAACATGGAAGATATTGGTATTTAGAGAAATATATCTCATGATTGTTTCACGGAGGGTCCAAGAGATTGACGTGAACGTGTTCTTGTTAATTAGTTATGCTCCATCAAGTTATCAATTTAGCGTGAAAGACGGAGTGTTGCAAATAAGAGAGCCGTATAAGATATACTGACCAAACGTCCCCATTTTCTGGGAACAAATAGGGACGCCCTTTTTTTTTTTTTTTTTTTTTTTTTTTTGAAGGCTTTTTTCTAAGTTTTAAAAAATTGTAGAAACTAAATTATTAATCAGTAACACTTTATTTTTAGTCCTTATTTATTAGGAATGGAAAACTGCATCCATAATTGGATAATTGTAGCAATTTTTTATGCTTCTCTATTGTAAAGGTACTTTGATGTGGCCAGCCTAGTATAAGATCAAAATTTGACGGTTTATCTCCGAAGAGCACTTACTAATGGCAGCAAAATTAATCGATCGCTAGCAATAATTCCTATAAAATAAGGTACGATTGATACTGTTTTGTTGAATAATTCCTTATCGAATCATATCTTATTCTGACTAATAAGATGACTCGGCAAGGATTTTTTTAACAAAGCAAATAAGTGCACTTTTTTTTACATAGGAATATTTGCTATCGCTCGAATAATATGGCTGCCGATTGTAAGCGAAGACGCCATCTCATCTGTAGATGACTTTTTCGAAATTGTGGTGTTTTTTCTCCACACCTCTGTTTGCGGATTCACCCAAACTATTGCCAATAATCAATTGCATATTTAATGACAATTATATCATCGATTAGATAGTAGAGTAGACCAAGGACTAGTAACCCTTTTGTTTCCAAACATCACATCCCTAACATTTCACCAAGTCATTAACCAAACCATCGCCAAACCAACATTCCACTTCCACCAACACACGTTACTTCTACCTTTGTTATCGCTGTTCTATCTTTCGATTGCAGATGAATTAAACACAAACCACAACCTACATCAGCTGAAATGAAAAGCAAGTAATCTAATCCTTGTTATTGATTGGTGCATGGTTGAGTTTTACGTCGCACTAGTGCAGCGCTATTGGTAATGGGCGATTGGCTGGGTTCATCCCTGGAGGTGGTCCGGAGACATGCCATCACAATTTTTATCCTCCATGGAAGAGATGTTATTCATTGAAATCTGATCTGTTTGACTTTTCTTTGGAGTTTTGATGGTATAGTAAAAAGCTATTTAAAACACATGTGGGAAATCCCAAGAACCAGTATCCAAGAAAGCGAAAGAAAAGTTAGCAAGAAAACTTGCGGTGATGTTCGCGGAATTTTTCTCCATAGTCAGTATAGGAAATCCGTAGTTTATTTCTGTCGTTAGTCAATGCATTAAATACACTCAATCTCAACTCCAGCCGTTTTGAGGCTAAAAATTTCTTACTGACGTTTCATCAATATATTTCGCTTTAACAATCTGACATCATAAATACAAATACAACATAGGAAACTTACTTTATTCTTGTAGTCAGAATTACGTTTTCTTTGCTTAAAAATCTAAAAGATTTACCTGACACATATGATATAAAAAAAAAAGTCGAAAATGATATCGGGTCATGAAAAAAAAAAATGACAATGTTTAAAAAAAAAAAAAAATAATTAACCGAAATGTATTATTGCCATTTTGACGTTTCCTATCCAGAATAACATCTCCAAGCGTCACCAAGGCAGCGGGGCTATACCGTTTCGTGGAGGTTCAAATCTGTGATGGAATTACCCATAGCGCAGTATTAGTGCGACACTAAACCAACCAGCTAACCAAAACTGTATTAACATATTTCTGGACCGTCCTTAGGTGGGATCCCAGATCGTCGCCATTCGCCCATAGCATAGCATGATTGCGCCGTAAAACTCACTCACGCCTCAACCCTAAATGTCGTTTTCATTGAGTATTTATGTATTTCGAGACAAAATGCTGTGATAAAATTCCCCAAGAAATCTGGGTTTTGGTCACTATATTTTAAATAAAAAATTTAAAAGTGTGTAATATCCCCTATGTGGAGGATCAAAATTGTGGTGGCATGCCCTCTAACCACCCTTGGAAACGTATCGCAGATTGTCGCGGGCCGCGATAGCCCAGTCGGTAGAGCGCCGGCCTCGTAATTGGAAGATTGCGTGTTCGGTACTCGAGCCGGCCAAAGACCGTCGTGTACACAGACTAAGGAAACACTTAGACCCGGCCAGGCGGTTCTAAAAGTGAAGTCTCAACTGTAACCGAGCCGCCATATTGGTACAAGCAAAACCACAGACCACTGAGCTGAACACAGACTAAGGAATCACTAGACTAGGCAAGACGGTTCAAAAAGTGAAGCCTCAACTGTAACCGAGCAGCCATATTAGGAAGAGCAAAAACAGGAATAAATTAGACCCGCAAGACGACTATCTGGTATGGGGAGAAAAAGAAATACAGTAGGTAGCAAAATTATTTGAACGCTAGGAATAATTCCTCTATGAAAAAAGTACACTTAATACTGTTTTGTTAAATAAATCCTCGCCGAATCATGTTCTTAGACTAAGAACTATCTGCTTCAAAAGAGGGGCTGGCCCCTCTCACACAAAAATATATGTCAAATAAAACTGCTTCTGAAACTATTTTGAACTGCCGAGCTCGTAATTGGAAGATTGCGGGTTCGATACTCGAGCCAGCAAAAGACCGCCGTATACACTAATGGTGACTGTTGCACGTAAATTCCGTCGTGGCCACAATGTCCTTCATATTCCCATCAAAATTATACCTCTGGGAGTCACCGAGGTGGGGGAGCCATCCCCTCCGTGGAGGATCAAAATTGTGATGTCATGTCTCTGGACCATTCCTAGCAGTGCGTTCCAGACCATCGTCATTGACCCATAACGCAGTACTAGTGCGATATTAAACCCAACCTACCTACCTACCTAAGTTTAAAAAAATCGTAGAAAGTAAATTATTAATCAATAATAATTTATTTTTAGTCCTTATTTATTAAGAATGAAAAAATGTATCCGTAATCGGATAATTGTAGCATTTTTTAACGCTTCTCTATTATGATCTGGTTAGCCTAAACTAGACCCGGCAAGACGGTTCTAAAAGGGAAGTCTCAACTGTAACTGAGCAGCCATATTAGTACAAGCACCTCAGTTACTTCACTTTTCCCCCATACCAGATAGTCGTTTTGCCAGGTCTAGGTAATTCCTTAGTCTGTGCTTGAGAACGTGCAAGATGAGTCATGTGACATGCTCCTCTTACACCTGATTATTCGGCGGTTTCCTTGATTACACTTTATTTTCAATGAATTTCTATGCCAACTTCTTCGAGATAACCGCCAATATTTTTGTTTACTTACGTAATTTAACTTTTTTTTTTTTTTTTTTTTTTTGTTCTAAATCATTCTTGTTTTATTTTATTTCTTTTTATTTCGTTAGTCAAAATTTAACTGAAAAATATTTAAAAATGGTTGATAAATTATTTTTTGTTTTTAAATTTAGCTCTTTTAAAACTTTATCACCATGTTTTTATTAACTTCTATTCTTGTTACTTCCCCATCATACTATAGGTATGAGGAATTTAGGTAATCGTGAAAATTTTCGACCTCAATTTTCTGACTTTTTTACACGTTTTCAGGTGTGAGGAATCCGAAAATGACAAAATTTGTATGGTGTCTGTCTGTAGGGTGTCTGTTAGTGTGTTAGTGAGTTAATGTGTTAGTCCGTTAGTTTGTTAGTCTGTGTACACGATATCTCAAGAATAAATTGTCGCAGACAGGTCAGATCAGTTTTATAATATTACTTTCGACACTGGCAAGAACCCTATTCATTTGCAACATTCGAATTAAAAAACTTCGTAAGTTACGATTTTCTTAACATGGGAGAATAGGACAAAAATTCACTTAAACGTGCATTAAATGGAAATTTTTTACTATAAAAATGTCAGACCAGTTTTAAAATATCGGTTTTAATGCCGGAATGAACATCGGTAACAATAAATATGCTACTTTGAAAATTTCGCAACATGGCAGTATAGGGCGAAATTTCACATAAACGTCAATTTTGAGAGATATTTTCATCGTAAAGATGTCAGACTACTTTTGAAATATTATTTAGGACACTGGCATGAATATTTATGACTATGAATTTTCCAATATAAAAATTTAGTAAGTTATTGGAAATTTACGAATTTCTTAACATAGAAGAATAGAACAAAATTTCACATAAACATCAATCTTGAAGGATGTTTTCATCGTAAAGATTTCAAACCACTTTCGAAATATTATTTAGTATACTCGCATGAATATCATAGACTGTGATTTTTTTCAATTAAAAAAATTCGTAAGTTATTTGGATTTTACTATTTAATTAACATGTCAGAAAAAGGCAAAATTGAGCATAGACTTCATTTTGAGGATCATAAATACATTAGACAACTTCAAAATTACATGTATGATATTTGTTTGAACATGATTGAATACAAATATTCTAATAGGAAAATTTCCTAAATTATTCGTATTTACAATTTTATCAACATAGCGAAATTGTAAATTTTTCATACGTATATGAATTTTGAGGATTATTGCATTGGAAATAGTAGCATGAAAACTAAACAACGGAACTGACCCTGATAAAATAAATTAATAGGTTAGAATAAGATAAATATATCGAAGTGAACGGTGGATAGCCTATTAGATGGAGATTTCATTCTGTCACTGTATCAAGCTTTGGTCAAATTCATTTCTTTTAACATGATTATAATATGTCTCACACTAGAAATTTACGAGAACATAAATATGATGGGGAACTAAGCAGAGTCCACCTATGCCAACTAGTTTGTTTGTCTGTTTGTTTGTTTGTCCGGTACAAATCTTGCAATCTATTTTTAACTAACTTTCCTACTAGCTAGACATTTGAAACTTTCACAGTAGCTCAGAACCCGGAGACAACACAATACTTCGAAGTCAGATTTTCGAATTTTCGAATAGTTTTCTTTTAATTAATTAAAGTAGGAAAATAATAAGCTCCTAATAGCATCAAAAATAGTCTATAAAATATTAGCTATAAGTTAATTCTTGTCAAAAAAAAAAATTACGAGCTCATTTTCTTTCGACATAAAAATAAATACATTTAATTAAACGTGAGCGTTAAACAATTGTAAAGTTCAATTATGCATCTGGCATAAATTGACGTCATTATCACTTTAATGATTTTCTACACATTGATAAAGTGTTAATGTAGTTCATGATGCAAATATATGTTGGTTTGAAAGGATTAATATTTTATTTTTAAAACCAACTTTTTTACTTTTATTCAAATTTTCCATAACTCTTTAACCAATCACATTAGAACGTCCATCTTTGGAATATCGATAATAAGGATTTTCTCGCCGAAAAAGTCGCCAAGGGTGAAAACTTGCCAAATTTCGTGCTAAATCCATTATCTGCATATTAGAGCTTTTTTATGCGTTTTAAAGGGAAAATTAAGCTATTTTAACGCGAAAAAATACTGGAAATGCAGAAAATTGACATTTTATCAACTTACTAAGCTTCTTTGAAAGAATTTATACAAAAATAAATACACTTATTTACAATTTCGTAACAATACGCATTGATAAAGTGCTAATGTAGTTAGTTCTATAGCTATGATTCAACAGAAAATTTAAAAACATGATTTATAAAAAGTTTTTTATCTTATAATTATTTTTTCTTTGTAAACACTTTTAAAATTTGTTGGGAAATTATGAAAGAAACAGTATTTTATTTTTTGTTATAATGTGAAATATATGAAAAATTATTTTAACAACAATTTCTTTCGGTCATAGGACTCTCGTGTTACCCAATAATAATGATAATTTGCTAAACTGAAATTTTAAATCGCCAAAATAAGATAAAGAGCCAAGCATTGCAAACTATTGGTTCATGTCACGTGATTCACCTTGCACCACTGAAAAACCCACAGACTAAGGAATTACCTAGACCTGGCAAGACGACTATCTGGTATAGGGGAAAAGTGAAGTAACTGAGGTGCTTGTACTAATATGGCTGCTCAGTTACAGTTGAGACTTCCCTTTTAGAACCGTCTTGCCGGGTCTAGTTTAGGCTAACCAGATCATAATAGAGAAGCGTTAAAAAATGCTACAATTATCCAATTACGGATACATTTTTTCATTCTTAATAAATAAGGACTAAAAATAAATTATTATTGATTAATAATTTACTTTCTACGATTTTTTTAAACTTAGGTAGGTAGGTAGGTTGGGTTTAATATCGCACTAGTACTGCGTTATGGGTCATTGACGATGGTCTGGAACGCACCGCTAGGAATGGTCCAGAGACATGACATCACAATTTTGATCCTCCACGGAGGGGATGGCTCCCCCACCTCGGTGACTCCCAGAGGTATAATTTTGATGGGAATATGAAGGACATTGTGGCCACGACGGAATTTACGTGCAACAGTCCCCATTAGTGTATACGGCGGTCTTTTGCTGGCTCGAGTATCGAACCCGCAATCTTCCAATTACGAGCTCGGCAGTTCAAAATAGTTTCAGAAGCAGTTTTATTTGACATATATTTTTGTGTGAGAGGGGCCATCCCCCCTTTTGAAGCAGATAGTTCTTAGTCTAAGAACATGATTCGGCGAGGATTTATTTAACAAAACAGTATTAAGTGTACTTTTTTCATAGAGGAATTATTCCTAGCGTTCAAATAATTTTGCTACCTACTGTATTTCTTTTTCTCCCCATACCAGATAGTCGTCTTGCGGGTCTAGTTTATTCCTGTTTTTGCTCTTCCTAATATGGCTGCTCGGTTACAGTTGAGGCTTCGCTTTTAGAACCGTCTTGCCTAGTCTAGTGATTCCTTAGTCTGTGTTCAGCTCAGTGGTCTGTGGTTTTGCTTGTACCAATATGGCGGCTCGGTTACAGTTGAGACTTAAATTTTAGAACCGCCTGGCCGGGTCTAAGTGTTTCCTTAGTCTGTGGAAAAACCAATCCTTCATCCATTGAATCAGCACTCTACTTTATATATCTCGTTGGTTCCACCCTATCACTAACTACCTACTCCGTAGATCAATTGAATAACCCATTGTGCAGTACTAGTGCGAGGTTAAACCCAACCAACCAATAGTAGGCCAATTTTAAATCTGCGGTTCACCGAAGTGTGTGTGTGTGTGGGGGGGGGGGGTCATCCCCTGTGCTGAGGATCAACATGGTGATGACATGTTTTCTGACCATCCTTGGGGGTGCATCCCAGACCGTCGCCAATTTCCCGCATCATATGGTACTAGGTTGACGTTAAAGCAAACTAATCATTTTAATTTGTCGGTCTTATGCGGCATTAAACATAATCAACTAGAAATTTAAAATAACGTAATACAGTACAATATAAATTTTTGAACTAAAGAAAGGAAAAGTAAAAAAAAAAAAATATGCAGAATTTTGTAAATGATAAAGTCACAGAAGCATTAAAGTAATAATTTCTGCAGTGGATACAAAATTTAGATGGCATGTCGCCAGAAAATCAACAGAAAGGTCTCCCAGAAACTCGCTATTTGTGAACTGCAATACGAAATATATTTATTTGTTAATTGCGTTTTGCAGAGCTACAAAATATTAACTGAATCTGGGTTTCTGCTTCCAATGGACGACTAGGGGTTACATACAAACGGAACGCTTGCAACTTCGATGACGTAAATTCTGCAAGTTTTTCGCAAATACAGTCGGCAGCAAAAGTATCTGAGCACTAGCAAAAATTCCTATATAAAAAAAGTACACTGAATGCAGTTTTGTTAAATAAATCCTTGTCGAATCCTGTTCTTAGTCATTCTAAGAACACGATTCGACAAGGATTTATTTAACAAAACAGTGTTAAGTGTGCTTTTTTATATAGGAAATTTTGCTGGTGCACGGATACTTTTGCTGTCGACTGCAGTCATACATTTGGAACGCTTGCAAACGGCTGCAAATGGTTTTGCAAACGGAAGTGTTTCATTTGTATGTACCCCTAGAATGAGGCGGAGTTTCCTTTTGTTTGTGGGAAAAAGCTGCGCTATGATTGTCTATAGTCCTTTATTTGTGGGACTCCTATAGGTTAAATTTCACCATGACGTCGAATGACGACAGAAGGTCAAGTCGTCAATTTTATCAAAATAAGAAAAATGAACTGATAAGTTATTATTGCTACTTTCTATGAGTAAGTTGGTTGAATTTTTTTCTTATGAAACTATAATTCCTTTTTTTTTTTTTCCTTTTTTGTGATAAATATTTATTTATTTCTATATTTGCTTCTAATTAAAAAAAAAAGTGATACATAGTCATCTACTTGTATATGATTTTGAATTGCAGTTTACATGTTGTTCTGCGATAAATGAACATTTTGTTAAAAACATTTGACAAATGTTTTCCTATAACATAACTCACACCGAGCAAAATAAAGTTTATATTAAAAATTAAATAAAAAAAAGGGGGGGGGATTGTTAATGGGAATATATATGCAAAAATGTTATTTCGTATTGTTAATTTCATGTTAGTGATATAACTACTGAATACTGATTAAGATAAAAATATGAGAATCTAAAAATTAGTGGAATAAAAAATGAAAATTTGAATATAGTTATATAGCTAAAAAGATTTAAAACAAAAAAAAAAATCTCTACAACATACTTGGTTAAGAAATTTTCGTTAATTTAAATAGTAAATTTTCTTATTGTAAAAATAAAATCATCTAATTTTCTTGATAACAATAAACTAAAGGTAAAAATGTGCATGAGGTATTTTTTATTTTACACTTTGCAGATTACATATATATATCGTAAAATTTTTTCCCTCTAACAATATTGAATGTACTATCTGGTAACAGTAGTTTTTATCTATCAAAATCTACATAAAATGGTCGTATCTTGGCGTAGGAAATTGCTTTTTCAGCAGTTGATTTGTTTTTATATAGGTTTTAGTGAATAAAAATCCACTGTTGCTAGATCGCGTTCGGCCACTTTTTACAATACTGCCGTTTCTAAAAGAAAATCATACTAATTTATTTGTTTTTATTAAGGCAACTTACAAGAAAATAGACGAATGAGAAAAAGGAGCAAATATTTTAGTAAATGTTAAAAATCGAATTAAAACTGATAGAAATTTTGAGCTATGGTTTTTTTTTTAATCAGCACCAAAAATTACTTAAATTTTAGTTTAGCATTAAACTACTAAAAAAAAAAAAAAAAAAAAAAAAAAAACTTACTTTTTTTGAAGAAAGGAGATAAGGAACCATCTCTCAATATTTTTGTAGACTGTGATGAGGGGAAATTCATAAAGATTAAATGCGAATTGAAATTTGGACATTGCTTCAAAATTGAATTCCCTAATGTTTGAACGTAGGATTAAGAAATTTTTTTTAATATTGATTATTAGTCAGTTTTATGCCCCCCCCCCCCCCAAGAAAAAAAAAAGTAGTTTTCGATACAGTTTACCCCAAGTAGAACCTTGTAAATTTATTTATAATCGCTAAAAAAAAATAGTTCAAGTATTAGTCACTTATTTTTTCTTGACGTGAGGAAAAGTTCATTAGTCTCTTAGAGATAGTGTCCACGGCTTTTCTGAGGTTCTAAGGAAAGCAGTACACATAAACTGAATCTTTCTTTAAAAGTTGTGAAGAAAATTTCCTAAATATGTCTTAAAGGTTTGTTTTATGTATCCAAAATCTTGATTTTTAACCCCCCCCCCTCCCCAATTTAAAAAAAAAAAAAAAAAAAAGTTAGGGAGGGGGCAGCGAGAGAAAATTATCCTTAAGCCTTTGTAAGCCATATGTAACACTTCCGTAAATGTTCCCTATAAATTTTGGTTACGAAATTTATCAAAATTTGTATATTTTAATGAAGGTCAGTTAAAATGTATAGGGCCTTAATGTTTCAGATTATGCATAAAACATATTTTATCTCCAAACATACATAAAACTGACTGCGAGTAATAAAAGGTGCATTTAATTTTTATTGGAAAATTTTATTCTTCATAATCCATCCAATGAAGAGTTTTGCACACTCCGAATGTAATTATCATAAACGTATTTTTAAAATTTATGCACAGACACTTAGGCGTACATTTCATAAATACTTCATTGTATAAGAAATCATTCTTATTAAACTTTTATATCATCATACATTTTAGAGATTCGTAGAAAAAAATTAAGTTGAAGTCGATAGTAAATTCTTTACAAATTTTGTCTTTAGCTACATTTATTGATCTTAAGCTATTTAAATAAAAATATTGAATCTTTTTTATTCTATAGCCAAATTTTTATAGCTAATCAACGAATTTTTAAATGGTTTATTTATTATCAGAAGTTTCGAGTTCAATACAGAGTAATGTGTTACACATTACCCAGATTTAAATAAATGAAACATTTGCATATAATGTCAGAATACATCCCTCCCCTCCCCGTATACTATTCAAAATTATATTTCCTTGTTTAAATAACTGCGTTTGACAAGAGTAAAACTAAACTTTGTTATTTAGAATGTAGCGAAAAAAAAAAAAAAAACTGATACTGAATTTAGAATATTGTCGTGATTGGGGGAATGGCAAAACAGAACCATGGCACGAATTTTAGACAAAGCCAGAAAGACTTTTTCAATCTGTCGATTTCTTTATAGACATTTTTAGATTTTTTGGTCTTTAATGTATTTCATAAAAGGGCTTTTTTTTTAATGCATCTTTTTCAACAACAATTTTTTAAACGTAATAAATTTAAATACATTACGAATAAAAGTAACTTCCCTTAAATTCTTTTACAGAATTGTAGTTGATGTGAGAATTAAAAGCAGGATTTATAACTTAATATATAAGCGGAATTTCAATAATACTTATTAACCCGATCAGGTTATCGTATTTTTTGACACCTTGTCAGTTCATCATGGGTTGCAGAAGACCAAGGCTATGCTAGAACACGTGATTTTTAATGAAAGAAATGATAAAATTCTTGAACTTTCTTGAATACAGGGCAGACAATGAATGTGACAAAAGAAATTTAAGAGATATTTTATTTTTCATTAGAAATACGCCCATTTCTGTAAAATACAGGCATTTAATAAAAATTTATAATTTTTGAACAAATTGAAATATCTTAAAAATTAAGATTGCTTAATAAAGTTTAAGAACGGTATTTTTACGAAAAAAGTAATGGGCATGATAGATAGGTAATTCTTCTATGTTTGGATTCTGACGGATGGGACATAAGAAAAAGGGTCCGGGTCTCCAATGACCCTCTATAACCTGATCGGGTTAACATACAATTAGATTTTTTTTTTTTTTTTTGTTTATGTGTGTGTGTTAATTTTAAATAAAATGCGAGGCTAAATTTTGTCACAGATACTGACAATTTGTGATTAAGTTGGGTGTATTATGAGTAACCAGATAAACTGAGAAATTTTCTTACATCAAACACTGAATTTATATTTTAAATACTTGACCTCACGCATAACAGTATAAATTTTCAAATTTGTTCATGGCCCATCAATAGCGGAGTACTTCTAAACACAAAGTTGGTGGACGTCTGATGCCGGGTCCAATCCCAGGAGTGGTCTTCTGACTAATTTTTCGGAGTTTTCCGTAGTTTTCTCCGAAACTTGCGTAAATACGGGTAGGACCCCTTAAGCCTAAGACCTTAGTGCAGTCAACCATCCTTAACCCCAAAACTGAACCAAAATTTTTTCTTTGTATTACACAGCTGGGTATATATTTATTCTTCGAATGTAAATTTCGGATTATTCTCTTCGGAATTTTTTTTTATAATGAATTCTCAATATAAAGAAATTGTGTAAATTGCATATTTCAATAAAGATAATTTTAAATACAATATTTATTAGAATTTTTTTTTCTCTTTGGTTTATATATGTAGAATATTTTTAGCTCCTGCTTTTAGCAATGTAATTTAAACCCCTGGTAAGAAAAGATAATTTGTCAGGTTTTAGAATTAAGATACTTGCATTTTCTAAACAATGAAGAAGATTCTTGCACATCATAATTTTTTTTTATTAAGAATTCTTTAACGGAGCTTGACTTAATAATATTAAACGGTTATAAATTTTTGCCATTCTATTAATCTGAAAAAAAAAAAAAAAAAAAAAAAAAAAATTGTAGAGTTTTAAGATTATCAAATGTTATATTGTGTGAGTATTCTTTCATAGACATGTTCGAACAAACATATTTTCGGTTGTCAAAAATTTGATTCCTATGTTCAATATATCTAAATTTTATGTCAATGTAACAAGCTTTAAATGTTATTTATAGTATTGGAAGAAAATGCATTTTTGAACTAAAAAAAATTATTAAAGGAAGGGTTGAATTCTTCCCCTTCTGTCAAACATTGTTAAAATTTTGAATTTTTGTCTTGCAAAAGACTACGTTCAATATAAAAAAAAATTACGGTTAGCTTTCATTTTTATTTAAGGAAAATCCAAGTCCAAAATCAGCAATCTAATAGCGTTTAAAGAGTGACACATTGCACAGACTTGAGAAATTTCAGTTTTTGAAAAAAACAACTGTAAATTTTCGCTGATTTTTATCTTATTTGCTGTGCTGATATCGAAAACGACTTTTATTTATTCCCATCATAGCAGGATTATTAGTAAAATCGATATCGCTATTTTTTTTTTCCTCTAACAATATTGAATGTTCTATCTGGCAATAGTAGTATTATCCATCAATATCTACTTAAAATTTTCGATTATTGGCGTAGGAAATTGCTTTTTGAGCAGTTGATTTTGTTTTTTTAATACGTTTCATTGAACAAAATCCACTGTTGCTAGTTCGCGTTTATGCACTTTTTACATTACTGCCGTTTTTAAAAGAAAATCACAAACATACTAATTTATTTGTTTTTATTAATGCAACTATCATAAAATAGACGAATGAGAAAAAAGAATCAAATATTAAGTAAATGTTAAAAATCAAATTAAAACTGATAAAAAGTTTTTTTTTTTTTTTTTTTTTTTAAATTCGCACATAAAAATACGTAAAGTTGAGTTTAGCATGAAAATATAAAAAAAAAAAAAAAAAAAAAAAATCGTTTTTTCTGGAAGTAAGGAGGAGGTAAGGAACCATCTCTCAATATTTTTGCAGACTGTGGTGAGTGGAAATTCATAAAAAAAAAAATTAAATGCTTACTTTGCTTTTACATGAGATCTTTCCACATATAAATGGTGTGGAAAAAGTCTAAATTCGTTTTTCTAAATCTGAGTAATATAGAGTACGTATTTTTTTTTTTTCTTTTTTTTTTTTTTTTTTTTTTTTTGTGAATGGGAAAAGAGATGAAATAATTTACCAACACGATCGAAATTCCGCATCAATATTATCAGGTCTTTCATTTTTTAAATGCAAATAGCCTTAGGACTCCAATCTCATTGCCGCATTTAGAAACTTTAAAAAGACAATGAACTGATTGAAGTTACTAAAATAACTGTATATAAATGTAAGTTTCCTGTAATATACGATAGAAAAAGAACCTTTTACTATTTCCAGAGGTACACAAAAATGAATCTATCGAATAGATATTATTTTGACGGCTCGCGATCAATACTCCCATACAAAATTATATGACAAAAGAACCTTTTTCTAAAACTTGTGTTAAATTCTTTCTTTTATTATTTCTTTTGAGATATTAAAGAAAGAGAAAAAATAATGCAGTTAAGCAATGGTTAATAGTATCTTCCAATTATAAATATTCGTTGCGCTGATTAAATTTCAAAGACCTATGTCTACGTTTTTATACAACAAACAGGCAAAAAAATATATACACATTAACATGTTGAATACATAATCACTCTTAAACGTTGTTGAAAAATGTTAAAAAGGGTTAACACAAATGGAAATGCAGTTTCAGTAATTTCCGATTGTAACATCTCATGCTTCCAAGAGAGGTTTCAATTAGAATTGGGGGTTTATGATAGAATAAGAGGTTAGAATTAAAAGTTCCAATTGTAACCTCTAATGCTTGTGACTAGTTTAGAGTAACCATGTAAATCTGAAGGCTTAAACATATTATATACTATACATTTTTTTTTTTTTTTAGGATATTAATTATAAATGCCAATTTAATTATAACCTTTTCAGTTGCTTAAACCGCTAGTGCACGGGTGGGAAAAAGACACAATTTTCCTTCAATATTTGAATGGTTACAATATAACAATCACAAAATAAAATCGCACAATAAAAAAATAGGAAGTATAAATTTTACGTTTCTTATAATTTTTTTTTTTTTTTTTTTTTCACAGAATATATAAATAACGTTTCTCTTACATTGCATTCTAGTAAATAAACTGGGTCTCACAGACCCAACCCGTGCACTGGCGGGTTAAATGCGATTTATGTCTTTTTTAAAACGCAATGCAATGGAGTTTTTCGCAGTGTTCATCTACAAAAATCAGTTGTACAAAACTTCACCTTTTCTATAGGGAACATTATATAATGAACTTGAATAAGAACATTTTTAAAAAATTTTGAAAATATTACGGAAACTGTGGGTGGTCGGACAGTGTGGTACACTAGTTAAAATTATATTAGCATTGAAAAATTACTAAAAAATATTTTAAAAGTTTAGTGTATTGGAAAATACTATTCATGATATAATATAGTCCTTAATGTAACTGAATATTTTTGTATTGTCCTGGAAATTATAATGCTAATAATACTGCATTCTATAGATGACATGTTTGTGTCTATTAATAACATATTTCAATTTCATTAAGATTTGTACAAATTAAAGGTATTTGTGTGTCTGTTACCAGCATATCTCAAGAACAAATAGTATCAAATTCCAAACTCGGTATTTTAAATGTGTATCATATAGAGATGCTACAATAAACTTTTCATTGAGATGAAGCAAATGGCTCGTGTACAGGGACATTAAAAAGTATTCAAATACATTACGTCCATTGGGGAAATTGCAGGTAATTAGAGCTTAACATCAGTAGACAACACTAAACCAAATGAAACGAATATATATTTTTTGTAACAGAGATAGTCAACTGAGAAAAAGAAATTGTGTATGTAGGAGCCCCACCTTCCACACCCCCTTTAGGGGAAGTCCTCCCTCGATGGGAGTAAATTTTCATGATGGATATCTTTCAAGAGTTCGCCAATACCTTTAAAACGAATGGTTGAACCATCGATCTGCGATAATTTAATATAAAGTTATCGATTTTTTTTTCATTTATATATATATATATATTTAGTGTTATACTACTTCTCTAATATGGAAATCATCTGCATTATCATAAAAGATAATTTTTTTTAAGTAATAATTTTACTAAATTATTTTTTAGAAGCAGTTATTTTTTAATAAACGAATTAAATTCTATATAAATGTAGGTGTATTAATAAATTGTGGGGTTGAGGGGGCGGTAGCCCCTGTCACACAGAACTATTTATCATATAAAACTCTTCCGAAGTCTATTTTGGATTGCTTAACACAGCTTTACATAACAGTACTCGTTATCTTTACTCATAATCTGCAACCTGTATTTATAGTATCAAATTTCAGGGTAAGAGATAGTCGTGAGAGTGACAAACCAGATTATTTTTTTTTTTGTATATTTACACGTTTGGAGACTTCCTGATTATCGTAGTCAATTTTTTTAACGTTTGATCTTTGCCTGTGTCTCTTAGAGTAACTTAAAAACGAATAATTTTAGGAGATACAAATGTTGTATTTTGAAGTTAATGAGTTTTTTGCTGGAAAAGTTTGATCAAGATTGATGATGAATGTTGCGTTCAATGAATGTTGCGTGTGAAAATTGTCTGTATAATTTTAAGTAAACTTTTAATTTTAATAACGGAATTAAATTCTATATAAATGTAGGTGCATTAATGAAACTGGCGGTTGAGGGGGGGGGGGCGGTTCGATTTACACAGAACTAATTATCGTATAAAATTCTTCCGAAGCCTAATTTGAATTGCTTAACATAGGTTTACATAACAGTAATCGTTATCTTACCTCTTAATCTCCAACCTGTATTTATAGTAATATATTTCAGGGTAAGAGAAAGTTGTGTGTGTGATACACCAATTTTCTTTCTTTTTTTTCCGTCAAGGGTCATTTGGAGAAATAACTAAATAAATATTTCTATAATCTGTAGCAGTTACTAGTAAAATCTGTTAAAACGATAAGATAACCGGCAGCATGACCGGAGAACAAATTTCTTACAGCATGATAGTGTAAGCTACGCAAGGAATAAAAAACTTACATTTCATATTCATTATTAACCATTTCCAACTGCACGTGCTCTTTCATTGTTCATAGTTTAATATACCTTTCCTCCGTGATCACATAATGAACAGATGGGAAAACAGACAAATATAAGTTTAACTGAATTCATAATCAGCATTAAACTTTAATGAAAGTGATAAAAAAACGTTTAAGAGTAACGAAAATTCAATTACCAATTGTAATCCTTAATGTATCTGAATGTTGTAGTGCAACTTTCTAAATCTTAACGTTGACATACTTCATCCGTAAAACATAGTTTTTTAAGCCCATGAAAATAAATATCGATTTCACTGCGAAATGTACAGTAATAAGTTATTTCAATACTAGTAAAGCCGCGGTTCGGTAACGAACCGAATTCCGAATGCGGGAAAAATTTCAAAATCAAACTCGAAATGTACAAAACTCGGCCTGATGCTGCCTGCGGGCCTATAGATCAAAGTTTGTTAACGAAACCATTTTTTAATTCATGAAATCAATGAAGGTAGTGAATCAACGAAGGCTTTTCTCGCTTCGCTGGTCACTATATTTAAAGGAAACTCTTTTCTATATCGCTTTACAAACAAAAACAAAATTTGAAGAAATCATGAGATTGATTTAAAGACCTCTTTGATTCCCCGCTGCCGTGGGCAGCGACCTACTCATTCGTAGGCTCTCGAGTGTCTGTCCCTATTGGCTGTGACAATAGCTTACCAGTGGGCTTCCATTTGGGTGCTTATCAGATGACAGTATCGAAAAAATTGAAGTTGCCATCTTACATTTGAATCCCAATTACATATGAACAACACTATACGTGGTGTACAATATTTTCTTTCACGTTATTTTTTATATTTATTTGATTTATTCGATCAACCATAAAATAACAATTTCACACCAAATATAATATTACAATATGCTATGATCGGCTACGTCTATGAGACAATTTTTGTGGTTATAATAGTAGTTGAGTTAGTTAATAGTAGTTGGTATATATAAAAATAATGAAATATGTAAACCTGATCATGGTACAGTCTTAATGTAGCTCCCCTTGGTGACTTATGAATTTTTATCGTCCCTTTAGACAAAAATTATATATGTGTGTGTATATATATATTGTTTCTTTCTTTTCTTTTCTTTTTCCTTCCTTTTCTGTTTTTCAATATTTTATAATTTATTTATATTTTTTATGCGCTACTTGGCTTAAAGTGGCTTTTACGAAAGTGAAGTCCTTCACGAAAATTGTCCGATCTATTTCAGCATCAAAATTTTAAAAATTACCCAGGATTATCAATAAGTAAAGCTCTTTAATGTAATGCTGAATTAGCTTCCATGCCAAGTGCGATTCATCCGTGCCAAAAACATACTATTTAAACAAAAGGGGAAAAATAATCTAAAATTGAGGTTTATTATTTTCTTTTTACTTTATTTTCATATTTTCAATTTTACTTTCCGAACACTATAGTGAGGAAAGTATTGTAATCATTTCACTATTTTTTCGATGCTGTATGTGTGTGTGTGTATGTATGTGTGTGTGTATGTCTGTGAGTGAACACGCTAGCGTCTAAACGCTTTGTTCGAATAAGCTGAAAGTTGGTACGTATATTGTAAGTCACCATAGTACGAAACATATAGATTTTGGTGAATCTAGAACTTATAGTTTTTTACAGGGACACCAGGAAAAATTCTTTATCATTATGGCCTATGGGGCCAAATTTTTAAAAGTGCGATAGCGTCTAAATGCCTTATTAATCAGAGCAAAAAAATTTTACACGTTATAGGTCACAGTTGCAATAACTGTATAGATTTTGGTGAATTTAGCACATACAGTTTTTTTGCAGGGACACAAAGAAAAATTCTTTATCATTATGGTCTATGGGACCAAATTTTTAAAAGTGCGATAGCATCTAAACACCTTATTCAAGTGAGCTGAAAATTTATATGAATATTATAAATCACTGTTGCACTAACTATAAGCATTTTGGTGAATCTAGCATTTACAGGTTTTTACAGGGACACAACGAAAAATTCTTTATTTATTATGATCTATGGGCTCAAAGTTCAGTAGCGTTAAATAAAACATCGTGTGATATATGGAGAAAAATGCTCAAACACTCTATTATGGTTTTCTTACTTTTGTTTGTTCAACAAACCCCTCTTTCTTTATCTACAAAACTGTTAATTACTGAATGTTCGGAAAGTAGAGTGGAGTCACTCCAGATTTTCTTATGTGCAGGAACAAATTTTATAAATATAATTTTTTTTTTTTCGAGTGAAAACATATTTCCTTTTCATGTTGAAAAAAAAAATTTTTTTTGCCATCAATTAAAAATTTAAATGTCCTTTTTTAAAGTTTTTACCACACTGTTAAAAATTTCTGTAAATTTAATGTAAATATTTATCCAGAGTCTGTAAATTTACAATAATTCTTTGTTAAAAGTGAATAATTAAGATTCTCAATCTTTATTCTGAATTTTTACTTACTTTTTTTATTTAATTTTTTAGTTAA
The DNA here is from genome assembly GCA_963930645.1 of Salticus scenicus. NCBI lineage: Eukaryota > Metazoa > Arthropoda > Arachnida > Araneae > Salticidae > Salticus > Salticus scenicus. The sequence goes on from OZ005652.1 coordinate 239,146,839, forward strand.
AATTAAAAATGACTGTTTCTACTTCAGAAAATGCATTGCAAGTCCGAAATATATTCTGAAGAATAACCAATTTAAATTAATATTAGTTGTTAAAAAACTTATTTTGTACTTTCATTTTAATATCTCCGTTTATTTTTCTTTGTAATTTTATATAAGACTTAAGATAATAGATTAGAGTTTTCTGTTGAAATTTTTAACAGTGCAGGTTATTATTTTCCCATTTTAATTAATTTAAAAAATGTAATCAAAATTTCGTTACAAATAAGGTACCAAATAAAAAAGACATTTCTTCTGAATCCGTCTGTTTATTTAACATATCGATCGGACAAGATATATATTTTTTAATTTATTTAAGTAAGTAAGAAAAGCTGGTGGCAATTTGCGTCAGCACACAGACACAGATTCAAAAATCTCATAGCCATTTATATATAGAGATGATTTTAATAAATGACTCTCATGGATCAAAATACATTGGCATTGTTTTGAGTGTCCTTGTAGACAAATGTACTGTTAATACAGTTTTAAAAAGAGATCGTTTATCTGTATCTATCTATAATGAAAAATTTGCCATCACGATAACTCCCGAAATAATACTCGAAATCGAACCAAATTTGGACAGCGAACTTATCTTATAAATATCTTCGATGAGTTCGTTAACCAAATTCTTCAGTCATTTTGCTTTAAAGTGGCAGCTACTTGAAAAATTTAAATCCAAATTGTAAAAAGAGTATTTAAGGCCGGATTTCTATAAATTTTAATGTAAATATTGACCACATAAGAGTCTCAATAAGGTTTATTAATGAACTTTATCCGCCATTTTTAACAAAGTGGCGGATATCTCAAGTTGAGCAGGGCCACTTGAAATCAGACTACACTTGAAATTTTAAAATCACGATAACTTCCGAAATAATACTCCAAATGGAAACAAATTTAGACAGTGAACATATTTTATAAATACCTTGAATGAGGTCTTTAACCAAGTTTCTCCGACATTTTGTTTTTAAGTGGAGACCACTTGAAAATTTCAAATTCGAATAGTAAAAAGCTTATTCGGAATTTGAATTTTAATGTATACATAGATCATACAAGTGTCTCAATCAAGTTTATTAATGAACTTTATCCGCCATTTTTAACAAAGTGGAAGATATTTTATGTTAAATCGGGGCATTAGAATCAGGCTACCACTTGAAAATTTAAAATCACCGTAACTTCCAAAATAATACTCCATTCGGCCCAAATTTGGACAGTGAACTTAGTTAACGGACTCATCCAAGATATTTATTATATAAGCCATTTTTTCCCCCAAAGCGGAGACCGCTTAAAAATTTCAAATTCATATTATAAAAAGAGTATTCGGAATTCGAATTTTGACGTTTACATAAACAACACATGTGTCAGAATCAAGTTTATTAATGAACTTCGTGTGCCATTTTTAACAAGGTAGCGAATATATTAAGTAGGGCCACTTGAAATCACGCTTCCACTTGAAAATTTGAAATCACCATAATTTCTGAAATAATACTCCAAATTGAACCGAATTTGGACAGTGAACTTATCTTATAAATATCTTAGATGAGTTTATTAGCCTGCTCCGCCATTTGGTGTTCAAGTGGAAGCCACTTGAAATTTTAAAATCTGCACTGTAAAAAGCGTATTTGAAACCGGATTTGCTTGAATTTTGGTATATACATAGACTATATAAGGGTCACAACTATATCCACCATTTTTACAAAGTGCAGATGTTATAAACTTAGCGAGACTCTTGAGATTCTGAATTAATTCGAACTAAATGTGTGCAGTAGCCCTATCTCACATGTGCTCTTCATATATTTGTTTACCAACTTGGCCTGCCACTTGAAAATTTTAAATTGACATAAAAAGGTATTTATTAACAGATTTGCTTAAAATCCCATATGTACGAATCCTAAATTAATATTTCTACCAAGTCCATTAATAATTTGTAGGGGCCATTTTGTCACAAAATGGCGGCTACTTGATAGGTAAAAAGAAATCAACCTACCTTTCCGAATGAGCCGGAAGATCTTGTTGAAATTTTTGTGTATGAAGTTAAGTTTTCGATTTATTTAAAACAACGCAAACCACTTGCGGTTTTTCTAAAAGTAATTTATACAAAAATTAATGTCATAGAAAAATCTGTGGGTCTATTCTGTTAATTAAAACCAAGAGCGAAAAATCATGCGGTATGCTTTGTTTACTAACACTTTCCAAATGTACGTACTCGTTGTCTCATTTAACCTTCAGTGTTCTTTGCTTAGGTTACCGTACGACGGACAAACAGAAGGTAAAGAAGGCGAATAGGTAGATTAACACAATTCATAATCACACTTAAACATTCTTGAAAAATACTTAAAATACATAACACAAATGGCAAATGATATTCAAGCGATTTCGAATTGCTGCTTTTAATGTAACGAAATATTTTAGTGTAGTCCTATAAATTTGAAGACTAACATATCATATTCTATACAAAATATTGTTTTAGCATATTAACAATAAATGCCAATTTATTTATCATTTTTTATCAAGGTTATTCAGATAAGATGTATAAAACTGTCTCTTCTAAAACGTAATGCAGTGCATTGTTTTCGATGTCAAAATATAGTATAAACCAGTTGTAAAAGCATGTACATGCCATTTTTAAAACAGAACATTACATAGTGAAATTGAATGGCATATATCATTTTTAAGAAATTCTAAACATTTACAAACGCAGGGGACGGGTAGTTGTACACATGTACATTCGGGCAGACGGATACACTAACACAAATTCTATTCACGCGTAAAAGTTTAATAGTAAATAGTGTAAAAGTGTAATAGTGAAATTTTTTGGGTGCTCCTGTACAAAAACTATTAGATGCATTTATTCGATTTTCAATAGAAAACAACCGATAATAAACTTGAACAATATAATTTATTTCATTAAAATTTTTGTAAATTAGAGCCATTAAAATGTATCTTAAAGAAACGAAATTCTCATTATAGGTAATGCTTTAGAATTTTTTGGGTACCCCTATACACAAACCAGTGGTTGTATTTACTCCATTTTCAATAGAAAGAATTCCATAATGGACTAGAATAAACTTGATCAGTTTCAAGAAATTCCATAAATATTTACGAGAGTTCGAGAGCAGAAAGTCAGAAAGTCAGAAGGACAAAAAACTGAAGTCAACAGTTTTTAGAAGCTTTATATATGAAATTGACTTTGTCATCGTATCTCGCTAGTAAACCGGGCACCTTTCATTTTAAAGTAAATATGACATTCCCCTTGTCTCTCCTTTGTTCAGTTGGTTAGAGCGTCACGTTAACCCATTTGCATCATTTAAAAATGTTGGAAATTGGCCCATATCACCAAACTGTTCAGATGACCAATATTTCAATACTCTTGTTCGTGATCCAATAATTTTGTAATATGTTTTTGGACCAGAGATATCAATATCATTAGCGAAATAAATTTTCAATTTCTATACAAAAATTTCTTTGAAACTCGGTTCGGTTTTGTCAAATTGATTAGTTTCTACTACAATATGTCCAATAATTTCCTGTGTTGAAAATAATTCGCAAACGTCCTTTCTAGTAAAATATGTAATCTCGTTTGCACCACTAATAGAATTAAATTTATGCAGCTTAAGTTGACCACATTTTTTTTTCTTTTCATTCAAAATTATTTGCACTGTGATCATTATCGTCATTGTCAGAAGATATCGCAATAATACAGATACATTGTTTGATTTGTTTATTTCTTTCCTAAGTATTCGAATCAAAACCTCCCCCCTTTATCAGTTACAGAATTTGTTTTTTCCAAGAAAATTGTGTTTGCAATCATTACTTTAAGCAACCGCGCAGATATGCGCTCCGGTGATATTGGCCAGGAAATTTTGGCGCATATATGCGCTTATGATGCAAATGGCTTAATAACGCGGCGGTCGAGAGTTCGGTCCCCAGAAGGTCCGGCGTGTTAATTTTTGCTGATAATTAGTAGAAAATGTATCAATTGATACAAGAAAATTTTTCGTTGCTTATTTCGTTGCTTTTGTAGTATTCTAAAAAAAAAAAAAAAAAAAAATTGAGGATTTTTTTAAGAAACTTTATTTTATTTATTTATTTAGATATTAAAAATCACAATATTTTTGATAGCACCAAATATAATGTTAAGTAAAAAATAGATTTTTATTTTTTTTTTTATTTTTTTTTTTTTAGAAACTTCATATTTTTGAAATTGGATTTTGTCATAGCGTCTTCGTGTTATGCTGAAAAAACAAAGCGCTTCCACTTTAAAGTAAATGTAAGGAATTTTTACATCGTTTAATGGCTCAGTTGGTTAAAGCGTCATGTTGATAACGCGACGGTGGTGGGTGGGTTCGGTCTTCAAAGACCGTTGTGTTACTTTTTTGTAGATAATTAAAACAAAAAAAGTCATTTTTAATAACCAATCTTTCATGGCCTACACAGTAAACTAAGAAATTTTGATTAGACTTTTTTTTTTTTTTTTTTTTTTTTTTTTTTTAAATAACTAAAAATAAAAGAAAAAACTGGAAACTTTTTATTGTGGAGCATTAAAAAGCATTAAATAAAGTTTTACTCTTTCACAGACATATTATAAGAATTAAAAGTTCCAACAATAAGAAAATTTTAAAGAAAAATATATATTTCACTTTTACAGGAGATGAAAATTCTTAAATATTCAAAGTGTTTCGAATTGAATTAAGGGGTTAGGGGTAGTCAGGATTTTCAAAAAATCAAATTTTTTTTTTTTGCATTTTCTTAAAGTGTAATATCTTATAAATATTCTCTGAAAATTTGAAGTTGATCCGATAATTACTTTTCGAGTGGGTCTAATTCCCATCAGTATGCAAAAAAAAAGGATGCTGCACGTGTGAAAGTGGCAGATCAGCGCACCAACGACAACACTCGGGAAGGCAGAATGCTTCGTAGGCAACGGCAAATTGATGTTTTGGAAACTTCCACAATGGCTGAAGAACTATTATATGGCCCAGGAATAGATGACTCAGTGTAAGTGATTAAATAATTCGTATTTCTGTACGTAAATCTAGTGCGAAACTTTAAATGCGTTTTTCTCAAAACTATGTTTTTTGAACTGGTGACAACTGTAACTTGAAAACCGCTCAGTAGATTTTAATGAAATTTATACAGCTTTTAGAATACATAATAAACTCGGGCCTGATCGAAGTATTTTTTTTTTTTTTTTTTTTTCAAAAATTTCGATTTTTTAAGACCAATTAACTGTTGACTTTTTCCCAAAAATTTAGAAAAAAATTTCCTGAGTCCGCCATTTTTTTAAGTTTTGAAAAAAAAAAAAAAAAAAAAGCTTCGATCAGGCCCAGGATTATCTATTTATAAAACTAATTTTTCTTATCCGATTGATTTTAGATGAATCTCCAAGGACTTATCGTTGTCACCGCAAGGACCTTTTTTTTGGACTGGGTCAACAGAAACAGCTATAACTTTGGAAATTATAATTTTTTTTTTTTTCAAATTTTCGTGACTTCAAGTCAAAACATTGTATAATAATGCCATATTATTACTTTTGTAAAATAAAATGATTTAATAGCGAAAAAAAATTACTGAAAATTATCATTTTTTCGTGTCTCTGACTACCCCTAACCCCTTAAAGAGCAATATTTTTTGTATTACTTTTCTGCATTATTTTTCTAGCATGTTCTATGACTTTTTTTTTTTTTTTTTTTTTTTTTTTTTCTGGTCTTTGATTTGGTTTCTGGTTAGAATGTCATGCTGATAACTCGTTGGTCGCGGGTTCAATCCTCGAAGACCGACGTGCTTTTTTTTTTTTTTTTTTTTTTAATGTGTATATATATATATATATATATATATAACCTTTTTTTTTTAATGCAGTATCGAAAAGTAAATATTTAGTTTTCTACCCAGTATCCTTAGAAATTTTGATTAGATTTTTAAGAAGCTTTATAACTAAAATGGACAAAATGAAAATTTAAGTAAAAAATCATTTTTTAAGATTAGAAGCTTTTTATTGTGAAGCGCTAAAAAGCATAAAACCAAAAATATTGAAGTACAGACATGCTATAAAGAAAAGAATGTTTTAACTTTAAGGAAATTTTATAGAAAAATATAGATATTTCCCTTTTGCAAGAGATGAAAATTTTTAAATATTAAAGATTTTAAAAAGCTTTCGAGACCTTTTGAAATGTATAGCTTAACGAATAATTATACAAAAATCTAATAACTAAGAATATTGGTCTCGAATGCGTTTTAAAGTATTAAAAATTTTCATCTCTTGCAAAAGGGAAATATCTATATTTTCCCCTAAAATTTCCTTAGTGTTAAAAGTTTCATTTCTTCATAGCTTGTTTTACCCCCAAGGAAAATATATATAATTTTTTTCTTTTTTTCTTTTTTGAGGTCTTGTGTATACTTTACTTTAAAAACGGCTATATTATGTATATTATTACGCCACATTAAGTTCTCATTGCATAGCCTGGCATATTTAGTTGTTGTTTTCTGGTCAATTAACATTACTAAATTTTGTTGAAAGTCAGTATCTTAAAAACGGCTTTAAGACTTTTCGAAATAGTTCCTACATAAACACCTTTTTAGACATCCTTTCGTACGCATTACGCAGCTTTTAAAGGACATATAAGGTTCATGCTGATTGGGTATGCCAGAATTAGATCTCTAACTAGTGTTTCTCTTTTTTCTTAATTTATTAGGTAAATAGGTGTTTACTGTGTTCACGCATACCGGATTTTCCTCATAGGAAAGTTGTTAGATGTCTAATTTCTTTAGTCAGTTTTATGTCTTCTGGCCAAATTATTATCAAAACTGCACAATTACGCGTAACAATGGGATAGGGAAGTTTTTACACAGCAGATATATTTTTACAATTATATTATGACGAGGAGACTAATTCCTGAAACATTTACACCTCTCGTAAGATTTGATGGCCGAATGAAACACCAGAACAATATCACATACTATGCATATCATATTCCACACACAACATTATTTTCGCATAGCAATAAATGTCAATTCAGTGTGATTTCTTACAGCATTAAATTTTTTAAGTATGAATTATAAATGTTTATTCAAAAACACAATGTATGGTGTTTTGTGCGTATTCCTATAATCATATTAACGCCATTTTAAATACTGAACATTCCACAGTAAATTTAAATAAAATATCTTAGTAAAAATTCTGAAAATATTTATAAATGATCGGGGTGGGCAGACGATTAGATAGGCAGACGGACAGACAAATACACAATTTAAAAGCATAATCACGCTTAAAGATTTTTAAAAAGTATCAAACTCTTAATGTAAACAAAAATGTCATTTAAGCATTTTTTTGATAATAGACCTTAATGTAAATAAATAGTTTTGTGCGCCCTTGTAAATCTAATGCTAATCACATTATGTTCTAGAGAAAGTATTCTTTTGTGCAGATAAATAATATTTCAATTTCATTAAGATTTGTAGAAAGTAAAGTTATTAAAACTTGGTTTATAAAAGAAAATACCCCTCATAGAACGCAAAGCTTTGGAATGTTTTCGGGTGTCCCTGTACAGAAACCAGTGGTGATATTTTCTCCACTTTCTATAGAAAACGTCCAGCAATAAACTTGAATAACATATATTTCAATTTTATTAAGATTTGTGTACAGTAAAGGTATTAAAATGTGGTTTTAGAAATCTCTCTCGTAGATCAGAATACTTCGGAATACTTTCAGCTGGTCTTGTACAAAAACGAGTAAAGTTATAACCTACATTTTATATAAGAAGCATCTGATAGTGAATAAAAATAATATATATGTTTCAAGAATATCAGAATATCTTGCATCAGTTTCAGTCCATGAATATTTACGGGAGTTAATATTCATGGAAATTATAATGAATATTTGCATGAGTTAGAAGACGGACAGATGGACGGACAGGTAGGTAGGGAGACAGATAGACCGACCGAAGTCATTGACATGGAAAACGTTAAAAGTAGTGATTTGGTAAGTTAATTTAACTTACAAATTCGTAATACAAACATTTCCTAATTCTTAGGTTGGTACGTTAATGAATAAAGCCATAATAAACGAGATTGTAGTTTAATTTCGGATAACACTTTTTTCCTTGTATATAAATTGGTTTTTTAAAGATGTGTCCAGGAACACTAATGTGCCATAGAAGGTTTCCATGTATGGCATGTTGTGTTCTAATGTAAACTCGTCGTTTTTTTATGTTTATCCACGTGTTTTTTCTTCCGATAAAAACAGATTTATTCGTGATATCTACTATTTAATATGAATGATTTAAGATTGGCTGTTACTTATTACTATATAAATACATCCAATTAAAATGTATAAAAGAAGGGTTATATATGAAAATTCTTGTTCTTTAAATGAACAAAATTTTAGGATTAGAAAAAAACCGAATTGCATACTACTTTGAAACTATAAGGAAATTAGATTATAGGTTCTCAAATGCGACTTAGGATCCTTACCAAAATTAACTGCAAAAGAAGAAAAAAAAAATTGTATGTATTGAGATACTGGCCAGAAAAAAGGGTTTGATAAACGATTCAACGTAATTATAAATTATTTCTCCCAATTTTGTATGTAGTGGAACTATACTTCTTTTTAGAGTTTCAAATGCACCCTTATTTCAAAAATATTCAGAACCACTCTTTTTAAGTATTCGATGGTAATACAGATTTACTTTCTAATTTTATTAAATGCATAACTATGTTTGTTTATTTTGCAGCCGTGGCAAATGTCAACCTTTTCGAAGACAACGGTGAAGGTACCTAATTTTTGCTTTATTAATTAACATTTTTAATCTCTTTTATATTAGTTTCATAACATTTACTTATTTTTAAATCCCAATGTAGTCTCTCTCTGTCTTTTTTTTTTTTTTGGGGGGGGGGGGGGGTATGATTTTGTAAATGTAATTTTCTTTTTAAAAATTATATTTTTTTATCTTTTTTTTTCACAAGACAATTCAATATGTTTTTAAAATTCTTTACTTTTGGATCATGTTTTTGTCAGAAAATATTTCTTATGAATAATTAGATATAGATGAGTGAAAGAAGATGTAAACACCTTCTAAATTTCATGTTTTCTTGAATATTTGAAGAAATATTTGACGGATTCTCTTTCAATTAAATAGATGTGATAATCACATAATATGACACCTAAACATACCTTATTTGATAATAAATTCTAAAAATGAAATATTTTTATTGTGCGCGATCAGATAAGATTATTTTGTAAAATACTCATACTACATGAGATATATTTTGAGTGTTATAATCCTTGTCTACTCTATTAAGTCAATTTTTTCAAGATATTATACTGGTTTAAAAATTCCGCATGTTATACAAATTTTCAATTTTGTTGATGAATGTTTTTGTATGAGTACGTACTTTATATCAGAATGTGGGTTTTGTGTGAGAATTCATGCTGTTCAGAAACAAATGAATAGAGATAATTCAAAAAAACATCGTAATTAAAATTTCTTTTCTATAACATATTTAGATTTTTTTTTTTTTTTTTTTTCAAATTTATTATTATCATTATTATTTTTTTTTTTTTTACAAAATGATAGCAAATTTTCTCTTTCCGCTTATTTCTTCGCCGCTTTTAAATTTTTTGTCAAAATCTTTGCCAAAATATATGTAGTAAAATAAATTCCTTTAACTCTTAAGGTTTCTGGAGCATCTATGAAGTATTAATTTAGATAAGGGATAAGACATAGAAAAATTGAAAATATTCAAATTAATTTGTGGTGCATTTGTATAATTACTGGTTGGCAGTGTGTAAAATCTTTAAATAGTATATGCACCTTCTATTATGCATTTTTATTTAATAAAAACCACAAATAAGTAACTTTGTCTTTTAAACCTTTAAATTCATGTTGTGATGCATTAGTCCTGCATCGGGTCGGGTAACCCGATTTTACCCGAACCTGACCCGACCCGCGGGTCGGGTGGATAGATTTTTCTCTTGCTGGTCGGGTTCGGGTCGGGTTGACTGATTTTTTTTCGTGCGGGTCGGGTTTGGTTTTCAACAAGTTGGGTCGACTTGAGAACACCTTTCAAAATATTTTTTACAATTATAAACATAAATTTATAGGCATGTTTATACAACTATGTAACTAATTTAAACATTCTGCACATACTAGACATGTATCGGTTGGTTGTTTGGTTAGAGGATTTAAGGCTGATTGACTCCAAATGCGTCCTAGGCCTATAGGAGGGATGCCCTCCGTTTGAGTCTTTCTAAGGGGTCCTAGCCCGTATTAACGCGTGTTTCGGAGGAAACCACGGAAAACTGCGAACGACTAGGTCGATGAGCGTAACTTGGGATCGAACCCGACACCTCCCATCTACCAGCTTCGAGCACAGACGTGTACCGGACCTCCCTATTCGTATCCGCGGATATCCGCCAGGAAAATAGATCCGTATTTGCATCTGGATCTGTTTTCTTTTCTTCAACGAAACTAATATGTATCTTTTTACAGAAATTGTATGTAAATTAGAAATGTATTTTTAATCTTTCTCTACTGTTGTTAATATATAAATTAAAGAAATAAAAATACAGTACAACCTCGCATTTACATTCTGCAAATTGAAAAGATTTCGCAGTTTACAAGTTTTTTTTTTTTTTAACTTCTATATTCAGTAAAAGAAAGTATTAGATTCTATCAACATTTGGTGTCAACCGCTCGACGGGTGGCACTGCTATACAGATATTTCTGCAATTTCAGGGGAGGTTATATCTCAGGTTCTGTTGCGTATAATCCAACAAAACTTGATATGTGAAAAGACCAATATGAGATGGCTGATAGGCATTCAAATTGAATCATCATAACAACAGGTGGCGCTGCTACACAGCGATTTTGGCAATTGGAGGAAAGGCTATATCTCAAACTACTGCACAGAATTTCATATAAATTTGTATGTAGGTGCCATTTAATATATATTAGCGCCTGTCAACTTTTGGTGTAAACCGCTCAAAAGGTGGCGCTGCGACACAGCGATTTCCACAGTTACAAGGAAAGCTATCTCATGTTCTATTGTGTATCATCAAACAAAACTTAATATGTGAGAAGGCTAGATTATGAGAAATTATGCTGACTCAGTTTGAATGCTTGTCGGCCAATAGGTGGCTTTGTTATACTGCAAAAAACCATCGATAACAGGATGGCTATATCTCAAATCTCGAACCATGATATGTGAGATAACCATTATAAAATCGTATTGTTTAAGAAGTTATTTATAGACGATAAAGCTGTCTCTTTGGATATTTAGTGTTCGATTTCCCCAAGATGAAAATTATTTGTATTAATCACGTTAAACTTTTTAATAATAGTTTTAATAAATTATTCGCACTTGGTTAATTTGACAGAAAAATATAGAAGAAAGTCTTGTGGTGGCCACAACATACTAGTTTTTTTTATAATTTACCAACTGTGTGACAATGAAAATTTACTTTATTTTATATCATGTTATATCATTTTACCTTGTTTTGCATGATTTTTAGATGAATAAGTAATGTTGATTTATTTTTTGATTCGGGTCGGTTTTCGGATTGATGAAAATTTTTTGTCGGGTTTCGGGTTGATTTAAAATTCATCTGTCGGGTTCGGGTCGAGTAAAACCCGACCCGCGCAGGACTCTATCATGTATTATTGTATTTCTCGGGAAAAATCCTTATTTCTCAAACTAACAACCACGGATAATGTTTGATTTAATATTGGAAATAGCTTAAAGGGAATTTTTTAGACAAGTTTTATATATATGTGTGTGTGTATATATATGTACAGGGTCGTTATAATTAAATCACCTCTATAAACATCATCCTACAGCGTAAATGGGTGGATCGAATGTAACAAAATTTGGTACAGACTATACAAGAGACGCTCATGGAATTTCGAAAAAAAGAAATTAGTTCTAAATTGTGCACGAGGGCGCCGTTTCCGGAAAAAAACTTTAAATTTAACACAATAATAAACGACCAAAACGGAATACAGAAGCAATATTAACAATCCAGAACAAGAATTATGAGTAATAAAATGTAAAACCGAGAAAAGCTGTCGGTTCTAGGGGGGGGGGGGGGGAAGGAAGCTTTAAGCAAAACAGTTTAAGGTATAAAACGTTCTTTTTTCCTTACGTATACTTAATGTGGTTCAATGACAAATTGATCAGAAACTAGTTAGTATTGTTTCTGTATTCCGTTTTGATCATTTATTAACACGCCTTTATTAGCTTCACCTGTATGTTTGTAACCGCTCTGGGAGCAAACAAAAATCTATATTGTAAAAAAATACTTTCCCTACGTGAACACCGTGGCGTTAAGGTAAAGTTCCGCGCTACGATCCTAAAGGTCTAGCGTTCGATCCCCGTCAGAGATTTTTTAAAAATGGTTTTTGTTTAATTCTAAGTTATTTTAATTAAAGATTTAAATGTATGTAAATATTATGGTGTGTCACTCGCACAATTTTCTCTTACCCTGAATTATAATACTAAGATATTTTGTGCTTATTAGTTCACATTTCTATAAAAGCGTGTTATTTTTTAAAACTAATATTATTGTGTTAAATTTAATGTTTTTTTTCCAGAAAAGTCACCCTCTGGGAAATATTTTGAAACATTTTTTTTTTAATTCCGTGAGTGCATTTCATGTACACTGTTAAAAATTTCTGTAAATTTAACGTAAATATTTATCCAGGGTCTCTGTAAATTCACTGTAAGTCTTAGATAAAAGTGACTAATCGAGATTCTCAATCTTTATTCTGTATTTTTACCTAATTTTATTATTAAATTATTTAATTAGAATTAAAAATAACTGTTTTTGCTTTAGAAAAAGCATTCCAAGCCCGAAATATATTCTCACCAATAATTAAATAAATTAATATTATTCATTAACATGACTGTATAAAATGTTTTTTTAACATCTTCGTTCATTTTTCTCTGTAATTTTACGTAAGACTTAAGATAACAGATTACACAGAGTTTTCTGTTGAAATGTTTAACAGTGTATACTCTATATATCAAATTTAGTGGCATTCCGTTCACCTGTTTGCGCTGTTGTATACTGTTTATAGGGTAAATTTAATTATAACCACCCTGTGTATAGATATATATATGTATGTAGAGTGAGAGAAAATAACTTATTGCAGTAGGATTTCGATACGTATTCGGTATTATTTTCAATTTCAAAAAATATTAGTAATAAATTTAATCATGTGTTTAGTATTAGCCCATTTATAGTAATTTGTTAATTCTTATCTTTGTTTGTGTATATTCCTAGGGGCTGATGATCCGAGCCCAATGGATATCAGTCGGGAGCTGCCACCCGACAGTGAGTGTTCTGTTATTTTCTTATTTCTTTTGCCCAGTTTCAATAATGTTGGTGTAATCAAAATCAGTTTACTTAATACATTTTATTTTTTCATTATTATATTAATTTTTAAAAATGTGGAAACCGAACCCAAAATATTTTTTGCTAGTACAAAAAATTAAATAAGTCAAGCATATAGAAAATAATTATATACACTGGACATAAAACATGTATATAGTTCGGTGGTGTGCGTTATAAATCTTTTTTTTACATATATATAATGGACTGAAATACAACAATACTATGTTTTGCAATAACTTATAAAAAAATATTTATTTAAAAAATAAATTAAATTCAAATATTTAACATTTTTTTTAAATGATCCCAGCCAGCAAAATATATTTTTTTCTGTTTGTTACTTAACTAGCAAATCTGTGCGAAACTTCCGAAATTAATTTCTTTTCTTATATACCTTTAAAATTTCACTCATAAATGTCATACCAATTTTACCACCTAATTAAAATTTTAGTTTACAAAAATCAAAATTATTATTATAACCAAAATAAGTCTGTGCAACAGTGAAACCAAAATCATTCAAAGAAAGGTTTTAAAATAAAATTCATGGTCGACGACCCAGACTTTATTCTTTCAATTTTAGTACAGGACCCCCATAACGCCTTTAAAATTTTTGTCGTCTTTTTGGCTATAATTTTTTATTTATTTTGGCACAATTCTTTCTTTAAATAATTTCTTTTTTTTTTAGTCAATTTATGATAATTTATATTCTGTATGTATCTTTGAAGTATTGGTAAATTTTAATTGGCGCTTGCAAGGATGCTGAAGATGCAAATTTTAAAAATACATTTTCCATAAAATAATCTCCTCAGAAATACGTCTTTTTTTGTGTGTGTGTGTAATGGATCATTGAGCTGAGTCCGCGGGCTTAAATATTGTTCATTTATAAATATTTTTTATCTTCGCGTATTTTATTAACTACATCATTAGCGTATTGTTTTGAGAAAATATAATCGAAACTGGTCCGTGTTAGAGAAATATTATATAGATTTTTCTAAATTGTATTCCTTCTTAACATTATCTATCTCTCTCTCTCTCTCATATCTCTCTCTCTATATATATATAAGAGAGAGAGAGAGAGAGAGAGAGAGTACTTTTACTCACTCACTGACTCATCAACGCACAGAAAAATCTACTGGAGCCACTGACTCGAAACTAGGTCAGATTATAGAACATATAGTGTAAGCACCCCGTAAGACGCGATTTTGCGAAATTCTCCCCCTAAGGGGGATGGGGGGAGCAAGACGTGATTTCACAAAAATCGTCATATCTCAAAGAAAAAACCAGATATCTGTAAAATTTTTGCATTAAAATAAATTTCCGGAATTTTTGGAAATTCGGTCCACAAAAGGGGTTGCTTGGCAAAATGTGATTTCAGATGCACAAAAAGTGATTTTTTAAAATACCTTCGTATCTCAAAGAAAAAAGATATACGTGAGATTTTTGTTTCAAAATATAGCTAACATAAATACCTAAAAACCAATTTTAGAAATTCGGCCCCTAATGGGGGGGGGGGGGGCAGCGGGCAAAACGTGATTTCCCAAAAACCTTTATATCTCAAAGAAAAAACAGATATCCGTAAAATTTTTGCTTTAAAATATAGCTAACACAAATACCTAAAAACAAATTTTTGGAATCTTAGAAATTCAGTCCTCAAGAAGTGGGGGAGGAAGCAAACAATATCTAAAAATATCTTTTATGTATAATATAGATATTTCTTCTAAAATACCGTTTTAAAAATAATTATTTTAATTTTTAAATGTTGCTCCCCCCCGCCCCCCCCCCCCCCCAAAAAAAAAAAAAAAAAAAAATTGATTTATTTTACGACATATAATAAAATATATTTTCACCCGAAATATTAAAAGAATTTTCTTAGCGATAACTTGATCGGGTTAAAAGAATTTTCTTAGGCTATTACAAAATGACGTCATTATCAAAACTAAATAATAATTTAAAAAAAATCCAACATATTTCTCGAATTTTGTTTCATGATCTTTTCTAACATACCTCAATTCTAGATTTCTTTTTAAGTGTTTTTATTTATTCATTTATTTATTGGCACGTATATACGTTTGACATGAAAGCTAATTCAACATTATATTCAGATTTACTTATTCATAATACAGGGTAAATTTTATATTTTTATGCTGAAGTAGTACGACATTTTTCGCCAAGGCGTTTATTTTCGGGATAGCCACTTTAAGCCAAGTAGCCGATAAAGCATCTAAACAAATAAATTATAAAATATTGAGGGGAAAAAAAAAGAAAATGAAAGAAAGAAACCGAAACAATCTCATAAATTATGTATTTTTGTTTAAAATTATGACAAAAATTAAAGTCACCAAGGGGAGCTATAATAGGCCTGTACCACGGTAAGGTTAAATATTTATTTTTCTATATACCAACCACTGTTAACTAACTACGAAATACATATAGCCACAAAAGTTAGTTGTCTCACAGTATATTGTAATATATTTGACGTGAAATTGTGGTCATTTATGGTCGACCGGAAAAATCGAATAAATATAGGAAATAACGTAAAAGTAAATATTATGTACAGTACGTATAGTGTTGTTCCTATGTAATTCAAATATAAAAGGGCTACTTTTATTGTTTCGATACTGTCTGTTTCGAAACTGTTATTTGATAAGTACAAAAGTGGAAGCCCACTGGTATGGCATTGACGCATGCAATAGCGACACACACCGGAAGCGAGCTTTTGAGCAATTTCAATGAATTTATTGTTTTAATCTATAAAGCGATATAGGAAAGAATTTTCTTTAAATATAGTGACCAGACAAGCGTGTAAAATTTGTCCGAAGAAATTCATAGGAGCTGAGGACACAAATTTTTAGAGTGTGGCTTATTTACGTGTATCCAACACCCATTCCAACGGAATTTTGAGAATTTCCCGTTTTCACCCTTTAAGAAGGGAGAGACGTTTCCAAGCATAACTTTGCTTAAAATTATCACAATAAGATTAATTTTTATGTGTGGTTTGGTTATGCGTTTTCAACACGCTCTGTCAAGGAATTTTACGAAATTTCCCTCTGCCATTAAGAGTGGAGTGGGGGCAAAAACATGTTTTTAAGAGTAACTCTGTTCCAAAGTACCTCAGGAAAGCGATTTTTTTATGTATCGATTGGTTACTCATACTCAACACACACACACACACTGGTTTGGTGAAATTCCATCCTACCATTTTTGGGAGTGGGAGGTGAAGACAAAAACGTATATTCAGGAGTAACTCTTCTCTAAATTATCTTAGGAAGGAGGTTTTTGGTGTGTGGGTCGGTTATATGTATCTAAATCATAGTATAGAGATTTTACAAAATTCCCTCCACTGTCTTTCCTTTATGAGCAGGGGGTACAAAACACGTTTCAAAACATTTTGCTTCAAATAATCTCAGGATCTCGATTTTTTTTTTTAAATGTCTGGTTATGTGTATGCAAGATGCACTATAAAGGGATTTCGCGAAATTACCCCCTCCCCCCCTCCCCACACACACACTTCTGGGCTGCCGGGGGCAAAAAACACGTTTCTAGATTACCTCAGAATGATGAATTTTGATGAGTGGGTGTTAAGTGCACGCAATATGCACTTTGATAGGAGGAAATCTTGAAAAACTTTCAACATTACCCGTATAGGAGGGGGAGTAAAAATTAGGTCAGATACTGCCGAAGGCATTAGGGCTCGAGATTCGAAAAGTGTGGGGAGCCGGAAAACCGCTACCGGAGGTAGCGCGAAATTTAACTTACATTTTGACTGATTTCTTTCTTTCTTTTGGAGATTTTTTTTTATTCTAATGATATAAAATATTGAGAATTCATTTCGATTATAATGACCAGCGCAGCGGGCAAAGCCTGCTAGTATAATATGATCACTTTAATTTACGCTTTCTCCATATTATGTATAGATTTCTGATCCCTGTATTTTACTTCCATTACCGTGGTACCGTAGGCAGTGCTGCCAGATTTGAGGGAAATTTTTATTCAGCACCCACCGTTAAATTTTACTTATATCGGTAATCTAATTACATAGACGATTTCTGTAAAACATGTATCGAAACAAAGAGCAAACCGTTTCAATTAAAATTTAGTGGTGGGTGTTAAATAAAAATTTCCCTCAATCCGGAAGCACTGACCGTAGGTTATGAAAATATTGTTTGGATAAAAAATTGATATCTAGTTTTCATCTGAATTTTACATATTTTAAGGTCTCTTGAATCCGAAACAATTGTTTATGGCAATTGGTCAGTACCTCTGTATGAGTAAAAAATCTTCTGTCTATCATATTTCTGAAACTAAAAATATTAGAACAAATAAATTTCAGAATTCAATTAGGTCTGGTTTACAGATATTTGTTTAAACTTCTGGTGAAAAATGAAAAACCAGAAGTACGTCACGTGAAACTGGAAGTCTGACCATAGGTGCATGTATCATAAACGGCTCTAACAATTTTGTTCTAAGTTGCTATGTAAACACTCTTAAATGTTATTTCTTATGTAAAATGGACAGACGTCCTGCATAAATTGGCAAATCTGAAATCTCGCGAATGCGCTTCTTTAAAAACGACCGTACGAATTTCTTTTAATTCGCAATATTAACTTTCTTTCAGGTAT
Organism: Salticus scenicus; assembly: GCA_963930645.1. Classification (NCBI taxonomy): domain Eukaryota; kingdom Metazoa; phylum Arthropoda; class Arachnida; order Araneae; family Salticidae; genus Salticus; species Salticus scenicus. Next base: position 239,164,878 of record OZ005652.1, read on the forward strand.
CCTTCCGAATGTAATTGTTGTTTTCCGGTCAATAATTGTTGTGTATATACGGTCTAGGACCTCTTAGAAAGACCTCCATAGAAAGCAGCTCACCTCAGGTTTAGGACTCCTGTGTAGTCAATCGGCCTCACTTCCTGAACACCAAACATCGGTCAATAATTAGCTTTGCCAAATTTGGGGAAAGTGGGCACCTCAAAAACGTCTCAAATGATTTAGTATATGTTGATCTATCATGTGTTGACGTATTCCTTTAGTATGCAACTAAAAGCATGTGTTGTTCGTCTGCTCATGTTGTTAATTAATGTAATTTTTTGCATGAAAAAACCTGAATGAACAACAGTTTTTGCTGCCTAACTATTTCTCGTCACATTTAACCTTTTTATCAGTTATTTTCTTAAAGAACTGTTACATTTGACGGTGTCAGAAGAACTGTCTTCAAAATCGAACACAATGACAAACTTTCTCAATTATTTTAGTAATTTATAATTGGTTTACATGTCAAAATTTCCAAAATTTGGGTAAAAATGAATTTTAAAAATCTAGTAATATCGATTAAAAGCCAAATATTTAATAAAATGGTTGTAAGGAGCTATATTTGAAGAGGACAACATTGTAATGCAATTATTTGTGATCGTTCTTATATATATATATATATATATATATATATATATATATATATATATATATATATATATATATATATATATATATATATATATATATATATATATATATAATTTTTTTTTTTTTTGATTCTGAAAAATGCTTATACATTCATTAATTTTCTAATTTTAATCATAATCTTTATAAACTAGTAACTGTATTTGTAACCTCAAACATGATTTAATTACATATATCAATCAACGCGGTAGCGTTCCGCCCCGCCAAGCTAAAACAAACATTAAGAGAAATACAAATGAAATTTACAATATAGGAAGTCAATAGTGAACGCTACAAGTGTATATTATGTCGACATAGCATCTCGGACTTTTCGGCTACCTGTATCACAGCTCCCTGATCCCCAAGACATATGATTTTTTGCACAGACCTTAAGCATACCATTAAGACAAAACATACAAATTTGCATGTCGCTCCGAATTAAGGGGCCTGAGTTATATAACTTCGAAAACCCGAAATTTGCCTGTCAGATTCTTCTTTTGCTTGTAATTGTTAAGACAAAAACTTTTGATGGCGATTGAGCCTAGAGTTCTGCAGCTAATGAGCTGAAAATTTGTATGGACATTCCTTTTGACCTGTACCAGTGCCTTTTGCAATTTTTTTTTTTTTTTTTTTTTTTTTTTTTTTTTTTTTTGTCTGGTTACTGCTGCCTACGGCATCGTTACCAGTACACATCTTGCAATCGCTTTTTAACTAACTTTCCGGCTAGCTAGATATTTGAAACTTTCAGGATAGCTCATAACACGGTGACAATACATTTTTAACACTTTTAGTCAACTGTCTCGGGTACCTACTGCCTTCGGCAGCGTTTATATGATTCGACAGAAAATTTATTTAACTAATTTCCCGACAAGCTAGACATTTGAAATTTTCAGACTAGTTCAGAACACGAAAAAATGAATTTTTTAATTACTTTTAGCCAACTGCTTCGGGTTCCTGCTGCCATCGGCAGCGTTACAAGCGCAAGGCTTGCAAACGATTTTTAACTAACTTCCCGACTAGCTAGACATTTGAAACTTTCAGAATAGTTCAGAACACGGTGAAAATGCATTTATATAATACTTTTAGCTAACTGTTTCGGGATACTGCTGCCTTTGGCAGCTTTACCAGTACACATTTTACAATCACTTTTTAACTAACTTCCAGACTAGCTAGACATTTGAAACTTTCACAGTAGCTCAGAACACGGTGACAATACATTTTTAACACTTCTAGTTAACTGTTTCATCCCTACTGCCTTCGACATCGTTTATATGATTCGACGGAAAATTTATTTCCCGACTAGCTAGACATTTGAAACTTTCAGAATAGTTCAGAACACGGTGAAAATGCATTTTTTTTTTTTTTTTTTTTAAATCCTTTTAGCCAACTGTCTCGGGTTCCTGCTGCCATCGGCAGCGTTACCAGCACAAAGCTTGCAATCGATTTTTAAGTAACTTCCCGACTAGCTAGACATTCGAAACTTTCAGGATAGCTCAGAACACGATGACAATACATTTTTACCAATTTGAAAATCATTTGAGTACAAATGTTCTCGAATTTATAAATTTGTCCTCAAATGTCCTTTCAATTTGAGGACGCTTCGATGATTTGTCCTCAAATTGAGTTTAAAAAGTTGATCACCTTAGTGAAACCCAGTATCAACTTGAGTTTCACCAGAAAACGCAGCTTAAATAACAGATGACAACATATAAATCACAGCACAAACGATACCATAGTCATAACATACAGAAATAAACTACATTTCAATGGTAGACTTAGTCAAGCAAAACTTTCTATTTCGTAAAGTCGTAGCGAGAAACTCACCTCATTGGTCGGAACGGGACTTCTTTTATAGCCCGCTATTAATCCTGAATTGTACAGTAATTTCCGTAAGTCCAGTTTCCATTGCAGTTAAAAATTCGAGCTTAAAAAAAAAAACATTAATCAAGCTACCGACACAAAGAGCCAAATGTCTTGTCATCAGTTGTAACCTTTTTTTATCAGATTGCGCAGTTACTTCAAATGAAATCATGCAAAATTTACAAAGATATCTGCCTCTGGCCCCTCAATTATCTCAGCTCGGGGTTAGAGCCAGAGACTTCCAACCGGTCGAAACAATCCGTCTAAGCATTCCAACCGCTTGACCACATCAAAGGATTCTGAATAGCGCCGCTCGAAACGACTTCCAACCAACCTCAGTGGAAACTGCACTTAATAATCGAGTTACAGCTTGGAAATGGGTCTATCGATAATCAAGGTTTTTTTCACCAAGATCGTCAAAATAGTTGTCAGGTTGTGATAAAGTCACCAAATTCATCGAAAAGTCAATTACGTGCCCTGATAAAGTATGTTTTTAACGGAGAAGGATCTTTTTTAACGCGGAAACAAGCTAGAAATGCGAAAAAGAGACATTTTTATAATGTGACTAAACCTCTTAGAAAGAAATCACATAAAAATAACTAGTACTATTTAGAAATCTGTAACAATATATTTACATCTATGCATAACACGCACGATTTTTATTGATTTATTACACAAATATATTCATTATGCATACGTATTAAATTTATAAAAGGACATACATAACGTGTAACAAGAAGTGATATCTCACAAAAAAACAATACTATTGTAAAAGTCACCCCACCCAGCAAAAACTCTTACCTTTCTTAAGCAGCCAAAAAAAAAAAGATCGATATCAAATTTCGCCGCCGCTATTGAATCCCGGGTACTCAATGCCTAGCTTAATGAAGATCTGCCAATAACATTGCTTGTATCTTTCTAATATATCCTAATCTCTTTCAACATTCTTTGTTATCTTTGTTAGTTTTTTCGCTGCATTATAAAGTTATAATTTAAAGTATTTTTACGCCAGGGTGCGTAATAATATTTTAATCTTTACTAAATTTTATATTAATTAAAACTTCTACATAGAGGACGCACCCCGCTGTAAAAATAGTTTAAATTATAACTTTATAATGCAGCGAAAAAACTAACACAGATAATAAAGAATGTTGAAAGAGATTAGGATATATTAGAAAGATACAAGCAGTGTTATTGGCAGATCTTCATTAAGCTGGGCATAGAGTACCCGGGATTCAATAGCGGTGGCGAAATTTGATATCAATCCCTTTTTTTTTTTTTTTTTTTTTTTTTTGGCTGCTTAAGAAAGGTAAGAGTTTTTGCTGGGTGGGGTGACTTTTACAATAGTATTTGTTTTTTATGAGATGTATGTATATAAACCTCCTGGTTAATACTTTATCAATTTGTAATCTTAATAAAAAAATTCTCTAACGTCGATCGGTTACATTTATATTTTGTTTTGTAGTGACAATAAAATACGCGAGGAGTTAAAAAGGAAAAAAAAAAAAAAGAAAAATTTAGTACACGGACTCGGTATATTGATTCAGTTTTTAAAAAAAAATGCCTAATGAGATAATTTTACAGAAAACATTATTTTTAAAATTTGCATGTTTGCAAGCGTTCTTTTAAACCTATCAGTACTTTAAACATATAAACAAAATATGGACTTTAGTGCCATAAATATATTTAAAAAACGCAATGGTAAGAAGTATAATCAAAATTGGTATTGTTTCTTTTCTGTTTTGTTTTTAATATACCAAAATGAAAAAATAAAACAAAAGGGCCCGCCAACATGGCAAGAAAAATTTAAAAGACGCCATTGGGATCCTATAATAATGCTGTCCTTCCTGGGGAAGTATGAAAACTGGATCATCAAACATGAATTTTATTTAAAAAGTTTTCTTATTATGATTTTGGGTTAACTATCATAAGTGTTTCAACCTCATCACCTGCTCACCCCCCCCCCCAAAAAAAAAAGAAGAAAAACTGATAATAGTTTGGCTTCTGATGAATTAAAATTTGTATTGGGTAGTGAAATTGGTATAAAACTTAAGTTTCAAATTGTAAGGGTAAATTTAAAAAAAAAAAAAAAAAACTGTGAAAATTTCGCAAGTGTTTGCTAGTACTAAATAATTTCTTTTAAATAAAAATGTAATTTAATTAAAAAAAAAAAAAATCTAAATAAGAAATGTAAATACATTTCGCTCTTCACGGTACTCTATATCCAGAACTCCTACTAACGAGTCAATTGCTTTACTACTGCGCCACCTTATCCTGCTTCGGTTTGTGTTTTGTTGGGTTTTATAGAAATAGCTAAAACTATTTGAGTCATATTTAAATCCATGGAGAATTATTGAGAAAATTTTGAATTCTATCCTATGCTTTCGACCTTGCTCCGAAATTTAAGCTTGGTTTGATTTCAAAAGCAATTTTACAGATTCATACTTCTCTGGTCAGATAAGTGTAATTTCTTTTGTTCTTATTGTTAGATGAAAGCTAGTATTTTTCTTAATATAGATACTAGAGAAGAAAGAACCATGCAAAAAAATTAATTTTCGTCTTTTAATTTGTATACAGCCCCTTCTACAAAAATGACATAGCTAAAAGCTATTGATTTTAGCTGATTTTGCAAATAGTAAATTTCGGCGATTGTATTTTAAGGGATAATTGTTGTGACATATATTTCGTGTCACACGGTTTATGTAAATAAATCCATTTTTAAATTTCTTTTTACCATTAGGCGATTTACCTTAACGAATATTTTAAATTCTTTAATTACTGGTTATTGTATAATTATACAATTTTCTTTTTTGTAATTTTTTTAAACACACATATATATATATATATTTTTTCTTCTATTGTGGAGTCGTTGCAAAATCGCCACATATATGTATTCTTATTTTTAAATTATTCTTTACTCAAATACTGCAAGTAAGATGAAATTTAATGCAAAATTTATATCTGTATGTTTAATTGCTTGCAGGGCGTGAAAGCACTGGTGGTGTGGAACAGGAGGAGGACGAAGGCCCGGTAACTATGGTGTGGGGAAAATACCAGCGTAGAGCGGAAGTAGGTAAGTAACTCTGTGTATACATACACATGTATGTACATAGAACAGTACTTTTAATACTGACAGACACGAATAACAGAAAAATCTGACGCGGCCAGTATGATGAAACTCCCTCTAATCATAGATCACGTACTTTAAGTGTGCCGAAGTTTTTAAAGATTCGCCACTCTTCATTCACTGGAAAAAAAAAAAAAAAAGTTTGAAAACTGGCAAGATGTACTCCCGATTAATGCAAATCTTCTCAAGTCTACAAAGAGCCTTCTGACAGCCGCACCAATAAAGTAATTTAAACAATATTAGGAATTAAATGTCATGGGGTTATGAGAAATGTTAATGCGAAAACTGTAACGAAATCTAATGACTTTCAGCTACATTATTCGTGTACTCCAGTATAGCTCGGATTTCAGTGATATTTTATTCCATTGGGTAATTTTTTTTTTTTTTTTATTCTCATAGTCATTTGATTAAATACAGTTTTATCTAATCGCAATTTTAATAAAAATTAAATAATAAAAATAAAATCGATATATATATAAATAATTTTTTTTGTTGTTGTTGTTTCGCTTGAGAAAAAAAATTCTGAAATAGTTGTAATAATTTGCTAAGCGAAGCGATCTTCATACTTCTTTTTTTAAATTAATTTAAACTGAATATTTCAATTAAATATACGTTATTCAAAATAGCTCTTTATGTAGAGAAAGTAAATCATCTTTAAAAGAAATTGGACCTTTTTATTCTTTTTATTTATTTTATCTCCTTCAAATGGTAATTTTGATTTTGTTCATATTTGTGTTATTTACTTCAGAACATTTCAAAAAGTGTTATCTTTAGGAGAGAACTTTTTATAATTGTATTTAACACCACATGATTTTACTTTCAATTTTTTTATATCAAAAATACTATTTTTTTAATTTATCAATTCTAACGTACGTAATATATTTTTAATAAATTTTAAAATATATTAATATTATGTCTATTTTAATTATATCACAATTACATTATACTGCACTGAGAAACTTAAATGTTACTCTATTATTTATGCCCGTTGTTTTTGATAGACACGGATACTATAATTAAAAATGAAAATTTTCTACTAAATAAACTTATTTATAAATAAATTATCCTTTTAAAAAATTCCGAGAATTGAGTTATATATATCTTTAATAATTGTGTGAGAATAGCATTTAAAGACAAAGACACCATTATTTATTTTTTTCTAATTGTTGATTCCTTACTTAAGATATATAAGGGCGGCTCTCTGTGGCCGAGTGGTTATGTCACTACACTAATAGCCTTCGGGCGTAGGAGAGCGGGTTGGATTCCCTTGCTAGCCCTGAGTGTTTTTCAAATTCTTTGTATTGTAATTCTGTCATGTGCTGTCTATCTTTACTAAAGATTTACAAGAGGACTTGGAGTCAAGCATACAAATCTGATGTATATGTGTTATCAATAAACAAACAAGATATACTAACAATCAATCCCCAAAGGATATATAAAACTGCTATGCATTATAAAAATTGCTGATACTAAATACTACGAATATTTTCTATTCACAATATATTTGCCATTTACAGAAATCTCGCAGCCATATTATTATTTATGCACATGTTATTAGTTAAATAAACTTCTAAACCTCAGATTTTAATACATTGTATAAAAAATAAAAATAATCAAATAATTAGATATTGGTAACGGTCATACCATTTATGATCAATACATAAATTCTCTTATTTAGTATCCGTTACATATGTCTTGCTGTTGAATATAATAATAATAAAAAAGTATATATATGTTAGTGTTTATTTCTGAATATAATTTCTTTTTCTTGCCAATTCGCCCATCCTGTAATCTAAAATTTATATTTTACGGTGTGCAAATTTAGTTAACAAAAATAACTAAAATTAGCATATATATTAAGAAGTGAATTCAAATACAGTTTTATTAAAATATATTATATTATATTATATATAGGTAAACGGTCTCATCACTGACTTAACAAGGTCGTGGCGATTCAATGGGAGATAGTCCCAATTTGGTGAGCAGGTTGGTTTTAGGACCCTGGCGCTCACTAAGACGGGATTTTGTGAAATAAACCCCGTTCCCCCATCTGAGGGGGCAGAAGGCAAAAAACCCTCTATAAACATAACTCGGCTCCAAATTACTTCACGGTGAAGCAATTGCAGATGGGATGATTTGAATGCAAAAAATCCTTTTCTGCGAATTTTGTGTTTTGGATTTAATCTGGTGTGTCACTCACACGACTTTCTCTTACCCTGAAACTTAATACTATAAATGCAGGTTGGAGATTAAGAGGTAAGATAACGATGTTATGTAAACCTGTGTTAAACAATTCAAATTAAGCTTCGGAAGAGTTTTATATGATAATTAGTTCTGCGTGAGGAGGGGGGGGGGGCTACTGCCCCCCTCAACCCCCTGTTTCATTGATGTACCTACATTTATATAGAATTTAATTCTGTTATTAAAATTTAAAGTTCACTTAAAATTATACAGACACAATTTTCACACGCAACATTCATTGTAACTTATCAATCTTGATCAAAATTTCCAGCATCAACTTATATTAACTTCAAAGTACAACATTTGGATCTCCTAAAATTATTCGTTTTTAAGTTACTCTAAGAGACACAAAGATCAAAAGTTAAAAAACTTGACTTCGGTAATCAGGAAGCCTCAAAACGTGTAAATATACACAAAACAAGCGATATTTAGCTTAAAACATACATTATTTACTATATCTCTATGAGGAATTTATTTCAATTCCCGAACAGCTTTCCTGGAAGTGGTAAAATATTATTAGTAAAGCACATCCACTAACAACAAATAACTGTGTTGTGGTAACCACACGACTTTCTTCTGTATTTTCTTATACAAATTCACTCAGTAAAAGTAATTTAATAAAATTATTTAAAAAAAAATTATCTTCCATGATAATGCTGGTGATTTCCACATTAGAGAAGTAGTATAACACTAAATATCCCAAAACAGTTTAATTTATTCTCAGTGTTACATTTATTTTATTTATTTTTTTATTTTTTTATTTTATTTATTTTATTTTATTTTTATTTTACTTTTTTTTTTTTTTTTTTTGCTAAAAATAAAAAAAAAATCGATAAATTTATTTTAAATTATCGCAGATGGTTCAAGCATTCGTTTTAAAGGTATTGGGGAGCTCTTTTGAAAGATACCCGTCATGAAAATTTACTCCCCTCGAGGGGGGATTTCCCCCCAGACGGGGAGGCGAGGCTCCTACACACAGAACAGATATAATTTAGATCCACATTTACATGATAGGCAAGATTTTAAGAATACGCTACAAAAACAAACATACAAGACCCTCTTAAAATATTTGTATTGTATCCTAACGTAAAAACCAGTTACAGATACAAACATACACTGCTAAAAATTTCTGTAAATTTAAAGTAAATATTTATCCAGAGTCCATTTCCAGTAATTCTTAGTTAAAAGGGAGTAATCGAGATTCTCAATTTTTATTCAGTATTTTTAACTAATTTTATCATTTAAATTTTTAATTAAAAAGAAAATGACTGTTTCTACTTTAATAAAAGCATTCAGAGTCCGAAATATGTTCTCGCCATTGATTTATTGAATTAATATTAGTTATTAAAGTGAATGTATAAATTAATTTTAACATCGCCGTTTATTTTTCTCTGTAATTTTACGTAAGACTTAAGATAATACATTACACAGAGTTTTCTGTTGAAATTTTTAACAGTGCACAGTGTTGTGAATTAATTCATTATTTATGTGTTTGTAAATATTTATTATTATTAATCTTTTTATATTTCAGATACATTGGTATAAATATTTGTATTACATGTATGTAATATAAATCTATACAAATTTTTCAGGTAACGGCAGTAGTAGGGGATAATTTAAAGACAGTTGCCAGTGCTTGGTTTTTTTTTTTTTTTTTGGTGACTCAACTAATAATTGACGTTTCACTCCTTTATCATTTTTCTCTACCTGTCTGTGCTATAAAAATTCCTAATTGTAGCATTTTTCAAAAATTTTGGAAATAACTATTTTTTCTAAAATTTCTTAAAATGCGTAAACATTTGACACCCTTTTGTTCCGATGGTGAACGTTTTTGAATTATGCTTTAATTTAATGCTACTACCCCCCCCCCCCCCGATTTTTTTGCGAATAGTCCACACATTTAGAAATTTCTTCTAAAATACTACATAAATTGAACCACATGCATGTTTAGGCTAGAGTATGTTTTACGACGCATTACTACTACGCTATGAGCACCTGGCGATGGTCTGGGAACACCTTTAAGTGTTGTATGAAGAAATATCTTGACAATTTTGATCCTCTACGTAGATGTTTTCCCCACTTTAGTGACCCTCAAAGGTATTATTTTGGATGGTACACATTAGAGTGGTGATAAAGCTGTTCGGTTAATTCCTCCTCTTTTTGTTTTAGCATTGACACTTTCTTTCATTGCCTGGTATCATTTCTTTTTTTTTTTTTTTTACATTTCTTACGTTAAATATATTATAAATGTCATTTTATGTATGTTGCATGCATGTCGTTCATCTCCTCAAAAACCAACTGGACCGATTTGAATCAAACGCGACACAATTATTGCATTTGGCCATATTTGAAGTATTATGGGTGTTTTTAAATTTCTAATGAATGTGCGTAGAAGGGTGTTTTTGTGTGAAAGAAACCCTCTTGAAAACGATATTATTGTATGATTTCTTCAATAATAATGTAGTTCGTAATTTCAAATTTGATATATAGGCTGTTTCTAATTCATATATTCTACCTAAGTAGAGGTTTATAATAATTCCAAATTAAAGAAAGATTAAATTACTTTAAATAACAAGTTTTTTAAAATTATGCTTTCATTAAAATTCAATTTTAACATTTTACTGTGAATACGCCAAAATAACATAGTATCTTCATATAATTAAAATCTAAATAATAAAATTATAATATTAGAATGACGACGCTTTCAGAAAACTTTACAAGTGAAGTTCTATCTTTTTTTTATAGTTTCTTCGATTGTTTTTATCGTTCTTATCGTACTTGTATATAAGTATATTATTTAGTAAATAACATTCATTTAAATAATATTTTTATTCGTTGTTTCTTATAATTTATAGGCGTTCAACGCTTCTTCTATTTATCCATCTGTAACCCTGCACCATATCGGCAGGTCACCTTCGAAATGGAAAACATGGAGTCTGGCAGCCGGCAAGACCTGAGTTACGATTTCGCTAGTGGTGTATATAAAGTACACTACAAATTGCCCGCCATTGGCACGTTCAACGTACACCTCAGGTCGAATGGGCGAGCTGTCCATTCCATTGTTTTAACAGGAGAAGGTAAGCTATAGATGTTTATTCAACCTTAAAAAATCCAGCAAATAATTCTTACGATATTTTATGTATATTTAAAATTTAAACGAGTTTTAAACAAATAAAAGTTTTTGATTAACAAATAATTAACATTTGAATAAAATACACACACACATAACATCGATTATAAATAAATATTTAGCAATATTTCTTCCACGACATTACATATTACTATATTCATGAAACAGTATTTTTTGATACATTTGCGTTTGAATGCAAATAATTGACAAAATAGTCGAAATTTCAGAATATGAGTTAACAATAGATTATTTAAACGAAGATTTTTGTTTTCTATGGATTTCATGATCATTCAACTCATCTTCATTTTTAGATAGTGAGGATTCAAAAATCCAGAGCATTCATCTCAATGTTTTTTAATAAATCCTTTAGTCTCAAAAATCAAGTGATTTTGAAATATTCTTAAAATTATATACGTTATGCAAGTTAGGTCATATATATTAGGTTATTTATTTCATCTTCTAAAGAAAAATATAAAACATCTGCTATAATTGCTTGTACCTGAAACAGTTTTTCTGCGTGATTACATGCAAAACTAATTCCAGTAATGTTTTAAAAAAATTTCCAAAATGTATGAATAAAATAAAATACTTGTTATGAACTTGCCAACAAATTTCGAGATAATAACGTATTATTGACACGTTTTGCAGAATTGGTCTCTTAAATGATCTAAACAAAATTGCAACATACGAACATGAAAGTTATGGAGCAACGCATGTATATTCTTTTAAAACTGAAATGGAGTGGGGGGGGGCATTATTATCGATATGATGCAACAATATGGTATTTATAAGTGAAGTGGTAATAATCGGACACTGTTATGAAATACGTAAAGTGTTAAGAGACGTCACGTGTTAGAAATAGGTTGCGTAAAGAGCCCAATTATGAAACAATTTCCGTTGATATCCCTCTGATCATTTGCAATGCTTTTTTAGTATAAAAAAACTTACAACATGTAGATTCTTCATCTTCCAGTAAGATTCTGGGGTCAGTCGTATAAATTTAGTACACACGTTAAGAAATTTTTATTTTCGTAGGTACGTCATTTTCAGAGTAGAGTAAAATGGATTACTAATGTGGTCCAACTTGAGTGAAAAGAACTATGAAGCATTTCCAGGGACAAATTTCTCATACTTGAACATTAACATTGCGTCTTGTATTATTATATCGTAGAACAGAATGACATCTTTCAAACTACTGTAGTCAATTTTTGATAGGAGCATTGAGTTTCTTCATCTTTCCCAAGGAGTTTTCTTTTTCCTTTAATGTTACACTTCACTTCACATCAGCAAGAAAATGTGTAAAATAAAAGTATAAATTTAGGTTAAAGACAGCTATTACAGTGATTAAATTAGACTATAAATTTTGCAAAAACCTAAGCAGTTACATTTATAAAGAAAAAATATTTCCATGTGTAACACTATACTAATATTTAATGAACTTTTGTCGTGTCATGCTTGAAATCGCTATGTGAATTGATAATTAAGCTAATGAATAAGATAAATTAAATTTCAACCCAATCAAGAGGTCGAAAACAACACCATTAATGTATTGAAAATATTGTTCATGCTTAAACTTTTAAAAATTACTTAAGTTTCTCGCGAAATAAATCGGCCAGGAACTGAATTGAAAAAAAAAAAAAAAAATCTAATTTAGTGTAGCAGAAAGGGATGAAGATCTCCCTGTAGAATGGAGTGAACAAACTGTTCTGAGTTGAGCAGCTTTCAAAAGGTATCGTTTGCGACTTTTGGTCTTGCAATGAGAGGTTTATTATTATTATTATTATTACAAGGCATAATCTAATGTATTGGCTTTATCATGTTTTGGTATTTTACCATATGCAAATTATAGATCCATATTTAAAATATGCAAATTATAGTACCAGATGCAAATTATAGATCCTGAATTAGAAAAAGGAAAGTGATGTCACCGAGTTTATTTTAAGATATTGTATAAAAATTCAAAAGTTAATTTTGGAATTTTTAATATGGAAAAAGGGAGTAATTTAAAGTAAAAGTTTGAGAGGTGTCTATTGATAAACTTGGTGGAAATAGTGTTAAATATGGTACATGTTTTGTTTAGTTGAGTAACACTGAAAACTTATTTATAAACTGTGTGTGTGTGTGTGTGTGTATATATATATATATATATATATATATATATATATATATATATATATATATATATATATATATATATATATATATATATATATATATATATATATATAATTACACACATACACATAATGAACTGTAAAATTTACTAAATAAATATGACTACATATACATAGGCATACAAATATTTATTATGTTTCTTATTCGATTATATATATATATATATAATTACCGTCTTCTGTATTTAATAAAAGAAACATGCGTATTACCCCAGTAGCACATAACGTTGTTTTAACGTTGTTACAACTAATTTTTCATTATTCAGACTTATTTATAACGCTATAACAATGTTATATGCTACTTGGGTTACTCCTTTTGAGAGATGTAGAATGCGATTTGACTTTTTTGAAAATTTCTGACCAAGAATCTCTCTCGCTCTCTTTGTGTGAAAATATTATGTGATAACTGTCTCAGAAACCACTGCACAGAACTCTCTCTATATATATTGCTATGTCGTTGCATTTTCTTATAAATTAATGTCTATTAACTTTTTTTGAAATTCGCCCAGAAAATGGAGTTGCTGTCCTGATTTTTTAAATTTTTAACGTAATGGTATAGGTAACATTTCCTAAAAATAAGCACAGTGAGAATTATGTCATACTAATCAGTATGAAATATCAGTAGAAAATTATTTATAATACTAATTTCCAAGTTCATTTTTTCTTTGAAAAGTAGAAGCAATGCATCCTTCCAAGGGGCGTACACCTCCCTTCTGATGGGGTCAAATTTGCAATATGGGTATCTTTCAAAGGAACTCGTGAATATCTTTAAAACGAAAGGTAGAATCATATATGTGATAGAAGGAAAAAAAAAAGATTATTTTGTTTATACCTTTTTAAGAAAGCATATCTTTTAAGATATTGTAGTAGAGCATAAAATACACTTTGTTTTGCGTTTAGTGCAATACTTTTGTGGGAAAAAAATCGTCTGGATTGATTATGGACGATAATTGTAATCAGTAATAAATACCTTTTTATAAATTATTTCTTCTGAGTAAATTTTATAATAAATTACAGAAGAAAGTCTTGTGAAGGGTCCCAACATGCGAGTACATTTCTAAATTCATAGATATTCCAAAGTATTTTATACATCATCCTTTTTTATTAATTTTATATTTTAAATATAAATAATAGTAATTTTATAGCATGATTTATAATATACCCTTTATGTTACCCATATTATCTCCATTATATTACCATTACCCATGTTACCCATAGAAGTTGTGAAACCACACCTCTTATGTACTGAGAAATATATATATATATATATATTGCATACGAGTTATTTCCTTGTAAAATTATCCCATACTTCAAAAAATATCTGGAGGTAGAATTATCTTCTGGACAGAAAAACAATAAAAAAATTGTTTGCTTTTAAATGAAACAGTTAGCTGAATAATTATTAGAAGAATCTATAGAAATATGAATATCAGAAATATGCAAAATCCTTATCCTTTGAAATGCAAATGTGTATAAAATGTCAGAGAATCATTTCAAATATATCTCTATACATCTACTCTAAAATCTTTTAGGCAGCACTTTTTTTTACCAGCCATATTTAAATGATTGTATTGTAAAAATTTATTTTTTATTTTTTTAAATTTATATATGTAAAAATTTATTAAGTGATACAGTGCACTTATGTTTGTATATAAGGATAATTTCAAATTAAAATGTATATAATGATAATTTTAAATTAATTTTTTTCTCTGAAAATCGTAAGTACTTGGACACTATTCATTCTAATTTTTAAAGCATTTATGTGTAATTTTCCTTGTTTATTTCCGATATGTCTACATAAATATATTGAAAACTCTTGACTATTACTTTAAAACTACTAGTGTTATACATATTTATATTTCTTAAAATAAACTATATATTTATTTTACAAAATATATATTTAATAAAAATATTCTAATTTCATAACTACCTGTTGCAATATGTATAATATTTATATACTACTTTTTAAAAAAATTAAGGTTGTAGTTAAATTTTTAGATTCTTATAACTGAATACAAAATGTTTAGGATTTGGCAATTTATTTTTTCTTAACAATAACTCTAGCTCGAATTTTTTTTTATGAAAGGGAAGTTTTTCTTAGTTACTGCCATGTCAATTTTATCTCATTCCTTTTACACCATTTTTTAAAGTCCATTCAATGTTCTTGGATACAGATTTCTAAAGAATTTCTTTTAATAAACGGAAAGCACAAAAGTGCATTGGAGGAGTGTCAGTTAATTTTACAGCTACTTAATTAAATGGGAAATATTTCATTCCTGTTTCTGTTTCTGGTTCTTTTTTTTTTTTTTTTTTTTTTTTTTTCTGAATAAAAAACATTTGGTTTAGACATGTGACTAAAGACTATTTCCATATGAAGCTTAAATTTATCAATGTCCTTTCCATATAAGGCTGGAATTTCTTCCTGGGGGGGGGGGGAATTCTAAAATTTTCTGAAGATAGAAGAGTGAATTCATTTTTGTTTTGTTTGAGGCTTTTTTTTTTTTTTTTTTTTTTAAACTATTTTGTACATTGACGGAGACCATTTCGTACTCTCAAGATCGTGGGCTAAACAACAGAAAACTGACCTTTCTTTTATTACAGTATTTTTAAAATAACTATGTCTGATAAAGTTTTAACACTGATTTCCATTTTGTTTATAACTTAAAATTTAAGATATATTTAAGGTTTTAAGGTAAGGTATTATTAAGGCATTAGTAAGGTATTTTTCTTATTTTCTAAAGATTTTTTTTTTTTTTCTTTAACTAATATGCTTTAAAAAATGCAGAAAAACTTTTGGTTTAAAGAGCGTTTTTTACTTCAAATGTTTATGAATATTTACAGAGCCAGAAGACATTCTTACTTTCGATTCAATGAATCTTTGAGACGACGGATTTTCTTTTATGATCAGAGAAATCCTTTTCTTGATATTTACCTGCCTTCAAACAAACTTATGATTAAATTTTGTGGTCATGCTTTCATTTTTACTTTGCCCTCGATGTTTTTTTTTTTTCCCTTTCAAATTTCATATATTGTAAATACTTTATTTAGAAAAGGAATAACTACTATTTCTACACCGGTGTATAGTTTCGTTATACGAATATTTTCCTTCTTCGGCAAGTGCCGTTGAGGTACCTTCGAGCCATCTAATAATTTTCGTAATCATTTAAAAATAAATCTTATATTTTTATATTTCAGTCAAAAAATAGGAGCAGCAGTTGATTATTTGAAAGTTTCCAAACTTTTATCTGAAACTGCAAAAGTGAAAATAAGTTATAAGATTGTTTCATTAAAGTGTGAACGGCCTATTAAACTTTATTGCATAAAAAATAACTTGTACATTAGTAGTGTATAACGCATTGGATGTACCTTTTTCCCCATATTAGGATATCCCCCGCTGTTCAAATCTGTTTGTTTAAATAAAAAAATAAGAAAAATATTTCAATTCCATGTTATTAAGATTTAAAGATCCTTTTTTAAAAGAAAATTCTTTTGAAAAGGAATAATTTAAACTATTTTGCCTTTTCTTCTGAATTTACAATATTTTTCTTTTTACATAAAAAATAAATAAATAAATAATAATTATAATTTTTTAATTATTAAATAGTATATTTTCTAGAGAATTCTGATTTTACAAAATCCAACGTATACCAGTCAATCAATTTTAATCCACGCCTTTTCGAGTAAATTTCTAATTTCTTATTCGTCAATGTAAGTTTTGAGCTTGCATTTTAAAATTCAGTGGCAGTAATTTAAAATGCGTAGTTTTATTTATTTTATTTTTTTTAATCTTCAGTGTGAAAATTTATTTAAAATCCAATACCCTCTATTTAAGAATCTCTCTTCAATTCCGTTTTCATCAAGTATCTGCATACATTTTTTTTTTTTTTTTTTTTTTTTTTTTTTTTAATGCTGTAATGCTTGGTTCCCGAAGTTCTTGCGACAGCGACATTTAGAATGTTATAAACCAATTCTCCCTTAAACCGTCGTTTTCCTTGGTAGCTCGTATATCCGCTGATTTTTAACCATTAAATCAATTCACGTAATACTTTACTTGCATAATGTAATCCTATATTAATGGCGAGGGAGAAATGAAAGAAGCGGATAATATTCACTATTTACTTTTCTTCCTTATTATTATGGTCTTGGTATTAAAATATCCTTAGTAAATGGTGATGATGATCAATCGATTTAGAACTTTGAAACATTTTCATCACCTAAAATATTGTGCTTTTGTATCGATATATAACATTTGTTAGAACCTAAATAAATAATTCGTCAGTATAATTATGGAGTTCATTTTTACTTTTTTATTATTCTGGAAAGTTTAATTACTTTACTGAGATTTTCAATTTATCATTTTAACATTTGTTTTGTAGAAATATTGACTTAAAATGAGACTTAAAATTCATATTTTAGAAAAAAAAAAAAAAAATCCACAGAAACCTTTTATGACTTCAGAAACTATCTTTCACTGGTTTAAATGACCTATAGCATGGTCTTTATGCTCTAGTAGTTCCAGAAAAATACATAATGGAATTCTGATATTCACCGAAAAATTTATAATTTCAAACTGTGATTTTATTTATGAATGTATATTAAGTATCTTTATAAAGTTTAAATGACACATGAATTACGTCTTTAACTTACATTTTAAATAATAATCTAAAGAATTTCTCAGCCTGGTTGGCATATTATAAATTTCTCAGTAATTTTAATTTCCTGACAATTTTTATATTAGAGCATTTGTCATGAGAATATATGACACTCGGGATATTTTAGTGCTTAAGAAATTTTAATTAATTCATATTACCTGCAGGAATTTTCAATAAATGTTTTAAATTTTCTTCACACAACCAAATTATTTTAAAACATTAATTTAATATGTTAAATATCATTTCACTAAATTCTTAACATATGTATGATAAATATTTGTTTTATAATTTTCATGTGAAGAAAATTGTAAATACCATGATATGTAAGTATATTATTTAATAAATAATGGATTTAAATGTTTTATTCATTATTTCCTATATTTTACAGGCGTTGAACGTCATTTTTTACAAGTATTTGCAACCCTGCACAATACGGGCAGGTTTCCTTTCAACTGGAAAATATTCACACTGCTCGGCGGTACGACCTAGTGCACGAGGTCATCAATGGCGTGTATAAAGTACCTTACACTTTATCCGCCGTTGGGTTATACCACGTGCACTTTAGGTCGTAATATCGAACAGTGCACTCTATCGTGATCCTTGGGCACGGTAAGCCATAAATATTTATTCAATCTTAAGATTCTGAAAATAATACTTACTATATTTTATATATATTTAAAATATGCACGAGTTTTAAACAAATAGAACTTTTGATTAAGAAATAATTAATATTTGAATAGAATACATACATATAACAATTATAAATATTTAACACAATTCCTTTTACGATATTACATATATTTATATCGATAAAACAGTATGTTGTAATACTTTTGCGTTTGAATGCAAATAATTGACAAAACAGTTTAAATTTCAAAATGTAAGATAAATATAAATATTTCGAGCGAATTTTTTTTTAATTTCTATCAATTTTCCGATCATTCAACTCATTTTCATCTTTACATAGTTAGCTTTCAAAATTCCAGAGAATTCACCACAATGCGTCCCCCCCCCCCCAATAAATCCTTTAGTCTTTAAAATCGAGTTATTTTAGAACATTCTTATAATTATATACGTTAAGTAAGTTAGGTTTCATAAGTTAGATTATTTATGTTATCTTGTAAAACAAAGTATAAAAAATCTGACATAAATCATTGTATTATAAGTAGATTCTGTATATAAATATCTGCAAAACTAACTCCAGTAACGTGTTTTTAAAACATTTTAATCAGATCTGCCTGGTCATATTGCACAATATTGCGAATACTGAACTTTTTTTAACGAAATTTTCAATGAGCATCGTCTTACTGTTCATCTGTCAAAATATGCTGGTTACAATGATCATTTATAGTCCTACTTATGTTGCTAAATAGCACTACGCCATTGTAAAAAAAAATTTTATCCTTAAAACGCCACTTGATAAACACATTTTAAATTATTTTTTTAATAAATATTGTTACACCCCCTCAAGAAAAAAGTGTATTTTAGTGAAAATTGCATACTGCTACAGTAAATAATTTTTAATAATATATTCCTCTGAGACTAATTCGAGACTTTTTGACCACCTGTACGTATTACACAACGCATATCAGATTTAAAATGCATAAATCAAATTGAAATCTCTTTAGAGTAATTTTTAAACTCGATTTTTCATAATTTAACTAAGAATAACTTTTTTTTGCTTGGCTTTTCCAATAAACGAGTAAGAGATAGCTTCTATACCCTGCTTTATATTAAATTCATGTATTAATATAATATTAACATAATATTCATATACTATTCATGCAATTCTATACTACATATAATATTAATAATGTTATTGCCATGCAAAGTGATAAATTTTCGCATTTAGTGTATTCTTATTTTACTTTTTTTTTTTTTTTAATGCTCTAATTACGCATTATTTAAAACTTTGTAACTAAAAAGATGCTTGCCTTAAAAAGCTCTGGATGAATGACTGCTAAAATGCCATAATTTTTTCTGCATACAGAAGATAAATATTTTGCTGAAATATATTTTTTAATTACGTTAAAATCAGTCACATACACACATACTTGTAGACCAATGTTAAATACCTGTAATTCTATGTAAGGTGTCCATAAAGTGTGCAATTTTAGCTAAAATATAGCTTTGGTAGAACGGCACTCAAAAACACCAGCTCCTCTGCACCATATTAATAAAATAAAGTGAAAAGATAAACATATTACAATCATCACAACTTTTGTTTCTATTCCATTATCACCACATTCTTGTCTAATGTAAGAACCCTACAATCACATCTTCTTTCCAGGACATTTGGAGGTAATCTTGAGAAATGAAACATACATCGTTAGGATGAAAGGGATGCAGTTAGAATAAACTGTAGACAAGTATGTTTAAAGGGAAATCGTATTTCTCATATCTGAGCAAACGACAATGCATTTAATTTTTTAAATTTTAAAGTTTAGTTATGTATTTAAGATTTCATGCAATGATCTCTCTGTTCAAATTAAATACAAGATTTCAAATTAAATAACATGTATATTTTGAAAACGCTTGTATGGACATGTGAAACTCAATGCTTATCGAAACATAAATATTGTATTTTATAAAATACATAGATTTATGTATATTAATATAAAGTATTATTTACATTGTAAAATTATTAGTATATCCTTTTTAAATACCTCTTACAGCGTATATTATAATTTTTCAAATGTGTTTGTAAGAAACTCAGTCGTGCTAATTGCATAATTTCAATAAATATTTTGCATTTCTTTTTATTTACCAGACCCTGATGGATTTAACCCCTCCAGCCTGGATGGAACATTCGATTCTGCCACTGTCAGACGTATGTATTAAAACTTAGTGAAATTTGTTATCTTTAATAATCTAAGATTTACATATTTTACAAATTAAATTTTATTTATTAGAATGTGTACGTTTTGAATTTAAAGTTTGCTTTTATTTATTTTTTTAATTAAAATCACACAATCAACTGTGGAAGAAAATCATATTTATTGAAATTTTATTTTTCCGTCTGTGCGGAAATAATGCCTGGACCGGGAACCGAACCCCGGATGTTTGACTTACAAGGTCAAGTCTCTGCCAATTGAGCTATCCAGGCCGACACCCCGGTCAGCATTACTCACTCGGAGAACTCTCTAAAATTTCTGGAGTGAGAATCTCTCTCCTTAAAAAAGTGACCCCTATTTTGACACCAATTAAGGTGAGAAAACAATATTATCACTCTGGAAAATGTGACACTTCTCACTTTTTGTGAAAGAGTGATGTATAGTCACTCTGTCACAAAGAGTGAGGTCGTCATCTATTGCAAGATGAAACTTTTGTAGAGTGAGAAATTGCTGGCGCCATCTGGTTATCATATTTCGAACGAAATATGAAGGACTATTTCCGAACGATCTCATGTATCTATTTGTTTAACAGAACGTATTGAAGATTTTTGAAGGATAAAAATAGAAAATAATTATGTTAAAAGATAGTTTGGTAAATTATTTTTTCTATACGATTGACAAAATCGAAGTAATATTATTAATGGAGAATCGAAAATCACAAGAAACATAACGAAATTAGTCTTAGAAAGTAAATAGTTTTATTTAGAAATATATAAGGTATAAAAGAAAATATCAATGCAAATATTTAATGCACAACGCCTTAAAATCTGTAACAGTTTATATTTTTATTATATTTATTGACAGCTAACACATGTGAAATATTCAAAAATTTGGCTATAATATTTTACTAATATTTAAAATCAACAGCAAGTTTTATACTTCTGAACAGGCAACTTATTCAGGAAACTCTGTAGATTTGTATGCGAACAGTTATTTTTTTTATTTTTTTATTTATTTTTTTTAAACATGTACACTTGAGTAACATCTTTTCCGCATAAGCTACTTTAAATGACTTCTTGTCATTAAGATTTTTTTTCAAGTATACAGCTTTTAAAATAATTCTAATTTTAGCAATTTCAAAATAATTTAAATTTTAAAATATCCTTTAGAATTCTTTAATTTTATATTGTTGATAAATGAAGTAAAAATTTAAAAATATGATTGATCACGTATGAGAATGACTTAATAATGTAAATTAAGCAACTTGTATATGTGCTCAGTGGTTCAGTGGATAAGATACTCGCTTGCTACGGAAACGGCCTGGGTTCGATTCCCGACAGATCCAAACAGCATTCTTTGCACCGTTGAATTGGAGTCGATTCGCCAGGTGAAAAGTAGCAACATCGTCCAATATACACAATTTTTTAAGGAAAAATAAACTGTCATATTCTTTAAATTGTTCTGAATAATCTCACTCTTAATAAAGAATGAGAAATCTCACTCTTTCGAAAAGAGACTTTTCACTCTTTAGAGGTTGGCTCCATTTTGGCATGTTCAAAGAGTGATATATCACTCTTTGAGAGTGAGATCTCACTCTTTATATTTTAGAGAGAACCTTTAGGCAGAAACATCTCTGGTCTACCATGTAAATAGCTCGACAGAATTAAATCGCAGAAAATGGAAAACACCATTAGATAAATGGGAGAAAGAAATACAAGTTGTGTTTCATAGGTCATCAAAGTGTACAGTATAATGAATTTGAAAAGCTTTCCCGGCTAAGACAAAATCTTCATAAGTTTATCATCGTATTTTATTTCTTAAGAATGTTTATTTAAATAATGTTTCTCGGTCTTTTTAATTGTGCTTTTATTTATTTTTTTTTTCTCCGCAGGACACCACGGGACCTGAGGTGCCATTGGGCGATTCTCTAGAGGTATGCATTCGAAGTTTTTTTTATTTTGTAAAGAATGTAACAATTATACTTAAATTCCATCATTATTATTATTATTATTATTGTAGAAAGTTGGTAAAAGTTGGTAGCTGGGACTTGATTACGCACCTTGCAGATTATTAAAGCTATTTTAAAATTGGTTGCATATTATTTGCATGAAATGCTCATTTGTGACCTTATCCTTATGCAGATATTTTTAATTTTTATTTTAGCATCAAGCCAGAGATTACGCCCAAGACGTCAGGTCAACTACCGTGTGTAAGTTTTATTATTATTATTTTGTAACGTTTTGTTAAAACTGAAACGTAAGAATATTCATTTAGAATTCATTTGGATCACAGAGAATAGGTGGATTTGGTAATGCATGGCCTGGAATTAATATTTTTATGGATTTTTTGGTTGTATATTTCATAATAAATGAAACCCCATGTTTTAAAAATAATTAAAAGGGACTTTATTTCCTGTTAAGATATATATACACACACTCAAGTATATTAATGAACCAGCAACCTTAAAATGGAAATTTAATTCAAACTATCTTAATGCGTATATTTTAATGCAGTGCGTGTAATAACACTTAAATTTGAAAAAAGGTAAAAGCCTGGAGAGTAGGTTTATAAGTAACGTCATTTATATCGGATGGATCATATACATATAAAATTTATAAAATATAAATTTATATAATAAATATTATGATTTTTTTTCTTTTCTATTAAGTATATGACATTAAAAAAAATATAGATACTCCTAAATATAAAAATTGTACTTCTATAACAATGTTAATAAATATGTTAAATTTGTATTAAAGTATAACTTGATATTGTCATAATATAAAACTTAGAAACACTTTCCGATAATCACTAAAAATAATTAATTAATTTGCTTTTGTATAAGGCTTTTTATTAAGATGTTACCCCTTTAAAATTTATATATTTGTCATTATTTTATTTTTTAGATAGGGGCTTGTGCAAATATTCAGTTTCTTTATACATTGTAAAAGCTAGTTTCAAATATATTCATTTTTGTTTTTTTTAGATATGGATTTTTTTTTCTTTTTGTTAATAAAATGATAGTACTTTTAAAAGAACCTATATCCTACTATAAAATTGCACTTTTTCCTTTACATATTCTTGCAATTTAAAATCATCAGTACCTAAATATGTTAGTCGAAATTTGTGGTTTTTACATTTAACTTTTAAATATTTTGGATTCATTGATTTCATTATTTAATAATAAAATAAGGTCTTCAAGTTTCTAAAGTGTGTGTGTGTACATATAAAATAGACAATTTATTGACAAAATTAAAATTTTAAATTTAAATGAATAACTGTACTTAAAATTATTAGATGTATTTTTGCACATGAAGATACACTATGCAAATCAGTTCACAAAACAAAATTTATATATAAAAATTATATGTATATGGAGTTTTTGATTTAACGCAAAAACTATCGAAAAAGATAATCATAATTTAAGTAAATCTTTATTTAAAAGAAAGTACATAGATGATGTAGATACTTCTATCAAGTTAAGAAAAAATAAAGATAGAAGTTATTGAAAAAATTAAATGAATGCAATGTTTTTTAAACGAACTGAATAGGTTTTGTAATTATGTAGTTAAAAGATTTCTTTTCTCTTTTTTCTTTTTTTTTTTTTTTTTTTTCACTGAACTTTCGTTTAAAAATTTGGACAATTTTTTTTCTTAAAATATATTTTCTCGCCTCTTTCAACAATTTCTATGATCGGGTGTATAAATTTACATACAAAATATTAGAATGGAAGATTATTAAACTTCTGTTTAATAACAATTTCAGATTTTAGAATTCTTCTAACTGAAATGGAATTTCTGTTGACTTCCTTCAAAGAAGCTAAATAATATAATTGTATTTTCAGGATCAGTATCGAACTCGGATTGTTCACTTTTTTAAACTAGAATAGGAATTAATAAATTAATACTTTTAAAATAGTTATTATTTAATAGAGCTAGCGCATGTGTTTTTAATACGATAAATTAATTTTTAATTTAAATAAAAATGCAGTTAATGGTTTTAAAACTATGAAATTTTAACAAGCCTAGAAATTTTTAAGTTCATTTGAGTATCCAATAAAGATATAAAAATTTTATGTATAGTATTTTTATGGCACTAATAGTATTTTTATGTATTCCAAAATGCTGAAGTTGCGACAGGAACTCTAGTTACAAAGTTATTTTTCATGGAAAATACAATAACAGGGATATCCCTTATAGCTAAATACTGGCACTTGTTTTAATACGACCTTTTTTAACATTGCAGTTTTCTTACTACTTCATCAGGGAGCCTTGCAAACGATTCCAAAAGTTTAATGCATAAAGAACCACCAAATGCCCTGAATTAGCCTTGACGAAAATAAACATTGATTCTGATTAAATATTTATCTTAACTTACAAAAATAAAGAAATAACATGAGGATTCTTTAAACAGTAAAACATTATTTCGCATATCACAAAAAAAAAAAAAAAAAAAAAAAGTAATTAGTACGATTCAATAATTTAAAAGATAATTTGTTTAAAATAATGATGTAGAATACAAATTGTACCATTACTTTATGCAAAGTAAATGAACAAATGCTTATTCTACATGTGACAAATAATAATATTCACTCAGTAAAACATGTTTTTTTTTTTAAATAAAAAATAAATAAGTAAAAAATAAATATTCAAGCATATTTTTAGAAACAAAGTGAAAAATATGGTAATAACTAAACAAACAATTTATTAAAAATGTTACAGGATATATTTTATGCTATCGGGCTGTGCAAAATAATTCTACTAATTACTAGATATTCCACATATGACAAAATATAAAGTTCACTCGATAAAATAATCATTTCGTAAAAAGATTAATTTAAATTCAATAAAACTTGATTATTAAGCATATTTGGTTTTCTTACCGTAAAAGAGGGATTTTTTTTTATTATGATTTAAATTCAATCTGTAAGAATGTGATTAAAATATTTTTATAAATGAATTTTATTTATAGAAAATGGATACACGAGTGATGAAATGTTATCACGATTACTTATTTATTTATCTGACCTCTTTAAAAAATTAAATATTAGTAAATATTTATACATGTTTTCTACATTTAAATCAAAAGAATAATTGTAAATTTATATAATTTACAATTTTTTTCCTGTTCTTGAATTCTTCTGACTTCTTTTCAAAGTGTCGCGATTACCGAAATTTCTTGAATTTTGTGAACAGGAACAAAATTTTTTCGCTTTCTCATAAATTTATATTTAAGTATTTAGGTATGACGACTAATAATGTAATTACATTTAACAGAGAAAGAACAGATGTCTTTGGACGATTAAAGAGTTAATTATTTTTTAAACACATGGACAATTCATTGTCTTAGAACTAAAAATAAATAAGAAGCCTCGAATCCATTGGTAACATCATCACACAAACTATATATATATATATATATTCGCTTTTTTACGTACATAGTACATGTACATAATTTCATATAAATGTTATATCAAAAATATATTGCTAAACATAAACTATGCTATTAGGCTTAGCAAATAATTAAACTAATTACTATTCGTGAAAAATATCGCTTTTGGCCAACGTTGATTCGTATACCCTGATAATTCAGCAATACAAAATAATATATGGATTAACAGATAATTCATCTATTAAAAATTTGATTTAATTTGGTTTTATCTTAAACTTTAACTCAATTTTTGAAATACAAGATGATTAAAATATTTTGGGAATTAAATGCTTTATTTATTGTAAAATTTGTCGTTAAAATACTTCTTCATTCCTTAAATCATATTTATTGAAAAATAATACAGAAATAGTTATGCCGTTTTTGTTTAATTATCCTCCACTGCACCAGAAAAATTTTACATTCAAAATTCGAATAGCTTAATTTATTTTCGTTGGATAACAAGGGTGTAAGAAACACATTACACGTCATTCACGTTCTACAACGTAAGCTTTATTCTGAGGGCAAAAGAGAATTTAAGATAGAAACAATAAAAATTGTTCGGCCATACCCTGGTATTAATTATCTATAAAATGACAGTAGCTGTAGCAAAATTAATAAAAAAAAAATTTTTGACACTTCAATGATTTTAACAAAACATTTTTGTTATATAGTTGCTTTTTTTCTTTTCCTCCTAAACAATACACATACAAATAATACTCCAGTTCTATATTACATATAAGTTCTTTTCTAATTTAGGACGATGGATTGGGTGGAGTTCTTCACGAACTAGGAGATTCTGAACCAGCACAGGAGAGGGTGGTAAAGTGGGCCACACGAAGATTTGGCGTGCCAGTATCTTCTGTAGCACCTGCTGGTTCAGAATCGGAGCGCTGGAGCAGAATTGCAACGATAGCTTCAGTGGATGTGCCCCCAACTCCCCCTCCACCCAAAAAAAGGAAACCCGCCCTTTTAACGAGGATAAATACTAATTGCATCCTGCGTAAGTAACTACTAACAAGGAAACATTCAAAATGTGTCACCTTCAAAAAGTATTGAAAAATATATATGTGATTCTACTCTTCATAAAACACCAGATAATGAAAAAATTATCGGCTGAAATTAATTACAGCGGCCACAAAAAATTAACAAAATTAAGCATATTTGGCGATTTCACACTGCTAACCGATTGATTTTCAGTACTTGGCGAAAAAGCAAAACACGGTTCTGTTCGTACACGGCAATCTCGTTGCTAGCAAACGTATCGCCTAGCAGCGCTAAATCGCCAAATATGCTTAATTTTGATAATTTTTTGTGGTCACTGTAATTAATTTCAGCCGATAATTTTTTCATTTTCTGGTGTTTTATGAAGAGTAGAATCGCATATTTTTTTTTCAATACTTTTTGAAGAAGACACCTTTTTGAATGTTTCCTTGTAAGTTATTTCTCCTTCTTTCTTTGAAAATGTTTTTTTTTTTTTTTTTTTTTTTTTCTCTTTAATAAACTGTGCAGCTTAAGCTATTTTAAATACAAAATAACCAGGACAATTTGGAATAAGTAAATTTATATTTAAAAGTGGAATAATTGTTATTTACGTTACAGTATTCAGTTTTTAAAAAATCATGTTTATTACAAACATTCTTTCTTAAGAAAATTTTATTATAGACATTTTTTTTTACAATTTAACGGTCAATTCTTTAATTACTTAAAAATGATATATATGTGTGTTTATATATCATTTCAACAAAAGTTTTATTAGTTTTAAATAAGTCTTATTTTATAAAGACTCTATTTCAGTAAAAAGTTCCAAAATATTAAAACTTCATGATAATAGATGAATTTTCTACAACCTGTGATTACAGATCTTTAAAGTAAGTCAGTGTGATATATACTTTTAGTTATCGTGATATTTATTTCAGAAAATATGGAAGGAAAGGTTGACTTTTACACTAAATATTTGAAAAATACCAGAACCGGTATTCGCACCCTGACCCTCCGCTCAACACGTGCAGGGTCTTTATCAATTCGAACTTGAAATACATTTTAAAGGCTGATGAATAAAAATTCCTAAACCTTGATACTTGTTGATAAATTAGCTCAAGAATTCAGAGGATATGAATTCATCGATAAACCATAAAATGTCCCGAATTACGAACGCATAATAATTAGTAGATGCGTGAAAATTAAAGGGATTGTTTATAATACTGCATTCGGCTATCAAGAAAATACTGTAAAACCACTGTCATCCCAACCCCGATTAATCCAGTTCCGGGTTACCCGAGGTTTTCCCAACAGTGCAAGCCGCGAAGGATCTGTGGCGTTGACGACTTTTACTCATTGTATTTAATAATTTATGTCTTTGACGTATTGCATTTTTAATTGATTGCATTTAAATATGTAATAGATGCATTATTTTACTTCTTTGACTATGTGTTCATCTATTTTAAAACTTTTTTTTTTTTTTTTTTTCAATGGTTTCGCACATGCAACTTTACGGCATTTGCCTGGGGCTTACCGAATTGATATCCATTTGTGATGGGGCACCCAATCAATGGCCGGTCATCGCTACCCCTAACAGGGACAAAACATCCACGCCTTCTCCAGGATTCGACCCCAGGCCCAACGGTGTAGGAGTCGGGGAAGCTTATCACTACACCGTCTGGGCGGTTCCATTTTAAAACTCTGCTGTATGTTACTTCTCCGGTTTAAAACAGAGTCCATGTTATCGGAATTTTCGATTATCCGAGGTACTTCCAGTCCACGTTGCCTGGAATATGTCAGGCCCTACTGTCAATAAATTAATCCATGAAACTAGAAATATTTTACTGAATGTTTTATTAATTGTCTAAAAATGGGACTTTGTGCTTTAGTGAATTAAATAATAAAACAAGTATTCTTAAAATATATATAATATTTATTTATGTGTGTGTGTATGTCCGCATATGTGCTTGAAACAATTTTTAAGTATTTTTTTATTTCACATGATAATAATTTGTTTGCATCGTTTGTCATCCTTTGGTAAAAAGAATTAACCGACATACTGTACTAACATTTGAATGTATGAAGCTCAAAATTTTGCACCGAAAGTAGTTGAAGAATGCAAATTACAAAGTGATTTTTTAATTACCTACTTGTATTACTGTATGTTTCGTTAAGTACATTTAATTCTTTTTTAAAATAACCCCATTAACCGAAATTGTAGACACTGTAATAATTGTATACATTAACATTTTTAATAATATAGTTTTCGTATTATATGTGTGTATTAAATACAAAAGAAAAGTAATCGGATATCTTTATTTGTATAGATGAAGACACTCCAATATATAGAAACTTTAATGTGCACTATAAATGCTAAAAAACACTATAAATGCATATAAAATGAAAACGTGTCCTGTTTTTGTGATTTTTGCACATTTTCAATTTTGTATAAAAACTGAGTAAAGATTCTAATATGTATTACCAGTGGCCGTTGATATACACCCCCTTTATTTTTTTATTACAGACTGGTATCTATAACAGTTATATAACAGCTTTTATTTAAATTACAAAAAAAAAATCTAGCATATTAAAAAACGAGTCTTCATCGTTTGGGTCACAACAAGAACATTTTTCATTAACTACAAAAGTTTAAGGATCTTTAAATAATGTAATTGGTATACTGAAACATATAGAATAAAATATATATGTTAATAATATATTTAATATTCGGATGAAAGATAAGGAGTTAAAACATGTAAAGACATGAGAAACTTAGAATGACCCCGTTATGAAGATATCTTTCTATTAAAGGAAATATGCAGATCTTAACATATCTTGATAAAAAATAGGTGAAATTAAGCCAAAACGTGGGGGAAAAATTTGTTGTTGAAAAATCCTTTTAGTGCTACTGTGCGTTAAATATGATGTGGGGTCATTAATTAATCTCTAAAAATGTGTAATTTTTGCGTACGCACTTTTTACACAGTGAAAAACTCATTACTGAATAATAAATTAAACTTTAAACTTTGCCAAGAAAAGTACTAAAACCACTAGATTTTTTAAAAATAGCATTATGCCTAATGAAAGATTTTAAAGTACATTATACTTTGAGCATTTGTGATCAAATGGAGATTTTTCCGACCGCACAATATGTTTATTTATGTTTTTATTTTGTTTTTCATTTGGATAACTATAATTTTGGGATAAGTTAAACTACGCATTCCAAACATTACTGTAAACTCACCTATAAAAGTGCGAATGGCAACATTTTTATTTATTTACTTATTTTTTAACTAAATATAGAAATTGACATTTTGCGCATCATCCACCGCCACTTTAGAATGTAGAAAAAGAGGGGGGGAAAGCTAAAAACCCATAGAAATAGCATGGAAAGAAAACAAAAAAAACTCACAATGTCAAGTGTGTTAAAAACAGGCTCGCACCGGAAGTAATAAAAGGACAAAATTAACTACAAAAAGACATTGAACAGCGGGAACTTGGGAGCTGGGGCGTTAAATATAACGACCAGGATTAATAAGACTCGCCTAGTATGTGTCAATTAATCAATGAAACTACAACGATTTACTGAATATTTAATTGTCTAAAAATAGGACTATGCGCTTTAATGAACAGAATAATAAAAAAAGTATTCATAGAAAAATGTGTTTGTGTGTGTCTGCATGTGTGCTTGAAACAATTTTTAAATATTTTTTGTTTCACATGATGATAATTTGTTAGCTTCGTTTGTCATTCTTTGGTAAATGGAATTCACTGATATACTGTACTAACTTTCTTAATGTATGAAGTTCTAAATTTTGCACCGAAATTAGTTGAAGAATGCAAATTAGAAAGTGATTTTTTAACTGCCTACTTGTATGACTGTATGTTTCGTTTTAAGTACATTTAATTCTTTTTTAAAATAACCCCATTAACCAAAATTGTAGACACTGTAATAATTGTATACATTGACATTTTGAATAATAGTTTTCGTACTGTATGTGTATATTAAATACGAAAGAAAAGTAATCAGATTTCTTCATTTATATAGATGAGGACACTCCAATGTATAGAAACTTTAATGTGCACTATAAATGCTAATAAACACTATAAATGCATATAAAATGACAACGTGTCCTGTTTTGTCTGATTTTTGTACATTTTCAATTTTATGTAAAAACGGAGTAAAGATTCTAATATCTATTAACAATGGCCATTGATATACCCCCCCCCCCCTTTTTTTTTTTTTTTTTTTTTAATTAAAGTCTTGTATCTATAACAGTTATATAACAGCTTTTATTTAAATTACGAGAAAAAAAAAAAACAGAAGATTATAAAACGAAGAATCTCATCGTTTGGGTCACAATAAGAACATTTTTAATTAACTATTCAAGTTTAAGGATCTTTAAATCATGTAATTGGTATACTGAAACATGTAGAATAAAATATATATGTTAATAATATATTTAATATTCGGATAAAAGATAAGGAGTTAAAACATGTAAAGTCATGGGAAACTTTGAATAACCCCCCTTGTGAAATAAAATATTCAGATATCTTTTCTAATAAAAGAAATATGCAGATCTTAACATATCTTGATAAAAAATAGGTGAAATTAAGCCAAAACGGGGGAAAAAAAATCTGTTGCTGAAAAATCCTTTTAGTGCTACTGTGCATTAAATATGATGTGGGGTCATTAATTAATCTCTAAAAATGTGTAATTTTTGCGTACACACTTTTTACACAGTGAAAAACTAAAAAACTCATTACTGAATAATAAATTTAACTTTAAACTTAACCAAGAAAAATACTAAAAGAACTAGATTTTTTAAAAAAAGCGTTATGGCCAACAAATTATTTTAAAGTAAATTGTACTTTTTAGCATTGGAGATCAAAAGTACAATTTTTTCTGACCGCAATATAAAGGATTATTTATGCTTTTATTTTCCTTTTCATTTAGATAACGATAATTTTGGAATAATTAATGAAGTACTTTAAACTCACCTATAAAAATGTGAATGGCAACATTTTTACTTATTTATTTAATTTTTAACTAAATATAGAAACTGGCATTTTGCGCAATTTACATCAGTGCCATATTGTACGTATTTTTAACATCATATTTCTTTTGTATAAAAATATCATCATGCTTGATATAATTAATCTACCAAAAAGAAGAAAAAAACTTAAATATTCTGGTAGCAAAAATATATATATATATCAAACATACACATTGGCAGGTGTGATTTTATTAAATACTTTGGTCATTTAGATTGTTAAAGTTATTTTAAAATTTTCGTTATGTATTAGTTGCATAAAATGTTCATTTGTGACATGAAACCACCCTATATGTATGTATTTGCTTTTAATTTTTGTTTTAGCCCGTACTATGAAGCTTCGACCTCGGCGTCCAGTAAACTATCGTGAGTGAGTGATTTTTTTTTACTTTACTTTACTTTATTTTATTTAGTAATTTTTCTTTAAAATTGCAACGTAAGAATATGTCCCCAAATACTGAAATCAAAGGGAAATTTTATAAATTAAATGAATAAAATTTAAAAGTATAAAGAACTAAATGTTAATGACTAATGATTATTTCGGCCGAATAATTATTTAAATCTCGGGGGATTTGGTGATGCATGAACTGGGATTTATTTTAATATTTTATGGCTCTTTTGATTGTATATTTTATGTATAACGAAACCTTGTGTTAAAAAAGAATTAAAAGGGACCTTTTTTCTGTTAATATATAAACACACACTCATCTATATTAATGAAGTAGTAACCTACATGTTGACATGGAAATTAAATTCTAATTATCTTGATGAGTTATTTTTAATGCAATACATGTAACAGCTCTTACGTTATAAAGAGGAAAAGGCCTGAGAAGTAGGCTTTATAAATGTCATTTATTTTGGGTTATCATATACATGTAAATTTTATAAAATTTATATATCATAACTATTATACAATTTTTTTTTTCATTCCTATTACTTATATGGCATTGAAAAAAATGTAGATGTATTTATTCTTAAAAAAAAAAAAAAAAAATGTAATTTTATAATAACATTAAATGTGTTAAATTTGCATAAAATTATAATCTGGTATTCTTCTCATCATATCAAACTTGGAAATATTTTTCAATGATCACTAAAAATAATTAATTAGATTTTGTATAATGCTTTTCAATAAGATGTTACCTTTTTAAAATGTATATATGTCATAATTTTTTTTCTTTGGGATAGGGATGGTAAAAATAGTCACTTTTTAGTTCCCCATCATGCCATAGGTATGGGGAAGTTAGGTAATCGTGAAAATTTTCGACCTTGGTTTTTTTACTTCTTTACACGTTTTCAGGTGTGAGGAATCCGAAAATGACAAAATTTGTATGGTGTCTGTCTGTTTAGGGTGTCTGTTAGTGAGTTAGTTTGTTAGTCTGTGTACACGATATCTCACGAACAAATTGTCGCAGAGAGGTCAGATCTGTTTTAAATTACTTTAGGTACTGGCAAGAACCCTATTCATTTGCAACATTCAAATTAAAAAAAACTTTAAGTTATCAGAAATGTACTATTTTCTTAACATGGGAGATGCATCGGGTTTATAAATTTGTATACATAAGATTAGAATGGCAGATTGTTAAGCTTTTATTTAATAACATATTTTATATTTTAAAATTCTAACTGAAATACAATCTTTGTTGACTTTCTGTAAAGAAGCTAGATAATTTTAAATTTATTGTATTTTCAGGGTCAGTATCGAACACCGGTTCTCCACTTTTTAAAATTAGAATAGGAAGTCATAAATTAACACTTTAGAAGTAATTATATTTAATAGAACTAGACTACGTGTTTTTAATACGATAAGGTAATGTCTAATTAAAAAAAAAAAAAAAAAAAAAATGCAATTTATGGTCTCAAAACTAGGAAATTTTAACAAGCTAAGGAATCTTAAAGTTAATTTGAATATCCAACAAAGATATAAAAATGTCATTATATCTTACAAAATGCTACAGTTGCGACATGAACTCCAGTTTAAAACTTATTTTTCATGGAAAATACAATAGCAGGGCTATCTTATAGCTAAATGCTGTCGCTTGTTTCAATACCACTTTTTTTTTTTTTTATGTAAATTTCGTCATTAAATCTGCAGTCATTAGTTTACTTTTTTTTATATTGCAGGTTAGTTGTACAATTTTCACTTAAATTTCAGAAGCAGTGGTACCAAATATCTATGTGCTTGGTGTGCGCAAAATGTTTAGGTGATCCTATCATTTTTATTGCTGATTGGTTAACAACAAATGTTATAAGTAAAGACAGTACATGTGGCAGATCAAGTTCCTCTATTATCCTGTTCAATTGTAGTAGCTCTTGTGTTGCACTAGCAGCTGCAAAGAATTCTGCTTCAGCGAAAGACAGAACAACGCAAGATTGATTTCGTGCTATCCAGTGAATTGATATTTTGCCTATTAAAAAAAAGTTTCTTGTCATCGATTCACGAACGAATTTATCGCCAGTAGTTTTTGTATTGTTTCATCTGCCCTTTTTTTTTTTTTTTTTTTTTTTAACTTTATATTAGTATGTCGTCAACATAGACAATTATGTGTATTGGACCTGTTTCACCGTTTCTGAATAAGAATGGGTCTGCCGTACACGGATTGAAGCTTAATTGTTTAACCCTTTGAGTGCTGATTACTCGCGGCCTATGCGGTCCATACGGACGGCGCGGTTGGCGCTGACGAATTGTCTCATTCTTATCGCGGACACGCTTTATGCGAGTGTTGCATACTACACTGATCATTTTTGCAGGGTGCATATTTGCGTACGTAGTCCATACTGATAACATCTGCTAAGCGCGTATTTGCGTCCATAGTCTATATTAATGACTTTCGCTGGACGCATATGTGCATCGATAGCACTCAAAGGGTTAAGAGATTCATCAATTTTTAGGTTCAAAGTTCAAGCAACTTCTTTTAAACCACAAGTAGACTTTTCTGACTTCCAGATTTTGTTTCCATTTCTTTGAGAGATATATCCGTCTGGCTGCTGCAAGTACATGATTTCTTATAGAATTTCGCGTAAAAGACTATTTTCACGTCCACATAGTGAAATTGTGTTTTTCTGTAAGCAGCTGTAGCCAAGAAATCTCTAATTATGCTATGGGAAATTACTGGAGCAAATGCTTCATGAAAATCTTCATATGTTTGGCTGATCCCTTGAGCTCTAACCTGGCTTTATGTTTTGCTATTTTTCCGGAAAAGTCACATTTTACTTTGTATGTCCATTTGAACTCAATAATTTTTCTTGTGGGTGGAGGTTCAACTAAAGTGAATGTTTCTCCCCTTTAAAGAGTTCATCTCTTCTTGTATGGCATTTAGGCAATTTTGTTTTTATTGTGGGTTTGTAATGTTGAAAAAGTTGTTATAGTATTTTGGTTTATTGCCTTTAGTGTTTTCTGTTAAGTATATCAACCTAACTGATAACACTCCTTTACGGGATAAAGATGATCTTCTTAAAGTATCATTAGTGTTTCTATGTTCATTTGTGATCCTTTGGTCTGCTGCATTTTTGTCAATTTTGACAATTTCACACACTGCATACGAGTTTTTATTGGGGTGTTCATTAATGTTGTTTTTTGTAAGAAATTCGATTTGATTGTGTTCTCCTAAATTTTTTATTGTTTTCAATGAACTGCCTTTGCAAGTATTACGTAACAATTTTTCAGGTACAGTCTATGTTCTTTCGTGCTGTTGTTGTAGCGCACCAAAGTACCTTCTTGCACTTAGTCATCTAATTTACACCTTATATTTTTGTGAATGTATGCTTAGGCTTTATAGCTAAAAATTTTTAAATGGTTTAAATTTGGTTTGCTATAACTCATTTGGTTTGTCATAACTCATATCAAATTTTTGTTGTGGTATTTGTGGCTAGTCTGTTTTGCAGGATATTTGCTGTTTTACAGCTTCGTCCCACAATCTTTTGTCCAAGTTAGTTTCTGATAGAAGTGTACGTGCCATTTCGACTAACGTGCGGTTCTTTCTTTCTGAAATCCAATTTTGGGCTGGACAGTATAAGCTGATGGTGAATACCATTTTCTTTAAGATAGTCTTCTATGTTTTTGTTTACATATTCCCCGCCATTATCTGAACTTATAATTTCTGGTTTTAACCCAAATCTATCTGTAGTGAAAAGAGTTTAGTAATGTATTCTTTTAGTTTCTCGATTTCTTCACTCGTTTTAATTAAAAAATTAAATCATTGTATACCTGAAGAAGTCATAGAATTACTAGACTGCAGTATAACGGTCAAAAAATGCATTTTTTTTTTTTTATGCAATTCAACAGGTAACATTGATTTTATATTATATTTGTAGAATATTACAAAAATATTAATCTAAAGAAGTTGTCGGAAATTATTTCTAATATTGAACAAAATCTAAAATTAAAAATATCATACTAAAATATATAAAAAAGGAGACCGGAAAATGACAATATATCTTATAATTGAAGAATATTAGGTTGGGAATAATAGAACCTTCAAATAGATTAACAGAAGACTTAATAAAATCGTCTCTTTGCCGTTAGCAGTTAATGTGTTCATCACAAAGTTGCAATCTTTGCAGCTATCCAGTACGAATTAATCGTATTTTTAAAATTGATATCCAACAAAAATCCCGTGTTTAAATTAAAGCAAGATTTCTAAATAATAATCACTTAGTTCATTGTTCCCAGTCACTGCTGTTATCATTCCAAATTTACCTAAAAAACAAAAAAAAAAAAAATGCTGAAATGGCTCATTTTTAATAAACGTTTTTACACAAAATTTTTAATTTTTTTTTAATGTTTACCGACTATTTTCACATTATATGAAATATGCTTAACGTTAAACACTATATAGTATATATAATAAATTTTTGGTACTTAAACATTTTGTAATTGTTAGCTTTAATGGATCATATCTTATTTTATTGTACAATAAGAAAATTAATGCAGCTTTTTTTGTTTACTCAGACACCACGCTATCAGCAGCAAGCACGTCTATCGGAGTATGCGGGACTTCCTGGCACAACTTCAGAACCAACACCTGGCACATCCAGTCAAATGTCTGAATCTGTGTTAGAAATATCAGGTGAGCAGTTCAGGCCTTTTGGGAAGAGAAAAAGGCCGGGCCAAGAGTCGCAGGATTATGAAAGAAGTCTCAATGGGCTCAACCCCAAGACTTGATCCTGTATGTATCTAGAATTACCTTCAGTTTTAATATTGGAGTTACAACTTGTTTAATACTTGTTATGTAAATAACTCAAGTCTTTTGTTGTAAAGGAAAAGTAAAATTTATTTGTGTGTTGTACTTTAAAATTGAAAAAATATATGGAATGTAATGCAGTGAATACTTCTAGGATATAATGAAAAAATAATTGCGAATATTTTGTTCAAATATTATTATTATTATTTTATATAATAGTATTTTTAACTTTGTTTTCTTCCATATGAATCTAAAATATCATTAAAAATCCGAAATAAAATTAAATGGATTTATGTACTTGCAGGCGATATAAGCACATTTAGTTAAAAGCCAAACACAACATCCACACTTTATTTTAGTTGATATTAGGGAACTGTACTGCTCTAAGATTTGAGAGCAGAAAACAAAATGCGTTATCTGTCTCTTAGCTTATATCAAAGAATGTATCAAAATTTACATATTGGATAGTTTTTAAAATGCTTTCGGTATTTGGTATAAACGAAGTGTGTAAGAAGAACATAAACAGAAAATAGGAGTACATTTTTGTTTGATTTCCATTTTCTAACTCCATAAAATTGTATCATTAAAAACTAATCTACAGAAGAAAAGTAATTTTACAATATAAGTCTAAATCTATATATATAAAAGAGCAAAGTCTGTGTGCGTGTGTGTCGGTCCGCTATAGAATCTGAGGCCGTTTCACCGAGCGTGACCAAATTTGGCACGGTTAATGTTCATGACCCGAGAAAGATAACGCTGCAAGCGATTTTACAAAATTCGCCCCCCAAGGGGGGGGGGGGGGCAAAACCAAATTTCACAAAATCCTTCATATCTCAAACAAAAAAACAGATATCCGTAAAATTTTTGCTTTAAAATATAGCTAATACAAATGTCTAAAAATGTTTCTGGAATTTTTGAAATTAGGTCAAAGGGGGCGGGGGCAAAACGTGATTTCACATGCGAAAAACGTGATTTCGCATAATCCTATATATCTCAAACAAAAGAAAATAGACATACGTGAAATTTTTGCTCTAAAATATAGCTAATGCAACTGTCTAAAAACCAATTTCTGGAATTTTAGAAATTCAGCCCCCAGGTGGGGCAGCAAGGGGGGGGGGCTATGGAGCAAAAACAAATAGAAATACAGTTAGGCCGAAATTAGTCAGATCGATCAAAATTGGTACATAGAGGTTTTCGATACTTACAAATCGATTGCGGATATTTTTGAATTTGTAAAATTATTAGGAGGGGCGGGTAAGGGGATGGGGCGGTAAGGGGGGGCTATGGGGCAAAAACAAATAGAAATACAGTTAGGCCGTTCAAAATTGGTAGAGATAGGTTTAAGAGGCCTGCAAGTCGAATGGGGATATTTTCGAAAGTGTAAAGTTATTGGGGAGGGGAGAGGGGGGGGGCAAAAAAAATAAAAATAGAGTTAGATCGTTCCAAATTGATATATAGAGGTTTTCGATACTTACAAATCGATTGGGGATATTTTCGAATGTGTAAAATTATTAGGAGGGGCGGGAAGGGGGTGGGGCGGTAAGGGAGGGCTATGGGCAAAAACAAATTGAAATACAGTTAGGCCGTTCAAAATTGGTACAGATAGGTTTTAGAGGCCTGCAAGTCGAATGGGGATATTTTTGAAATTGTAAAGTAATTATGACGGGCAAGAAGGGGTAGGGGAGAGGGGGGGCAAAAAAATAAAAATAGAGTTAGATCGTTCAAAATTGTTATATAGAGGTTTTCGATACTTACAAATCGATTGGGGATATTTTCGAATTTGTAAAATTATTAGGAGGTGCGGTAAGGGGGGTGGGGCGGTAAGGCGGGGGCTATGGGCAAAAACAAATAAAAATACAGTTAGGCCGTTCAAAATTGGCACAAACAGGTTTCTAAGGCCTGCAAGTCGAATGGGGATATTTTCGAAAGTGTATAGTTATTACAAGGACCGAGAAAGGCGGGGGCAGAGGGGCAAATAAAAAATAGTTAGATCATTCAAAGTTGGTACATCGAGGTTTTCGATACCTACAAATAGATTGTGGATATTTTTGAATTTATAAAAATAGATAGATCGTTCAAAACTGGTGCATAGAGGTTTTTGATACTTACAAATCGATTGCAGATATTTTCGAATTTGTAAAATTATTTGGATGCTCATATATATGCATTCGCGCGTGCGCATCGCACACGGGTCTACGCGGCTGAAGGCAGTGGGGCCCCGGTGCGACATTTTTCCCGATCAGTTTTTTTTTTTTTTTTTTTTTTTTTTCACATGATAAAAATTAATGCAATTTTGAGAATTCATTAATTATAATGATTCATTTAAAAATAGTGACCAGCGAAGCGGGTGTAGCCTGCTAGTGTTAGTATATACTATCAACTTCGTCTACCAGACAAGTTTCTGTAATACGATAATAAGTAAACAAATATTTTTTGTTGTATTATAATAAAAACGAAATTATTTTCCCCTTAAAATAATGTTTATATAAATAAGCTGTGTTAATCGTTTTAACGTTCAGTTTATAAGACTTCTACTTGCAATTTAATAAATAAAACACTTTGAGACACGTATAAAAGTTTTTAAAAACATATATTTAATTAAAAAATCGCATATTTTTAAGCTTTTCGCCCTGAAAAGCAGGGCATCATCAGGAAAACTACATGTTTGTTTGTACAGTGTGCAGCTGTGTTAAAAATATATATACATCGTAAATCAGGTTAGAGTTATAGTTGCATCGCTACTTTGATACAAAAAAAATTATATTTCATAGGTTGGAGCCATTCTACATTAACACTGAGGTAACACTTGATTACTGCGACTTGCGTTGAAAAAAAGTTTTGGATGGCTATTGGAAAGGCTGGCGTGGTGGTCAGGTTATCCTGATTTATGGTGTATATATATTTGTAACACAGCTGCACACTGTACAAACAAACATGTAGTTTTCCTGATGATGCCCTGCTTTTCAGGGCTTAAAGCTTAGAAATATGTTATTTTTTAAACTTTTATAAGTGTCTCAAAATGTCTTATTTATTAAATTGGAAACGGTACACGTGTCTTTTTTAAAGGTGTCTCTAAATGGGATGTATTTTTTCTGCTTCTACTTGCATATTACTCGTTACGAGCAGCAACCTCTATTGACGAAAATTTTAACTAATATCATTACTAATAAAAAAAAAATCATCTCTAAACGAGAATAACTTTTTTGCAATACAGTACATTCAGTTTTATTACTTCTTGAATTTTTATGATTTTTTAAAATGTCTACTTATGGGACACCTGGTACATTGAAACTCTCTGAAATAGTGTGTGTGTATTTTACAATGATTACAATTTGTGTTTCTATTCGATTAACTCCTCACTCTTATCTAATGTAATAAATTTGCATTTCTCATAACTGAGCCAGCAGCAAACAATTTTTGTTTATTACACAGTGTGTGTGTATATATATATATATATATATATATATGTATATGTATATATATATATATATATATATATGTAAATGTATATATATATGTATATGTATATATGTATATGTATATATATATATATATGTATATATATATATGTATATATATATATATATATATGTATATATGTATATATATATATGTATATATATATGTATATATGTAAGTTTAGTTACTTATGTGTCATTTCATAGAATCAGCTTTCTATAAATTTTCAAACTAAATAATGTGCATATTTCGAAAAACACTTGTATTGATATGTGAAACTCAATGCTTAGCGAAACATAGATGTTATTGGGTTGTTCGATAAATAATGTAGTTTTTTTTTTTTTTTCATGTTTTTCAAAGTGAATTTATTTATATTAACAACAAACATTAATCAATGATATATTGACCATTTTGTTGGATGACCTTTTACCATCTTTCGGTAAGTTGAAAAAATCCACGTTCGAAGAAGCCTTGGTTTCTAGAAGCGAAGGTTTTAAAAAACGACATTATTTATCGAACAACCCAATATATTCTATAAAATACATGCATTTATGCATTTGAATAATAAATACTGTTTTCTTTGTAATTTCTGCTTTACGAAGCTACCTATATCCTTTTTAAACACATCTCTCATAGATCATATTATAATTCTTTCAAATGTGTTTGTGCGAAATCCTGCCGTGCTAATTGTATAATTCAATAACTATTTTGCATTCTTTTTTATTTACCAGCGACTTCTGGAACTGACTCCTCCAGAATGGCTGGAGAATACCATGATGCCTTTAACAGAGATGTATTAAAGCATAAAGTATGTATTAAAGCATAATGAAATTTGTTATGTTAAAAAAAAATCTATGATTTACAAAATTGAGTGTATACGTTTTGAATTAAAATTTGTATATTTCTCTTTTTTCTGTTTCATTTGAGAAACGTTAACAGTATTTCATGATACTGTATTTGTTGTGTTTATACTATTTAATATTATTATTAAAGTAATAATATTTTCAGTACTTATCTAAAACGCTTGTGAGTTGTGTTTCAGAAAGATCTCGTAAATGTCCTGTTGCAAAAAAGTTTTAATTACACCTAAATGTTACTATAGTTTATTCAACGAAAGAAGAGAACGAAACTAAATAAAAGGGTTGCACAAAAATAGCCAAAAAGGTTCACTTTCAGCCGAAATCCCCAATTTGGAGAATTTAACAATCGGACAACAGCACGAGCAAAACAGTGCAAATAAAGAAAAAAAAAAGAAATTCACACTTTCTGTTTGGCACTCCTGGCAGAATGCCAGGTTTTTCACCGCAGCCAAACCGCACGAGCGTTTATTTAGTTTCGTTCTCTCGATAGAATGAATGGACTATACTTTTGTTAGGATATGTGAAACATTTCTACGTTTTAGAAAGTAATCTAAAAGCAACATATTGAAACCTTTTGAATGTTTTCTGCAATAGTCACATTATTTCTATTTTTACTAAGTATTACATTTCCTATATGTATACACTAAGCGACCAAAAAAAAAAAAAAAAAAAAAAAAAAAAAAAACTGTTTTCCATTTTGCTTGTGTAACTGCTAATTTTGTTTCAAAAGAAAATTTTTTAACAGACTTTATTACGTTGTGTTCCGCGTGCAATTTAGGATTGTGCCAAGTGTTAAAAACAAGTTGCAAATGTTCGGAAAATTGTAATTTCAAAAAATTAAATCCCACAAAGAATATCGCAGGCTTTCTTCTTTGTTAGACCTGAAAATTGTCCTAATCTCAATCCGCTCGAAAATGTTTAGTCTATAAAAGAGGGTGTGGATTAGAAATTTGTAGCCTACAACTTTGCAAGAATTAGACGAAAATATTTGATATTTAGCCCAGTGAAATTTCTGAGTTTCATGTTAAAAAACTGTAAAATACAATGACATTGCGCATTAAAGCAGTAGTTCCATATAAAGGCGGAATACAATCCAGAATACAAATTTTTATTAAATAATTGTTCAGATCTAACAAATAGTTTTATTTCATATATTAAAATATACGCGTTTATTTCCTACAATAAATCCTGATAGAGTACAAAGTATGTTTATTATATTATGTTTAAAAAGAAAATTTTTTGTAGATTTTTATTAAATACTTAATAGAGTGTAATAAAACGAATTATTAAATCGAAAATGTACATAAATATAATGTTATGATTTCCGTATTGTACAAACATAACAATTTTATCTGTTGCAATTTTTAAATTATTACAAACCCAAAAGGTACAAGTCAATTTTTATGCAGTGCGGCTTTTTTTCTTTCTTTCTTTCTTTTTCTTTTTTTTTTTTTTTTTTTTTTGGTCGCTTAGTGTATATATATTTCTCATGGGGCTGTTTAATGTATTTCAGAGTGTCAATATATAAATAGTACATAAAGAAATTTTTTTATGATATTTATATTAGATTAAATATGCAATTAATTATCTGCGTATTAAATTTTCAATGTACAAGAAACTAATTGAGTTAGTGTACTCTAAATTTCCTTTTATTTTTTTCTACCAAATATAAAGAATATAAAATTGTATAAAGTTTCATTTTTAGAAATATTTATTTAAGAGATATGAAAAAAATTTTGACGGAAATCAAATTATGCTATGTATTTGTTAGTCAACAAAATGCAAATTATAATTTAAAGACTTTACACCGATTGGACTGTAAAATAAATATAGTTTTTCATAAGTTTATAATCATATTTTATTTCTTAAAAATATTTTCTTAGATATTTCTCAGTCATTTAATTGTCCTTTTATTCTATTTTATTTTTCGCAACAGGGAATGGATCCTGATGATGGCCATCTGGACGGAACTTACATGGTATGATTTTAAATTTATTTCTTAAAGAATTTAACAATTATGCATAAATTCCTTAATTTTTTAAAATATTTAAACTTGAAAATTAAATAATAAACTTGAAAATTAATGATACCCAGGAATTTTTTATTTTATAAATATTTCATTTATATGCAAGTAATAAAATTCTCTGTTACCACAAAAGTTTTTATAACTTTTACACTAGTAATCAATTTGTAATTTTTTCAATAATATTTCGTATTGATCAGCCAATATACATCATATAACATATTGAATATGAAAAAAGTTTTACACATACTTATTCAAGTATTAAAAAATATTTAAAGAAAAAACAAATATATAATTTTATATTTTATATGATGTAATTGATTGACGGGACTCAAACGGAGGATGAAATTTGCTGAAATAATATTATAAAATGCAATTAAATAAGAAAAAATAAGTTTAAATCAAAATTGGAAAAAAAAAAAAAAAGTAGGTTTGAAAAAACACCCATTTTTCGACTTCATATTAGGCACAAGACTTCGGAAATAAAATTTTACAAAGATTACATAAGTTATATATAGATTTTATTTTTATTTTATTATCTTTTTTTATGTAAAATCATATGTCTTTTTTATAGTTTTAATTTAAATTGTATTAATTCAAATCTATTTAACTTTGTTCATATTCTATTAACTTACAAGTAAAATATATCACTTTGGTCCAACATATGACTCGTACACTCTGCACAGTAGACAAGAAAGTGCAATATGATAATTCCGGAAAAAAATAATGCATGAATCAACAGATAACTTTCATCTTCATAAGATTTGGTTTATTTTGGATTTATTACAGTTTTAATTCAGTTTTTGAAATACATGATGACTGAAATATTTTGTAAATTAAAGTATT
This sequence comes from Salticus scenicus, assembly GCA_963930645.1. Lineage (NCBI taxonomy): Eukaryota > Metazoa > Arthropoda > Arachnida > Araneae > Salticidae > Salticus > Salticus scenicus. Next base: position 239,209,389 of record OZ005652.1, read on the forward strand.
AATTTATTGTAAAATTTGTCTTTAAAAATGATCTATTTTCCTTAAATTATACAGATATGTAGTTATTTTTCTTCTGTTTGGTTATTCTGCACTGCATTTAAATTTTTCTAAATTAAAATAGCTTGAGTTATTTTCAGGAAATCACGAAATAAGGGTATAAAAAAATACATTGTACCTCATTTATACTGTTCAATGCAGCTTTAATTTCAAAGGCAACAACAAGTTCGAAAAATAAAAATATATTCGGGCTTACCCAGTTATTAATATTCTATAAATTGACAATAGACATAACAAAATTAACAAAAATTGGTCTTGAAATTTCTTATCATTAGCAAAGATTTTGCATTAAATTTATTTTTTCTCCTAAATTAAGCACATACACATAACAATACTCTAGTTCAATATAACACGATTTCTTTTTTTTTTTTTTTTTTTTTCAAATATAGACTGATGCATGGGGCGATTCTGGATCATCACAAGCAAGGGTTTCGGACTGGGTGTGTAGGAGGTACATTGGCATGCATGTTCCGCCCAGTCAGAGTGATGGTTCAGGGTCGTCCTAATGGAGCCGGAATGCCACAATGGATTCGGATGATGTGCCTCCTCCTCCGCCTCCTCCAAAAAGACACAAGGTTCCCGACATTTTAATGGGAATCGATACTAGCAACATCTTACGTAAGTAACTAATGAGTTTTTTTTATTTCCTTCATTGAAGACATTATTTATTTTTATTTTTTATTTTTTTTCAGTAAGGTTTGCAGCTTAAAATGTATCAAATGCTAAGTAACCGTTACATTTTCGATTAAATAAATTTATATTTAAAAGCAAAATTATTGTTATCTGAAGTCTTAATATTGTCTTTAAAATATACCAAAATGCTTTTTAAAGAAAACCTTATTATAGAGATTTTATTTTGTAAGTTTAGCTGTCATTTCTTAAATTATTCAAAATAATTACATATGTACGTATATACGTCCGTCCGTACATTTAATTTATGGGGAGGACAAACCAGCATATTAAAGGATAAAGAATCTTCTGCATTTCGGTCCAAATAAGAACTTTTTTCAGTAACTACCAATGTTTAAGAAATGTTAAATTATGTAATTTACATACTGAAACATATAGACTAAAATATATACGATAATAGTATATTTAATTTTCGGATTATTTTTTTTTTTGGGGGGGGGGGGGAGATTTGTAATTTTTGCGTATTTGTTGTTTATTCAGTTAAAAAAACTATAAACTTTTTTCCTCAGAATTTTATATATTTTATTTTCCATTTAGGTAAGGGAAATTTTGGAAAAATTAATATTGTAGGTGTTAGGAAAAAGCGTCCCCCACGAAACTTCCCCAGGTATAAACATATTTAAAATGCAAAAGTGCAATTAGTTTTCTTTTTTTCTTTTACCTTTTTGTTTTTAATTAAATATTCAACAGAAACTGGCATAGTAAATAATTTGTTAGTTATTTTAGAATTTCCGTTATGTATTATTTACATGAAATTTTTGTTTTAGCACCTACTCAAAAGTTCCATCCCAGGCGGCCTATCAACTATCGTGTGTAAGTTTTATTTATTTTTTTACTTTTTATTATTGTAATTTTTCGTTAAAACTACAGCCTAAGAATATTACATTTAATACAGAAATCACATGTAATGTAATGAACTTTAAAATTACTAACAGTTGAATGTTAATTGAATAAAAATATTGTGTATTACTCAAAAGTTCCATCCCAGGCGGCCTATCAACTATCGTGTGTAAGTTTTATTTATTTGTTTACTTTTTATTATTGTAATTTTTCGTTAAAACTACAGCCTAAGAATATTACATTTAATACAGAAATCACATGTAATGTAATGAACTTTAAAATTACTAACAGTTGAATGTTAATTGAATAAAAATATTAAAATAACGCATTGTCATCTAAGTTAATCTAAAAGCTAAGTTAATCTCTCGTCTGGAAGTTAGTTAAAAATCGATTACAAGATTTGTACTGGGCAAACAAGAAAGAAAGCGAATTAATAAAATCATGGTAATAAATCATCCACATGCAAATTGTGTATTACTATGCATTATAAAAATGAATTGTTAATACTAAGCAATATGCATATTTTATATTCACAATATATTTTGCCATTAAAACAAATCTCGTAGTCGTATTGTTATTCACGTACTTGTTGTTGTTTTAAATAACATTATCTTCTAAAATAAAATAGTTCGTATAATCGTTCTCTAGAAAAATAGTTCGAAGAATTATATCCAGTAAAAAAGATGCATTTGAGTTACAGTATTCAGTACTGCAATTGTTTTGTCGAAGAAGCAAATACTGTCTTCTACCTCCAGGTGCTCCGTTCTTCGGACTAACAAAAGCTGCATATTTCATCCTTATGAATTAGACGACAAATGATTTAGAAGCAGCACCGCCCTTCGCAAGAAAATCTCAACAAATAACACAACAATCTATCTAGAAACCTACATAAAACAGTTCTTTCAGTCAATTTATATTTTAAAACCTACTTATAGTCAGTGTGGAACCTCATCATTTTCATTGTTGTCTGAAACCCTCAAAAGTATATTCAGTGCTTATTTTCAAAATGACCTTAATGTTATTGATATTAAAACGTAATTCATGTCTCTCCGCCTTAGACAATTGTTTAGGTGTCATAAATAAAATCCCTTAGTGCAGGGATCGCTCCTAACATTTGATCCATATTTTATTTTTAAGATTAATGCCAATAAGTTTTTCTTGGATGTTTTAATGCTAAAGCATATGTAAATAGTATATAAAAATGTTTTAATTTAAAATAGGGGTGAAAATGTAATAAAATCAACTTAAAATTTTAGGAACTGTGTGAAACCTGCTGAAAATGACATCAGGGTATTTACTGTCGGCAGCAATATTCCTGTTTGTGGCCTCTAACGGGTGTACCTTTTGTCTTTAGACATTTTAAAACTTCATAAAAGTTAAAGGAATAACTGCACTTTCAGTCGATGATAATTACATGAGGAAAAACATCGCCAATATGCTGCATCCATGAAGTCAGCATCGCATTTTAAATTTTCTGCATGCCCAAGTAGGAAGGGAAAATAAGTAATAAACTGTGTTAATTGTAAAACCTTTAATTTCATACGACTCTGATTTTTATATTTCTCGTTAAGCTTTCATGCAGTGCTCACTGTAGACGAAAAAATTTAATTTTTTTTTTTTTTTTTTCTGGACTAGTAAAACATCCCACTTTACGACAAAAACATTTTCGCAAACCGCATACAATTTTATTATTTCCTTCAATTTTTATGAATTTTTAAAAGGTCTACAGACTTATTGGACACACAGTACATTGAAAATCTCCGGAATTGAATTTTCCTATGTCAATATAAGATTTTTTTTGCAGAAATCAGCTACTTTTAATGGACGCAGAATTTTGAGATTATTCTGAACAAATGTAAGATGACAATCTTTGGACACTTATTCCTAACCGCGGCTCAGTGCAACATCTCATCATGTTTATCCACAAGTGATTACAACATGCATCTCTATACTTCACGAATTAAAACTTATTTCCTTTCAACACCATATTCATCTCTGAAAGATCTTTGAGATAACAAATTGGCTTACAGTCTTGCAAGGAAAGGCTGCAGTCAAACAAGCCTTTTTTAAGAACTTGCTTAGAAGTTTTCTTTCAAAAATAAAATAAATAAATAAATAAATAAAGATGGATTGTATAAGGGTATTAAACAGGATCTATCTTTAATCATTTTGCAGAGCAGAAAATTTTGTACCCTTCTTTCCTGCTTTTCCAGCGACCATCATTATTCAACAACAATAAAATAGGATCATATCGGCTGAACGAAAATTCACAGAAAAAAAAAAAAAAATTATATAATTCCATGCTTTTTAATACAGCTTAGTTAAAACCGCATAGAGGCTACAATCCGTACTTTACGAATAATATATATATATATATATATATATATATATGTTACTCAAAATTTTCACCAATATATCTCGTTGTAACAGCAGTATCCTCTCGCATTTTGAATATATGTGTCAGTTTAAATGATATTCCGAATACTGAAACTTTTTAAAGAGAATTTCCGATGTGCAACATCTTACTGTTACTCGCATGAAGTACGCTGGTCACATTGATCATTTATAGTCCTTCTCAGGTTTCTGAATACATGGTGCCACTGTAAAAAATGATTTTACCATTTAAAGCACCGTCTGATGAAGAAAATTAAATTATTTTTTTAATAAATGTTTTTTTATCTCAAAAATGACATCTTTTCATATATTTCAGGGAAAATCGTTTAATGCTACGGTCAATACTTTTTGAATAATATGTATTTATTTTTTCAGAGATTTTTTATCACCTGGTATATATTTACGCACTACATAAGAAACATAAAATGCTTAAATTAACTTGATATTTTTTAAGAGATATTTTGAAACTAGATTCTTTATAATTTATATGAGATTAATTTATCTTCTAGATTAGCTTTTTTTATATACGTCTAAGAGAACTATGCCATATTCTATATAAAACCTATCCTACATAAAGTAATATAAACAATATTACTACCATGCAAAGTGAGAAATTTCCGCATACCATTTTCTATTTTTTTTTTATTTGGAGTATTCCAATTACTCACTATCTGAAACTCTGAGAATAATTAAAAGAATGATTGCCTTAAGAAAATCTTGATGAAAGATTACTAAAACAGTGCCACATTTTTTCTGCATACCGAACTGAATATACTTTGCAAGATAAATATTCTGCTAAAGTATATTTTAAATTAAGATAAATGCAGTCACATACGCACATATGCTTGTAGATCAGTATTAAACGTATGTAGATCAATGTTAAACGTATGGGAAATTTCATGGAATGAGCTTTCTATATGTTTTCAAATTGAACAACATGTATATTTGAAAAAACTAATATAGACATACGAGACTCAACGGTTACCAAAACATAGATATTATATTCCATAAAATACATGCATTTATACATATTAATATTAAATATTGTTTGAGTATATTTTTTCATTCCGAAGTTATCAATATAATATTTTTAAACACCTCTAGCGCATTTAATAATTTTTTTAATGTATTTGTGCGAAACCCACTCGTGCTAATTGCATAAATTCAATGAATATTTTGCATTTCTTTTTATTTACCAGAGTTTGATAGAACTGACACCGCCGCCCTGGATGGAACACTCCTTATTACCACTGACTGAAGTATGTATGAAATCTTAGTGAAATTTGTTATCTTCAAAAATCTAAGTTTTACATATTTTACCAATTAAATTTTATATATTCGAATGTTTACGTTTTGAATTTAAAGATTATTTATTTCTTTTATTTCTGTTGTATTTGAGAAACGTTAATAGTATTTCATGACACTGTATTTCTCGCATTTATACTGTTCTTTATTATTATTATTGTAGTAATTTTTCTGCCGCCTAATTAAAACGTTTGTAAGCTGATTTTCTGAAACATTTCAGAAATATCCTTCCGTTACAAAAGTTTTAATTTCACCTATCTGATACTTCTTGTGTTATGATGTAGAACATATATACGTTTTGTAAACTAATCTAAAAGCAATAAATTGAAACATTTTGAATATTTCTACAATATTTTAATGTTTACCAAGTATTACATTTCATATATACATATACACATGTATTCGTCAGGCGACTGTTTAAAGTAAATCAGCTTGTAATTACATAAAAAATACCTAATATTTTTTAAGGTATTAATCAGATTAAATATGCAATAATTATCCACACATCAAATTTCCAATGAAAGAGAAACTTATTTCAAACTTTATGAAAGGTAGTGTACTCCAAATTTTATTTTTTCCACCAAGTATAAAACATAAATACTTATAAGAAGATTCATTTTTAAAAATATTTAATAGTTATGAACAACATTTAAGCGCAAATGAAATTCAGTTGTGTTTTATAGGTCATCAAAGTGCACAGTAATGAATTTGAAATTTTTTTTCCCGCTAAGACTGTTTAAAAGCAAAAACAAAATCATCATAAGTTTATCGTCATATTTTATTTCTTAATATTTATTTAAATAGTGATTTTCGGTCCATTTAATTGTGCATTTATTTTACCTTTTTCACCTCAGAAGAGCACACACACTGACGTTCAAAGGGGCGAATCTCTGGAGGTATTGTAAAGAATCTGACAATTATACTTAAATTCCATAATTTCTTTTTATGTTATTTATTTAAACTTTTAATTAAATAATAAATATAATTGAAAATTAATGTTTCCTAGGGATTATATATTTCATAAATATTTCTTTACCTGTAAGTTATAAAATTCTCAGTTACCATAAAAGGTTTATAACCTTTACAATAGTAGGGTCATCCCATGTTAATTCAACCACACCATGTCACCCATAATCTCAGATTTTGATGAAACTTGGTGTGTTTGTTCCTTTTATGGGTTTGAATAAGGAAAAAAATATTTTTGTTTATCTTAAATGGTTTAGGTTTCACAGCTAGTTAAAGATTTGGGCATTTCATGTTATTTTTCGATCAGGCGGAAGAATTGCAATCTGTTCTTTTATAAAGAATAATTTTTTCTCCCTTATTTACCAACCAATGTTGATGAAATTTTTATGAGTATGCTTTATTGGGTATGCTCATATGGATCACAGAAAATAGGTGGATTTGGTGATGCATGACCTGGAATTAATATTTTATGACTTTTTTGGTTGTGTATTTCATATATAATGAAATCCCATATTTTAACAGTAATTAAAAGGGATCTTTTTTCCTGTATGTGTGTGTATATATATATATATATATATACACACTCGACTATATTAATGAACCATCAACCTGAGATGGATATGTGTTGAGATGGAAATTAAATTCAAAGTATTTTGATGGGTAATTTTTCATGCAGTGTATGTAATAGTACTTCAAAAAAAAAAAAAAAAAAAAAAAAAAAAGTCATTTATATCGGGTAGATCATACACATATAAAATTTATAAAATATATGTCATAAGTATTGTAATGATATTTTTTCCCTTAATATTTACTTATATCACACTGAATAAAATATTGATGTAATTACTCTCAAAATGTAAAAATTGTACTGTTATAATAGGGTTAATAAATTTGTTAAATTTGCGTAAAAGTTATAATCTGATATTGTCATAATATCAAAATTAAATATTTTCCGATAATCACTAAAAATAATTAATTTGTTTTTGTATAATGCTTTTATTAAGATATTACCCCTTTAAAATTTATATATTTGTCATTAGTTTATTCTTTCAGAAAGGGGTTTGTGGAAATAATAAATTTCTTTATATATTGTAAAAGATAGTTGAAAATATATTCATTCTTGTTTTTCTTAGATGTGTACTTTTTTTTTTTTTTTTTTTTTTTTTACAAATGATAGTACTTTCCAAAGAACCTATATCCTACTTCAAAATTGCACTTTTTTCCTTTACGAATTCTTGCAATTTAAAATCATCAATACCTAAATATATTAGTCAAAACTTGTGGTTTTATGTATTATAACTTATAAATATTTTTGATTGATTTATTTAATAATAAAACATAATTTTCGTTTAAAGCCTTAAAGTTTACTATATATATATATATATATATATATATATATATATATATATATATATATATATATGGAAATAATAGGCAAATTTATTGACAAAATTAAAATTATAAAAGTAAATGAATAACCGTACTTAAAATTGTTAGATGTATCTTTGCACATGAAGATACACTATGCAAATCAGTTCACGAAACAATATATATGTGTGTGAGTGTGTAGTTTTTTTTATTTAATTAAGTATCGAAAAAAGAGTATCATAATTTAAGTAAATCTTTATTTAAAATAAAGTAGATGATGTAGATCCTTCTATCAAGCTAAGAAAAAAATCAAGATAATGGTTATTCTATTGAAAAAAAAAAAAAAAAATGAATTCAGGGTTTTTTAAGCGAATAAATAGGGTTTGTAATTATGTAGCTAAAAGTTTTTTCTAACTGCACTTTCGTTCAAAATTTTGGATAATTTTTTCTCTTAAAATATATTATTTCGCCTCTTTCAAAAATGTTTATGTTCGAGTATATAAATTTGTATACTTAATATTAGGATGTAAGATTATTAAACTTTTATTTAATAACATATTTCATATTTTAGAATTCTTCTAACTGAATTACAATCTCCGTTGACTTTCTTCAAAGAAGCCAGATAATATTATTGTATTTTCAGGATCAGTATCGAACTCGGTTTGTTCACTTTTTTAAACTAGAACAGAAATTCATAAATTAATCCTTTTAAAGTAGCTATATTTTAATAGAACAAGTGCATGTGTTTTTAATACGATAAAGTAATGTCTAATTTTAAAAAAAATTGGTTTCGAAACTATGAAATTTTAAAGTCTGGAGATCTTAAAGTTCATTTGAGTATCCAATAAATATATAAATTTCATTTATAGCATTTTTATGTCACTCATAGTATTTTTGTCTTCCAAATTACTGTAGTTGCGACAGCAACTCTAGTTACAAAGTTATTTTTCATGGAAAATGCAATAACAGGGAAATATCCCTTATAGCTAAAAGCTGACCTATGTTTTAATACCACTTTATTTTATTTTATTTATTTATTTTTTTTTTTTTTTTTTGCAGTTTTCCTACTACTTCATCAGGGAAAAAGCATTGCAAACGATTCTGAAAGTTTAGTGCATAAAAAAGGTGTTGAAATAAAGAACCAGCAAATGCCCAGAAATAGGCTTAACAAAAATAAACAATGATTCTGTTTAAATGTTAACTCAACTTCTTCTAAAAATATAGAAATAACATCACGATACTTTTAAAAGTAAAACATTATTTCATCGTATATATATATATGAGTAATTCGATACAATAATCTAAATGATAATTTGATTAAAATAATAATGTAGAATACAAATTGTACCATTACATTACGCAAAGTAGATGAACAAATGCTTATTCTACATGCGACAAATAATAATGTTCACTCAGTAAAACATTTTTTATTTTTCTTAAACAATAAATAAATAAAAAATAAATATTTAGGCATATATTTAAAAAACAAATATCGACTGAGATGTAAAATAAAAAAAAAAGTTTCAAAGTAATTTATTACAATATCACACACAAAATGTAAACTTTTTCACTTTTTTCTGAACAAAATTAAAAATACGATACTATTTAAACAAACAATTTATTAAAAATGTTACAGAACATATTCTATGATATCAAACTATGCAAAATAATTTTACTAATTACTAGATATTCCACATGCGACAAAATAAAGTTCATTTGATAAAACAACCATTTCGTAAAAAGATTAATTTAAATTCAATAAAACTTGATTATTAAGTTCATTTGGTTTTCTTACTTGGGGGAAAAAATGGCACATGCACCACCAAGCGGGAGTTATTAAAGTCAGATTTTTCAAGGATCATGAAACAGTTGGTCCTTGAAATTGGCTATAAATAATTATAAAACATAGCAATAAATAGATGGGCGAATACATTGATAAAGTTAGCAACATGTTTCTGATTGATTCATATTAACATGTTATGCAGAATTATGAAAGAAATCTTTAGTTTACTAAGCTTGTTATCAAAGGATTATATGTTCAAAGCTTGATCTATTTACAGACTTTTAGTGTACATTAATAATGAATTATAAAAAAAGTGCCACAGAACTGGCTTTTAAAAGTAATAAGTACAAAATTTTGAATGGACACCATAAAATGCAAGAACTCACAACAATTATTTTTGGTCAAAATAAGACATAACCCTTCATCAAGTGAACAAAGTAGGCATGAGTGCTGCTCCCTGGGGGGGGGGGGAATCACCCCTCGAGGGGAGGTAAATTTTCAAGATGGGTATCTTTCGAAAGGTCTCGTCAATGTCTTTTTAAAACGAATGGTTGAACTATAAATCTGTGATACTTTAAAACAAAGTTATCGATTTTTTTTTTCTTTTAACCGAAAAAAAAAAAGTTTTTTTTTTGTTTTTTTAATATTGTTACTGAGTGAATTTGTATAGGAAAATATGGAAGAAAGTTTTGTGGTGGCCACAACATGCTAGTTTTAAACAAATGCTTGTCATACAATTAGAAGAATGTTAGTATTATTTCCTTAATAGCTATGTACAGTTTTTTTTTAATTAATGGTCTCAACCCTAACAACACATTACCTCCAAATTACATCCTCAGGATGTCCTATGGCTAAAAGGACATCCTATTGGCATCCTAAGAATGCATTACGGACAAGTGTGTTATTAGGGAAAGCATATAATAAGAGTATTGCCTATTTGTACCATAAATTCTGATATAATTGAAAAAGAGTTAAAAAAGAAAAAGTAACAAAATTTAGTACTAATTATTCTTCAGTTTTCCTTTATTTAAAATTTCAATGTATAGCAACTTTCATGCAATGTGATCATCTTTTGGCTTTACACAGGTCTATCTCTTTGGCCAATCAGCCTTTTAAAGCTTTCACTGAAAATAATAATGTATTAAAAGAATTAACCGAATGTTTGGAGTACAGTATGTAAAAAAATAGTTCTGTAAATCTTGAAAAGTGAAACTGCAATTTCCTATGAAACCGCGATCTGGAAAGGAAATACCTAATGTATTTTTAAAAAGGCAAACCAAAAACAGTAAAATGAAAATGTTTACCTTAAAAATCTAGCGACTGTTAACCAGTACCTGCTGTGATAAAAATGTGATAAAAATGCTGCCATATAAAATTTTAGTGTAAAATTAAATATTTGTCTAATATAATATATATTTTTTTCTTTCATTTTTTCGAGAGTTCTACTTTGAGAGGAAGGAAACTAAGAGAGCTTAAAAGAAAAAAGGTTCTAACTGAACTTAATGATTTTGAAATTGAGGCATTAGATTCACAAAAAAAGCTGTGCACAGAAATTTCAAAATTATCAAGCAGTGTTTCACAAATAGTTCCAACAGTGGAAGCCCAGAATACGGATATGAACAAGAACATTGAAACACTAATAAAAAAATGGATGTAAATAATAAACTTTTAGCAACTGTGTTGCATGCTAATGATGATATTTTAGAAAATTTGTAAATAAATTTTTGTTTTCCGTCAAATGTTTATTTTCTTGTCTAGAGTCAATCTGTTTTCAGAATTATTTATAATTCTTGGTTTAATTTATTATGTGGTATAAAAGAAAAAAATCACAGTTGTAATCATTCCCTTCTTTTCTCTCTATGCCCCACTCTCTCTTTATTGACACACATCACAGCTTTGTTTTACAGTTATTACATTTTTTAAAATGCAGTTTTTCAGGATAGCAACTTTTCTATTTTGTCAACTTAATTTTTACAACATTAATATTTATTTTATTTTTTACACTATGGGATCGCATTTTAATTTTTCTCTGGAAAATGACATCATTACAGAAATTTTTTTTATAAGTGCTAAATGGAGTATCTAACCGGATATTTTTAGTTAATATTTTTGTTATTTAAAATCAAAGCAATTTCTAATCAACTGAAATGTCTACCTTGAAGTATTCGGCAATTATTGGTACCTCTTATGATACAAAGGACGCTGCCCTCCGCAAAGAGATTCTTTTATAATTTTAATTATTTCATTAATGAGAGATTATTTATTACAAATGAAAAAAAATGTATAAAATAGGTACTATGTTATTGCACTGCATTATATAAATCTTGTGTATTGGTAGTAAAATGAAAATTCTTAGGGACTTGCATATCATGTAAAATTTATTTATGCTTATGAAGAAGGGAACCTGTATTTAAGGGACAAAATGTTCAGTTCCATGTCCAGAATTGTTGAATATTCTGTGTTTGTGTGCACTTTGTAAGTATATACGTAAAAAAGATACAGAAGTGTAAATTGTTTAATCTCTGGAGATTAATTTTTAAGAATTATAATCTTCATATACTTATAGTCTTCATGTAATAAACTTTCTTATAATTAATAAAATGTGGCCTATACTATATTAAGATGAAATACAAATTTTCAACATAATATAATGAATTTTAGAGAAGTTTTCTCCCTTTAGAAGCTCCTACTAGAGATTTTACTTTCAGTCATTTTATGGTATACTGATAATAAAAAATAAAAAAATAAAAAATCTGGAGGGACTCCACTTCATTTTCCGAACAGTATGTAATTAACAGTTGTATAAATAAATTCAAGTAAGAGAAGTAATTAAATAAACAAAAGAGAAAATTATATTAGGTTATACAAGTATTTTTCCTTATATAGTATGTTGTTTAAATTAATATTATTGCCCTTCAATTAATTTGAGGCCACAGATCATAATGACAAAGAAATTTGTTGCATCCTTGTAGAATTAACAGGGAAGAGGTGCCGCTCACTGCTCTAGGAGCAGTGTCGAGCGATTCCAGCTATGCTAGGAACCTCTTCCGGAGTTTAAATAAACTCTTAAAAAAAAAAAAAAAAAATTACAAAAGCCGCTAGAGACAGGTCTTCCACGCGACAAGGAGTGGCATGTTCTATGCTGGAAGGTAAAGTGACAAGTGGCTTAAAGATATTTGGTAGCAAGGTATTGTTCAGAGTTCATGAAAAAAAATTGGTGCTCGGAAAGTCTCTATAAATTTTTGAGCTGTGAAAATCTTTATGAAATCCTTCTCGAGAATGGGCAACGTTGTTGTTAATTTAAGCAGGAAAACTAAGTGTTATATGTGCCGGGCTGTGCCCCACGCGACAAGTAAGTGGCACCATAATAACTATTAAGCTGGGGTCAATTAACTGGGAGGTTCTTTTATGTTGATTTTGAGGAACAAGACTATAGGCTGCAGTTGTTGATGGCGATATTTTATGTTGTGTTGAAATGTCCCACAGCACAAGATTGATGAAAAGATGATTTTGTGAAGGTTCGATGACATTCAGAGCAAGCAGATGTGAGGTTAATCTGTGATATTAGTCATATTCATAAGAAATTCAAATATATTTAGTTTAGAAAGCAGGCTTTTTCTATTGAGGACATTAAACAGCCAATCAGGTGGCCTGGGAGTGGGATTTCTTAAATGGAAGGCAGAAGTTAAACTACAGTAGTAATAATAGTGATCAGGAGTTCCCTCCTCCCCGCAAGGACACAGAGGAGAGCGTCGGCAATAAAATCTGTATAAATAAAATGGAAATGGGCCATGACCTGTCAGAAAAGCAGTCACGGGGGGGGGGAGGAAAGACACCAAGAATTTAAGTTTACGAGTGGAATGAGATTAAAGGTGTATCTTCCTTTTGGAGAAGTATCCCACAGTTCCTGCCAATCTCTAAGTAATTGTTGTTTTAATACGTGTTTAACGTATGAGGGAGGGGCAGGGAGTGAAAAATCTATTGAATTATTTTCGGTGGCTGCCTTGGCCAGTGAATCAGCAAGTTCATTGCCGAGAACTCCCCTGTGGGCAGAAACATGTGCCAGGGAGAGATGTTTAACCAGATTAATAAGTTTTGATTTAATTGAGATAACCTGTGGATGTTTACTCCTGTGGCGAGCAATGTCTAGCAGACCTGACAGACTGTCACTGAAAATATTATGGGAGGGATAGTTACTAATATTAGCCACAACCCAGTCTATGGCCATTTGGATCGCGAATAATTCCGCTTGGAAAACAGTTATAGTTGGCCAGTCTGCCCTTCCACTGATGGACAACCGAACCATCGGTCATCACACAAAAGGCCGCACCCACACCGTTGCCCGTTTTGTAGCCACCAGTGTAGATAGCCACAGGAGCAAGAGAAAAGCTATTTTTGTTACAATTTACTATTTGTGAAGCAACATCTTTGCCGGGATGAATATTCCAACTATTGACTGTGGATTGTATTTCTGTGTTTGGAAAAAGATCCTTGTAGAATTGTAGACTTCCTAAATTCTATACTGTACGTGCGACGATGACCTGTAACATGTACATGAATTTTCACCTCAAGACGTTTAGACCCAATGACAAAATAAGAGTATTTCAATAAAATTCTTTTGATTTTTACTTTTCTCAATTTTTCGGTATCTGGCAGTTTTCTAAGAGATGTCTTTAATCAAAAACATTTGTTTTTCAAAGTATACCTGATATTAATAATAGCAGGAGACTTGGCGTTGGAATATTAAAAACAGGAATAAACTACTACGTCAGAAACGCCAAAGAAAAATTATTGAGGCGCATACAGCTGTTTCGGTAGCCTAAAGCGTACCGTCTTCAGTGCAAAAAGAATTCTGAATCTGGAGAAGTGCTCGTATATATAGGAGAGGGACCGGATTTAGTTCAACCAACAGGATTACGGAAGAGGTGTGGAGTGTGGCCAATAGGAATTAAGGAATGTGTAGCTGTGTAAACAGTAGAAAAATTAAGGAAATGTGGACTGAATGTAAAATTTCCAACAATCAAATAGGGAACAGCGAAATCACAATTTACAAGGTTTTTAAAATTTTTATAAATATGAAAAGCTTCAAAGAAATCCAGTTCATGAATGGATTTAGGTCTGCAAATTATTTTAGCTGAATTAAATTTAAAATTATGATTTCCCCCCCAGCAATGTTGGAAATTTTACATTCAGTCCACATTTCCTTAATTTTTCTACTGTTTACACAGCTACACATTCCTTAATTCCTATTGGCCACACTCCTCACCTCTTCTGTAATCCTATTGGTTGAACTAAATCCGGTCCCTCTCCTATATATATACGAGCACTTCTCCAGGTTCAGAATTCTTTTTGCACTGAAGACGGTACGCTTTAGGCTACCGAAACAGCTGTATGCACCTCAATAATTTTTCTTTGGCGTTTCTGACGTAGTAGTTTATTCCTGTTTTTAATATACCTGATATTATTGTAACTTATAACTGTACTGTGACTAAAAAAATTTCAAGTATGTCTTGTAAAAAATTACTAAGAAATTGCTTTTTTTGGCTTTGAAAATTTTCTGGAAAAACATGGATTATTTTCCACCCCACATCAATACTCATTACATATGTATAAATTTTCAACTGACGAAAAAGGCATTTAGACAGGAATAAGAATTTTTGTTTGTGTCTCTGTATAAAAAAAAAAAAAAAAAAAAAAAAAACCCTAAGTGCTTGATTTACCAAAATCAATAAAATTCCTGCTATGATAACCTATATAACATACGTACAAACTTTCAGCTCATTCAAACAAAGTGTTTAAACACTGTGTTCACTCACATACATACATCATCATAAAAATAGTAAATAAGAATTCAGGGGACCTCAACATGTAGAAACACCAAAATTTTAGTCGGATTTTTTATGTGATCACAATAGTGTCCTCATTATAGTATTTAGAAAGTAGAAAAAATTTTAAATAAAAATATCAGATCTGTTGATAAATATGCAAAAATGTGCTATTCTGTAAGGAAAGGTTCTTTTTCAACCTCTGAAAAACCCGAACAAGCCCATATAGTATAGATAAAATAGTATAATAATGTTATAATTAATATATTTATTCTTTTTTCTAAAAATCCAGAATGCTGATTATTAAAGCCTTTCAAATTCTTTTATTATTGCACTCTTTGAACATATTGGCTATTATCATAGCACATACTTTTAATAAATTTAAATATTTCATTTTGATAACTTAAAGCTCAAATTTTTAATCTCCATTTAAAATAAAAAAAAAAAGCTTACTATTATAAAACGTAACTTGTTCAAAGATTATAATTAAAAAATAAATACGATTTAGAAAACTTCATTATTGGATAAAACATCTTTTATGAAATAACAAAAATCCCATAGGATTACATGGAAACTTTTCAACTGAATTATAGGAATACTTTTTATTCAAAACATTCATTTAGAGTATGTGTAACTTTTAAATGTACTGAAAAGTAAAGTAATACTTTGTAAAATCATTTTTTTTTTATTATATATTTATTTATTTATTTATTTATATATTAATGACATTGATACTACAGTCGAACCTCGTTAATGTGAAAAAGCTTAGTGTAAATTTCTTTTATCATTAACTGTTTCCACAAATCTCGTCAAAATAAAAATTTTGCTATTGATAACATGAACAGATTTTTTATTCCCCCAGAGATTTGTGTTGAGGTTCGGCTGTATGACTTATTGTTATTTATAAATATTACATTAAAGAAAAATTAATTACTTATAACGTGAGGCTCCAGTTGTTTAAATAAATATAAATCAATACAGTACAACACATTCATATAATACAAAAATTTATTTCTCCACTACCCACCTTTTAGAAAAAAAAAAAAAATTGCAATCTCAAGCTAATTTCTTCTCTAAAAGTAGCTCCCTTTTCTCTTGAATTCAGAGAAGTACTACCATGAACTAGTGGCATATCTTCAATATCAGAATCTCTATCAAAATCATCACTGCATGCATCTGTATCCGTGACGACATATTTCAGACAAATATTGTGCAGTACAGCACATGCAATGATGATTTTGCATACTTTTTATGGTGTATACTGAATAATGCCACCAGTATCATGCAAACATCGAAATCTGCTTTTTAATACTCCAAAGCAACGTTCAATTGCATTTAGAGCCTTGCTGTGGACCTGGTTGAAGGTTCGCTGTCTTCGGTTGCTTTCTTCTATATATGGAGTTAGCAACCACGGTTCTAGTATATAAGGTCTATGGTTCTAGTGGGTAGCCACTGTCTCCTAGTAAAAAAAATTTTCTGGTATCAGCTCCTCAGAAAATATTTCTCTAAGACCACAGCTACGCCAGATAAAGGAATTGTGAGTGCTACCTGGCCATCTTGCAACCACATCAGTTATTTTTAGGTTGTAATCACATACCTAAAAAAGAATAAATTTATTTTTTAAAAAAGTACATGATTTAACAAAAATCAATTTCAAATAATCCTAATAAGAGTAATAACATTCATTCATTTACTGTATTTAATAATAGTTCTGGCAATGAATATGAATATATTATCAATGTTGTACAGTGAAAAAACATTTAAGAGCGAAAAGTGACAAAGAGCTTGCAAATTCAAACGCCAAACAAATATTCGTGGGACATATATTCAATCGAAATAATTTATAAAAACCTAAATTTCTGAAGGACAAATCAATGAGTACAAAAAAGAATATATGAATTATTTGTATAATAAGTAGTTCCAGCTCACAAGGAAATATTCAAAAGGTGTCGTCATTAAAAAATATTGAAAAAAAATATGTACTTCATAAAACACCAGAAAGTGAAAAAATTATCGGCTGAAAATAATTACAGCGACCACCAAAAATTATCAATTTGGCGATTTCATACTGTTAGGCGGTTGATTTTTAGTACTTGGCGGAGAAGCAAAACACTGTTCTCTTTGTGCACAGTAATCTTGGTGCTAGCAAATTTATCGTCTAACAGCGCTAACTTGCCAAAAATGCTTAATTTTTATAATTTTTTGCGGTCGCTGTAATTCATTTCAGCCGATAGTTTTTTTACTTTCTGGTGTTTTATGAAGAGTAGAATCATATATATATATATATTTTTTTTTTTTCAATATTTTCTGAAGACACCTTTTGAATGTTTCCTTGTCAGTCAGGAGGATAAGTGGTTTTCTTTTTTGTTAACAAGTGGTTGTGATTTATAAAACAGATGTTTAATAATTAATTTACTTTAATGTTACATTAAATGCTATATAAAACAATTGCTTTCATTTAACCGAATCTGTTAATTAAACATAATCTAATTATTCTGTTTAATCTCAATTTAGAAATAATTAAAAAAATTTCAGGAGTCAATCCAGGTTTTAAATTTTGGGTCCCTTTCTTCTGAAAAACATTTTTGTGAAATTTTTATTTTTGTAAAAAAATTAAAATATTATATAAAACCTTCCATTTTATATGCGTAATGTATATTAAATTAAGAGAGTTTTGTTGAGCCAAATTAAAGCATCAATTAAAAATAATACTGAAAACAAACATTTTATAAAAGGATCATTTTTATAAAACAAAACCTTGTAAAGGGACTCTTATAAATTTGAATTTTGTGAAGGGTTTTTTTTTTAATAATTTGAATTTTGTGAAGAAGCAACAAAGGGGATGCAAATTTTGCCTTGATCGATCCCTGAATTTATGAAAGAATGTCTTTTTAAATAATTAATATATATATATATTCAGCTAGCCAAATAGTTTAAGTCGGCTAAACTGAATATTTGGCAGTAGTCCAAATAGTTTATACATATATTACAAATGTATGAACTAATCTAAGCTATAATCCATTCATTCTATGGAGAGAACGAAACTAAATAAACGCACGTGAGGTTTGGCTGCGGTGAAAAACCTAGCATTCTGCCAGGAGTGCAAACAGTAAGTGTGAATTTTTTTTTTTTTTTTTGCACTGTTTTGCTCGTGCTATTGTCTGATTGTTAAATTTGATAATTTTTTCGTGTGATTTCGTATTTTACCATAATGGAGAGTGAGAAAAGTTCTTTGAGTCCAGTGAAGAAGAAAATTAAAAAAAAAAAAAAAAACTTTTAAGAAAGGATGTGATTTTAAACGTTTATAAAAATGCGCTTGAATCAAATCCTGAACTTTCGATTTCTGATGTAGGAAATGAAGCTGCTCGTATAACTGGGGTATGTAAAGCTTCTGTTTTCCAAGTGATTTCAGAATATAAAAAATGCGGTGCTTTAAATTCTCCGAAGAAGACAAAAGTACGTAAATGTATTTCAGAAGATGTAGATGATTTTGAGAGGAACGCTATTAGGAGGAACGTACACGAATTTTTTTTTAAAAATGAGCTACCGACTATAGATAAAGTTTTGAAAGTCGTAAATGATGACCCTGACTTACCAACCTTTAAAAGAACAACCTTTTATCATCTTCTAAAAGAATTAAATTTTACATATGCACGAAGATCACGAAAAAGTACTCTCATTGATAAAGACGAAATAATTGTGTGGAGAAGAAATTATTTAAGACAAATAAAAACTTTCAGGGAAGAAGGCCGCAAAATATATTATATGGACGAAACATGGTTAAATGCAGGACACACAGTTAATAAAGTTTGGAAAGACACTGCAATACAATCTTCTAAGCAAGCATTTTTATCTGGTCTTTCTTCCGGACTAACATCTCCATCGGGGAAAGGTAAACGGATTATAATTACTCATATTGGCAGCGAATGTGGCTTTGTGGATGAAGGACTTGACATATTTGAATCCAATAAAAATAAAGATTATCATAAGGATATGAATTCTGAAAAATTTGAAAAGTGGTTTGCCAATATTTTACCTCTACTCGAAAATAACTGTGTAATCGTAATGGACAATGCTCCTTACCATTCTAGGAAAGTCGAAAAAATACATAATACTTCGTGAAAGAAACAGAAAATTGTCGATTGGCTTTTAACAAAAAATATCAAATTTGAGGACGGAATGTTAAAAGCTGAATTATTGCAATTAGTGAAACGAAATAAAAGCAATTATGACAAATATATTGTAGATGAATTGGCAAAAGCGCAAAATAAAATTGTCTTGCGACTACCCCCTATCACTGCGAGCTCAATCCCATAGAACTAATTTGAGCACAAATGAAGAACTTTGTTGCGAAAGAAAACAAGACATTTAAAATTTCCCATGTAAAAGATTTGTGCATGCAAAGCATAAAAAAAATCGGCGGTGAAGAATGGAAAAAGTACACCCAGCATGTAATAAATGAAGTAGAAAAGAAAATGTGGGATCTGGATAATAAGATAGATAATATCGTCGATTCCATGCTAATTGAGCTTCACTCAAATTCTTCAGCTGCATCTTCTGAAAGCGATTTCTGAGGTTCTCTAAATTTTCTGAGGTGTTCTAAATTTAAGATATTAATATTTTTCCATAATATCTGAAAACTGCTCTATATATAAATAGTAAAATAATAATAACATAAAATAAAAATTGAATATTATTGAATTAGTTTTTGAGTATCTCAGTTTGTAACTTAAATAGTTTATCCGATTTTCGTAATTAATTAAATCATTATATATTGATGAAATATAAGACCCCCCCTCCACCTAGCACCTTCGGTATACCAGCAAAACATCTCGCACTCTTAAATTCAAAAATAAATTAAAAAAATATCTGGTACTGTATACAAATCTGTATTTGCTTGATAAAAATTGCTAGAAAAAAAATTAAATTCTCTAAATTGAGGATTTCGGCTGCAAGTGAATCTTCTTGGCTATTTTTGTGCAACCCTTTTATTTAGTTTCGTTCTATTCTTTCGTTGAATAAACTATAGGTAGATTAAAAGAAAAAAATAAGTTGATAAAATAATCACAACTCTATTTTCTTCTGCCCAAAAACATCAGATGCCAGACTTGCTGCTCTTATGTAAGGAGCAGAAACTGAAAAGGTTTAAATAAATTCTTTGACATCTCATCGATGATTTTTCGAAAATGAAGTATAGGTAATTTCCTTTATCACATTAGTCAGATAATGTTTAAATAATGTATATGCTGATATCAATTAAAATTTCTTATTTCCATATTATGATTAAATTTTTTTTTATTTGTTTTATCAACACATATTTAATTGTGTGTCAAATTATAAAACAAAAATGTTTTGAAATTGCGCATAAACAGTGATTTAGAGAAAGATTAACATTTTCAAATTCTGGATTTAATGCATCTCCATCCCCCTCCCCTCCAATGAACCTAAAAAAGAAACCTTGCCCCCCCCCCCCCTCCCCCAACAGATACTTAAATGACGCTTTAGGTATTAAACTTGTAAATTATTAAAAATCAGTATTCATTTTCTGCAACATTAGAAATCAAAATAATCATGTTTTTAATTATATATATATATATATATATGGAAGTAATAAGTTATAAAAAATTTTACTTTATCAAACTTTTACTCACCATTTGCACATTAATAGAGAACCTGTTTTTACGATTTATGAAAGCAAAGTAATCGTCTTCCACAGGTCTCACTATGTTTATATGGGTGCAATCAACTGCACTTACACAATTTGGGAAACCAGTATTTAAATAAAATTCCGTCTTACTTTGTATTGGCTCATCTTCTGAAGTTGGGAAACTAATGTACTTAAAATTTCGTAATCTTTCTGCAAAATTTGCGTGTAATCGGGGGTGAAAATGGCTTACACTCAAAGCGCCTGAAAGCTGATTGGGGGAGGACATCAGTGGTGATCTCGTGCAACAATACACGAATACAATTTTACTGCAGAACAATATAGTATAAACAATTGTGTGTATTAATTCAATTCATCTCGTTCAATTAAATATTTTATAGCAATGTTTGACATAACACAATATAAATAATTATAAATAATAAAAGTAGTAATTTTAGTTTTGATATAGAAATTTTTTTTAAGTGAATTCTTATTCGAAAGTTGCAGACAAATTTTTTTATCAATGCAGACAAAAACTGTCCGCAAGCCGTTTTTTTTTGCGTCCGCGACTATGTCGCCGTGTCGTGGTGTTTCTGCCACTGGGGTTGCACATCATAAAAATCTTTAAATTTAACAATTATTAACATAAGTTAAAGGGAGACCTAGACCTAGGGGGGATGGATGCCCTCTGTAGGAGACCCTAGCCCATATTCACGTGAGTTTTAATGAAAACCAAGGGAAAAAAATTTTAGGACAGCAAGCATTACCTGTGATTGAACCCGGCACTTCCTGACTACCAAAGTGCAGGACCACTGGTGAGGCTGTGGCAGTGGACACTCCAAAGTTTTTTTCATATTATGGCCTATGCACTGAATTATTTCATATATAGCCTATAGACAGAAATTTGTTTATATGCTTAATATGGTTACACCGCATTCGATAAAATGAAATTTCCATTAGTGAGGTGCTTAAAACCATGTTTTCTATCAGAAAAACATGTGCTTAAACTTAATCTACAATACCTCACAAAAGTTGTGGGGCAATGTTACATAATCTTCCAAATTAGTCAAAGTATTCATGAGCTACATAGAATAAAATGTATAATTTTTCCTGGTTTATATGGTGCTTATGGCTTGTTTGCAGGGGCATACAAAAAAAAAATTGCCTGTGGACAGATTTTTATTCAAGTGCATTTCAAGGCATTCAAGATAATATGTTATTACGATACTTAAAAGCATGTTTCCTCTAAAAAATAGAATGTTTAAGAGTTAATAATTTATTTACAGAGCTATACTAAGGAATTTCGGTGACAGTTTGTAATCATCCAAATTATGTCAAATCTGATCTAAATATTACACAGTTAAAAGGAAATAGCAACTGTATAGATTTATTGATGTATACAATGTGTGTGGCTTGTGTACAGGAATAAATAAAAGAATTTTATAACATTACGGTCTATAGACAGAATTAGTTTGAAGTGCATTATAGCATGGTTACAAACCGTAAAAAGTAATCTAAAAAAGATATGTTATTAGAAGGTTCAAAAGCATGGTTTCCGTAGAAATAGTAGGCTTATAGAGATGGTTATTAGTCTACAGGGCTACACAAGATAATTCCAATATGTTATGCACTAGTAACAGATACCCCGCTAGTAATAAATACATTATTTTACAACTGTGTTAAATGTAGTGGAATATCTGCAAACTTCAAGCACATAATAATGATCATTTTTAACGCAATGCAAAATCCTTAAATTTTTTTTTTAATTAGAATATAAACAAAAAATATAAATCATCTATTACACAAAAGAAATAATAACAGAAATTTACGTACCTGCATCTCGACAGAATATCCATTCTCCATTGATGTTAAAACAGGCCGTAGATCATCGATAAGATCCTTCACAGCTACTTTCGATACAGCGTCTAGAATAAACATTGTGGAAAGCGGCGAATAAAATTGCACTAAAAAAATTAAGCCTGTCACCAGATGTCATTGTAATCGAAGCTAGGGTCACGGCAACAAAACCGAGTCTCCCTATTGGTTAATTATATGCTTAGATCACGTGATTAAACTGACGAAACTGGGAAAAGCCAATCAGGTCTTCGATTTGAGCAATAGCTTCGATCGCAGCGACATCTGGGTAAGCTTAATTTTTGTAGCATCATTTTAACATCACGGTTATAGGCGATTGCCACACTGTTTATTCTAGACGCTGTACTTTCTATAAGCGGAATCTTTACAAAGGTAGAATCATCTAAATCAAACGGATTTTCTCTGTCTCTTAACATCCAGCTGTTATTTCTATTAATTATATTTCTTCTCCTTCTTCTCACACGTCGTAGCGCTATAATGTCAGCCATGTTTGTTTACAGAGTCTTACGAGCACTTTTCACCTCTCGCAAATATAATCACGTGACTTTCGCATGTGCGAGAGAAAAAAAATTCCCTTGTTTGACTTGACTAGGGATATTCGTTTTCGACTGCAACTTTGTGATAGAACCGCAGATACGAGCCGCAAGTGTTTGGCCGGAATTTGGCCCTTTATCTCATCCTGTTTTTGTGGAAACGGCTTATGTAACATCCGTCCAACAAAATTAGATCTATCCTAGTTCTATAAAAACTTTATCGCATCCTGTTTCTCATAATATTTCTTAGTAAAGCTAGATAAAATTAGGTCGCGGATCGGGTATAAATACGAGCTGCCTCGAAGAGCCTTCATCATTTCGACTTCTGTTGCTATCAAATACTAGTCATGGTGTTTACGTTTCAATACTCCCAGCTGAAGGCTAAGATCTTGTATGTAGTCTCTGCCGATGGACTTTAGTTCGTCAAGGCGGCCGACGTGGCCAAGCTGATGGGTAAGAAAAATCCCAGTACTTATGTTAGACAAACCACCAAGCTCAGGGCGAAGGACCTGGTGTACAAGAGGATCAGGCTACCAATTTCTTTGGCCAATACTTGGGTATATCCAGTAGACGAGGTCAAGTTTCGACTTGGAGATGTGCTGTCGTCGATGGGCTTTGAGGCCATGTTTAAATCGGCTAAAGTCCATATACTAGATCCTTTGGTACCGACTGCCTGCATCCAGAATACAGTCAGAGTTCGAATCGTGAGGGAGTCAGAGATCTTCGTAGACGAATTCATCCATGATTTCGTGGAAAGAACCATGCTGTTCTTCGACGGCGACCACGATGACGGTCCTCGCTTCCACGAAGACAAGTTCGAGACAATTTCTTGGACAGACACCCCTCCGTCCAGAATCAAAGTCTTCGTGGGGGATTGATCTCGATGGTACAAGCTGATCCACTGGAGAATCTGCTGGAGGGGGCAAAAAGATGGGCCGAACGAAGCGTCTCATGGCAGATTTCTGTCTTTAACGCTTCGTTCGGCCCATTTTTTGCGACGGTAGTAGGCCAATATTGGAATGGTACGAACAGAGACTTTGAATCGATGCGATAGAAAATTTACATTCATATATATATATTGACATTATCCTGATGCTGGATAACATTTTTAAATTCTAATGCCTCTGCAATAGAAAATTCTAAAATACCAATATTGAAACGATAGAAAATGCTAATGCTAATATTGAAACAACTTCGATGGAAAATTCTAATGTCAATCGGTTTGAATTTGCGATAGAAAATTCTAAAATACCAATACTGAAATGACTCCGATAGAAATTTCTAAATTTACAATATTGAATAAAATTTTTAAATGGACATGATCCTGACGCTAGATAAAATTTTTAAATGGACAATGTTGTGCGACGACCCTTTCTAAATGGATGCTATACCAATATTGAATAATTTTTTTAACTATCCGATAAACAAATAAAATATTTAAATAATATATTTAAAGTCAAAAAATTTATTATTAAAATGTGCAACTGAATCGAATCGCGAAAATTTCTGAAGGGATGGAGTCGCTCGAAGAATTCTTCGACCGACTGTAATGCATATTTTTACAAAATTGTTATATTATTATTCATAAACATACATAAAATAAATTGCCAGAAATTTAAGAAGCCATAAAGTAGTAGTTATGCACACGTTTCTCCAATTTTAAATGATCCTCTCCGTAAAGGATCAAAATTGTAATAGCACGTCTAAGAACCATCTCTAGGAATGTATCCCAGACTGTCGCCATTGCATAGCTGTACTGCGAATTAAAACTTAAAACCTTCTCAACCTCAAATATCTTAAGTATTTTAATTTTGATTTATTTATTTGAGTATTAATTTCAATCAACTAATATAATAATGAAATGTTCAATCAAATATTATAATTCATATTGCTTGACAATTGCCCATTGCGCAGCACTAGTGCGACGTAAATCCAGTCATCCAAGCTATAAATCAGATTAGTTTTTAAATCATCTGCAAATTTATATAAATGCACATGACGAGAACTTCAGACATTAATTTACTCCAGATTATATATAAGCTGAAGTAATGTAAAAGTAACTCTGAAATTGAAATCGCATTATTTTAAATAAATGCAATATTGAACATTACATAAAATAATTGAAAATATTGGATCTACCATAAAACATATCGTCACTTTTTCTAAATAGAAATTTCTAGATTTCTGAAGATATCTTGAGTGTTGGTGGGTTTTAACGTCGCACTATAACTACGCAGTGGGAAATTAAAGACGGCCTTATATTCACACTTAGGAATGTTCCGGAGACATGACATTTTAATTTTTATCCTCCGCGGAGGGGATGGCTTCCTTGCTTCAGTAACCCCTAGAGCGATAGAAAATACTACCCTCCTATACTTAAGTTCTTTGGCATCATTGAAGGAAGGTTAATGTGATTTGGCGATAACTTTTTTTCGTATTTGGCGTTCAAAACGTAAAGTTTAATAATTTTTTGCGGCATTCTTGTTGTGATTCAGCAGCTAATTTTCTTACCAGTGAATTAAGTGCAACGTAAACTATATTCTGTAATTTTTGAAGGAAATCGGCGATTAGCTCTTAAAAGAGTTTCCTTGTTAGAAATATCGGGAAGTGTATTTTGTTTTGTGTCTGTTGTTTTTAATATAAAAATAAATTTAAGTACACAGTATGATTTGCATATAGTTTATAGACAATGTACATGGACACCCATGTTCTTAGATGGTCTAAGAACATGTTTCGACAAGCACTTATTTAACAAAACAGTATTAAGTGTAATTATTTAACGTCGGAACTACTGGCTAGGCTCGGATACTGTTGCTGCCGACTGTATATATAATATGATAAATTCAACGCAAATTAAAAAGAACAATCAAAACATTAATTTCAACGTACAGCATTCGCAAATAAGTGTGAAAATTGTCAATAGAGTAATCAATGTACGCAAGTGATGTGTTTTACTCGAAGGTAAAAGAGTTGCTTGTTACTCCAATGCCACTGTGTCTTAATGTTCAAAATAATAATAATAATAATAAACTCCAAGGTTTGCCGAAAGGAGGTCGACGACGAGTCGCCCTCTCAGTAGAAGTGTTAGGTTAGCCATTGGGATTTTTAGTGGTTTTCTTTGAAATTGCGAAAATACGGGTCAGTACCCCTCAAAAATACCCACCACGGAAGGCACTCCCCCTCAGGACTAGGACCCTTGTGCAGTTAGCCGGCCTTAATTCTAACACCACCACATCACCACCACCCCTCATCGAGAGATCAAAATTATGATGGTCTGTCTCCTGGACAGCATGGAAATGAATATCAGATTATTGCCAATTGCGTAGCTCTAAATGTTAAAGGTAAGTTAGCATAAAATTTGACAATATATAGAATTAAAAATATTCATTTCTCTGAATATTTTATTTTCAAAATTAGAGGTTGGTTGATTGGGTTTTACGTCGCACTAGTTTTGTGCAATGGAAAATTGGCGACAGCATGGAACTTACCACTAGAGTATGCTGACCATATGTCCCCATTTTCTGGCGACAAATGGGGATGTCCTTTTTTTTTTAAGGCATTTTTCTAAATTTTAAAAATTGTAGAAAGTAAAATATTAATTAATGATACTTTATTTTTAGTCCTTATTTATTAGGAATTTAAAAATCCATCCATAATTGGATATTTGTAGCAATTTTTAACGCTTCTCTTTCATAAAGGTACTTTGATCTGGTCAGCCTACCCTAGAGGTGGTCCGGAGACCTGCCGTCACAATTTTGATACTCTACTAAAGGAATGACTCTCCCGCTTCGGAGACCCTCCAGGGGTATAATTTTGATGGGAACACGGAGGGTATTACGGCCACGATAGCTTTTACGTGCACCAACCACTATTACTGTACACGGGTTGGTCTTTGGCCGGCTCAACTTCCGAACCCGCAATCTTCCAATTACGAGCCAGGCGCTCTGCCGACTGGGCTTCCACGGCGCCTCAAACTTAGTGTAATTTTCCACTTTCAAAAAACACATAATAAACGCTAATAAGTAAACTATGTTTCTTGTATATATGTTACCATTAAAGCTTGAAATCCGTTAATGTGCAGATTACCTAGCTTATATCATAGCAGATTACCTAGCTAATCTGCAGATTAACTAAAATGACCCGTTAAAGTACGGAATCAAGAGTTTTCCGCATTTTAACTAGGTAATCTGCACATTAGCGGCTTCTGTGTCGTTAAAGTTCAAATGTTTATTTCGAGCCCTAGTTTCTTTACATTCACTATGACGTCAAACAGTCATGTGATACAGATACGCGAATGACCTTCTAACACAAACTAAAACTTTCATTCCTTCCGCTCCGCTATGATAAACCACATGTGATAAACGGCAAAACGTGTAGCATCGAAGCCATGATTAGGTTTCTTATTATGACCAACACAAAATTTAAAGTAACAAGTTATAATTGTTTTAATTTTGATTTTATTTCTTCTCTTTTTTAATGCGAACAAGACGTAATCGACAAGTGTATCCAATGGGACCCCATACCATCACTGCAGGTGATAGACAGTGTAACGATGTCAAACCCCCGCTGGCAATGTGCATTACTAACAGTGCCGTTAAATAGGGATAAGGCAATCTTGATGCTGTATACCGGATTGTGATTTGTCTGAAAGGCGACTTCACACCATTTCTGCTCCCGGGTTCTTTGTTGATCACACATTAAAGGCGCCAATATCAGTGATGTAGTTTTGAGGGTAGTTAAAATTTTGGTAGCCGCATACTGGGTCACCACCTGGAATGATTGTATGCAGTACAATTGGACACACGTCTCGATCACCTCTTCTTTAAATTCCTGCCACTCTAAATACCGTCCATTACATTTCTGACGAGTTAAGGCCCGTCACTCTGTCCTATATTCAAGGCTTCCGAAACTTAATATTTAAGCAAGAGAATGCACGACCACAAGTTTTCCGTATTGACCGGACAAACTTTGATGCAGAATGTGTTCGACTGTTGCTCTGGCCAACGTGTTCTCCTGGTCTAGCAAAATGAAAATGACTGTTTAATCGTTGAATACCGACTGGTCCCCCACCACTCACCAATAACTATGATCAATGAATTGTGGTATCGTGTTGAAGCTTCATGAAGTGCTCTACCCATACATGTCATTCAAATGCTGTTTGATTTAGTGTTTAGGCAGATAAGTGCTGTTATTGTTCACTGAGGTCGCTGCTTTATGTACTGTTTTCTCAATACATATTGCTCCAAATCTCCTAAAATTTTAATCAATTGTTCTTCCTACTGTATTCTTGTACTAATTGTTCTATCTCTCTTATGCCCAATAAATATCATTCTGGTATACGCATTCCTTCTTGCTGTTGCAATTTTAATGTCCAGTAGTGCTTTTTTTTTATATCGGAGCAATTTGCTAGTGCTCGGATACTTTTGCTGTCAACTCTATACATAAATCAAATTTCAAGAAAATGCAGGAGTCATTAAGACACAAAAATACTATACGCTTTGTACACATAAAAAAAATCACTGTACCGCTGGTGAATGAAACTCGAACTGTAGAAATATTTGGTTCCTTATCAATCAAAACTAGGGTGATATGAATTTCGGAGCAGAATTATTTTCTTCAGTTTAAAGAACAAAATTTTTTTCTTCATCTCACACTTTATTTCTGTCATAACTTAGAAATCAAAAAATAACCCCGTAATTACTTTATTGTAATAACTTTAATGATTCGTTTTCACAAAAGTACTCTGGGCTGCGGTTACAGATTGCCATACAGATAGGTCAGTGAAGCTAAAACGCGAACCGGAAAGATAGCGGCACCACTATTGTCAACAGAGGGGAACCACGTGCGTAAAACCTACATAAATAGCATCTTTGATAAAACATTGTTTTTCTATTTCGCGATTAGTTAGTAGCAGATCAATATGTGAAGTTTCCTTTTTCTTCACTTTTTATTACTTTTGAAATTACGAAATCATACTAAAAACACTCACAGCTATTATTCTAAGAAATAAAATTAATTTTTATTATGTTTAAAAATATATTTTTCCAAACACATTCATATTCAATTACAAATTAAAATATCAAACTGTAATTCTGAAATAGCAGTGTAAAATCTTAAATATTTAACATTCCTTCGTTTAAAAAATACAAAATGCTTTAAAATGAAAAAAAAAAAAATGGTTTATGTATGTTTTCAAAATTTATTTGCTTAATATTTAGTACTTGCTTCTTAAAAGAAATTGCATTTGACAATCAAGTTAGTAAATAATAACAGTTTCCAAACGTAAACGTCAATACAATGGTTGCTTCGTTGGTTGTTAGGATTAATATTGCATTTGTGCTATAAACACAGACATAATAAAAATAAAACGAGCGATTACGTAATCTGGAGAGCTCGATAAATTTACAGCTGTTGCCAACAGGGTCACTGTAGTTCAATTTTGGTTACCACTGAATATACGGGAGTTTCCTATCTGTATAATAATATCTGGGCTGCGGTAGCCCAATCATATACAGTCGGCTGCAAAATTATTCGAGCACTAGCAATAATCCCTGTATAAAAAAAGTACACTTAATACTGCTTTGTTAAATAAATCCTTATCGAGTCATGTTCTTAGTCAGTCTAAGAACATGATTCGACAAGGATTTATTTAACAAAACAGTCTTAAGTGTACGTTTTTAATATAGGAATTATTGGCTAGTGCTCGAATAATTTTGCAGCCGACTGTAATATACCCTCTTCTCAGTGAAGGAACAAAATTGTGATACCATGTCTCAAGACAAACCTTAGTTTTGCGTCTAGGACCATCGCCAATTGCGCATAGCGTAATACTAGTGTGATCTTCGACTAACCAACAACAGCAACATACAATAATTTCTGTCTCTCTTATGTTACGTCGTGAGCGAGAAAGTAAAGTTATGGCTGCAATAATTCATAATTTGTCGCTGCGAAATTTCTCCACATATATCTTGTACCGTTGTTTGCAAAAAGCGGTCTGCGAGACCGATTTTCCCGGTATGCATGATGAAAACATTATTCGAGTCAATATGTTAATAATAATTTATGACAAGTTATTTTTATTTTGCTTTTTGACAGAGCTACTTCAATGTTTAACTATTAGTTCTTTAGCTCTCTTTTTTTTTTTTTTTTGCATTTTTTTGCATTTTAAAGAAGACTGCTTCTTTTTTTTTTTTTTTTTATGAATAATTTTTTTTTTACCAGTCACTCACAAGCTTTTCAAAAAAAAAAAAAAAAAATTAAGCTCTTTTTTGAGAATAGATTACGTAATTAATATAGATTACGTCATTAGTTTGAGAATAATTTACTTAATTATTGTATAAATGAAATAAATGTACCTTTATTGAGGAAGAATTATACATTTCAGCAAAACGCGTAAAACATCTAAAGTGTCAATTTCATTTTGCAGGTGAAAGTTATTTAAATTTCTGATTTTCTATTAAATTAAGGTATTTGATCACTAAATTTGTAAATAACTGCGGTTTATAGTTTTTTATATGTAATGAGTTGTCTCCGGTCTAAAATAATTGCCCATCTGCGCAGCACAAGAGTGACAGAGCCATCCCTTTCCTGGAGATCAAATTTGTGATGGTATATGTCTCAGAACCACCTCTAAGGATGAGTCGCCTTTGTAAGATATGAAATTTATTGAAAACTCATGTTGTTTAATGTAACTCACTGCCACTTTTCAGTAATGAAACTGACAGAAGATGGAGGGTTTTGTGTCTCTAAATATTATTTAGATTCCACGATGCCTTTTTATGACGAATCTTATAATTCATTTTGCGAATCGATATATTAAGCATTTCAGATTCCCCTATTCAACATAAAATTTGTTCCATCTTTCTGTCTATCACAGTTTAAAATCACATAATTTCAAGTTTCTGGAGGATTTTGTAAAACATTCTGCGTATATTAAATCAAATAGATTAAACAAATTACGCCGTTATATACTCTATAACAAAAAACTCGACGCACCAAGAAGGATTTACCGAAATGAGACGAAAATTGGTAAACGTAATGTACATGCGAATACAAACAAATTATTACAGTTTAAGAAAATTTGAATAGTTTAATAAAGAGAAACGGCCTCACAAAAGTCAACAAGTCAATAACGCATTGGTCCACTTCTGACTCTTATGTAAGCAATTATTCGTCTTGGCATTAATTGATAGAGTTGGCAGAGATGCTCTTGCGTGATATCATGCCAACTTCTGTCTAATTGGTGCGTTATATTGGCAAAATCCCGAGCTTGTTGTAGGACCATTTTCATGATGCTCCAAACGCCCTATATAGGTGAGAGATCCGGCGACTTTACTGGCAAAAATAATGTTAGGCAATCAGGAAAAAAAGGCATTAGAAACTATCTCTGTGCGCGGATGGACATTATCATGCTGAAATAAACTGTTAGGATTGCGTGGTATGTCTCTAGATACGTCTTCTCTGGTCATCGAGGCTCACATCGGAGTGGTACTCATCATTGAAGATAATTCTACTCCATTTAGTGGCATTCCAGGCCGAACGATCATGATATCACTGGAAACGTGCTTGTCGATATACAAGGTTTAATAGTAATCCGCACAAGGGGCTCCGTGAGCTCAACCCCATTTCTCTAGGCCGCCTATTAATAGTCTTTGAAATCACTGAAGTACCAGTTGCACGTAGGATCGATGATAATGATGAATTGGAACTTTGAGTACCGCTCTGACGATTGATCTGTTCTCATGTTCTGTCCTCCCTCTAGGCCGACCGCTTTCTCCTTGACGCGGTGTTTGGCTATAGTTAACCCCTTATTGTCAATATCATCTAATAGTGTCATCGCTCATATCCAATTGTCAAACAATTCTCAGATTAAACCAACTGGCTTCTTTGAGCCCCTCTCTCAAACGCTGTCATCTGCGCATATGGTTTGCGCACCTGTATGCGAGGCATAAATACTGTCTATCTGAGTAGACGGAATGAAATTCTCGAAGAATTTATGAACTGGAATAAAAATTTCTCATTTTTAATATTCCGCCAACTTCACAGTTAAGATGCGCTGCTGCGTCACATGCTCATTCCATAGCACCCAAACTTTAAAATTTTGCATTTTACATTGAAATCTGTATGCATGTCAATTTGTGTCCAGTTTACATTACTCCTTGGTGCGTCGCTTTTTTTGTTATAGAGTGTATATACAAGTTATTTCAAAAGTCTTGCTAATTTCGTTCATCGCATTGATTTTAAAAGTTTCATGCATTGAAATACTCTCTCAAATGAGGCATCATAGGTGGACTCCTAGGGCCCCACGCGTCACAAACTCAAATTTTTCAAATGGAAATCATACTTTTGCTTAACATAATCATGTTAAGTGAAAAACATCTCTTAAAAATATATATTGCTTTTTTTTCCTTCTACAGTATAGGATCTCCAATTCTTATATGATAATAAAATATCTAGAAATCCTAAAATACCTCAATAAAAAAGACATTTCGCTGAATACAATTATTACAAAAGTGTCGTACATTCAAATTACCTATCAGATGAGGTATATCAGGTTGGGCCCCGAGATCCCGCAATTTATGTTCCACTAAATAATCTGGAAATGTTGAAAGATCTCAAAGAAATGCAATTTCACCGAACACATTAATTAAAAATATTTTTCTATTCAAATAATCTGTCAAATGTGGTATCACAGGAGGGCCCCCCAGGGGTCACATGTGACAGAAATTCTTTTTTTTTTTTTTTTTTTTAATGGAAAACATACAATTTCTATAAGTTGAATCATAACGTTTCTCTAAACCATACATTTTCTTGTACTATTTGAAAAAAAATGGAGTTTTTGTCACGTGTGTTCTACGGGCCCTGGTAGCTAACATATGTTACTTCATCTAATAGATAATTTGAGTGCACGGCCCATTTTTAACACTTTCCAACAAGGTTGAAAAGTGTTTATGACTTCGGTTTGTCTGTCTGTCTGTCCATCTGTCTGTCTGTCTGTCCGTCTGTCCGTCTGTCTGTCTGTCTGTCTGTCTGTCCGCGCTCTAACTTCCGTAAATATTTATGGGACTTCTTGAAACTGACATATGTTATTCAAGTTCACTGTCGGACGGTTCCTATTGAAAATGAAGTTTATACCTCTACTGGTTTGTGTACAGGGACACCCGAAAGTATTTCAAAGCATTGTGTTCTATGAGAGGTATTTCTATAAACCATATTTTCATACCTTTACTCTAGACATATCTTAATGAAATTGAAATATGTTATTCAAGTTCACTATCGGACGTTCCCTATTGAAAATGGAGTTTGTACCTCTACTGGTTTGTGTACAGGGACACCCGAAAGTATTTCAAAGCATTGTGTTCTATGAGAGGTATTTCTATAAACCATATTTTCATACCTTTAGTGTAGACATGTCTTAATGAAATTGAAATATGTTATTCAAGTTCACTACTGGATGTTTCCTGCATAAAATGGAGGCAATGCCACCATTGGGTTATACACAGGGACACTCAAAAGTCTTCCAAAGCATTGCGTTCTATGAGAGATATTTCTATAAATGAAATTTTAAGAACTTTAGTTTCCACGAAATTTTAGGAAATTGAAATATGTTATTTATATGCAAAAAAAAAATGCTTTGAGTAGAATATAGCCTAATTAGCATTATATTTGCAGGGTGCCACAAAAATATCCAGTTAAATTAAGAGCTATTATTAAAAAAATTGCTAGATATGTACTCTCGTTTACTTTAAGCGTTTTTAACACTTTCTTACATTTTTAACACTTTGCAACAAGATTGAAAATTATTTATGACTTCGTTTTGTTTGTCTGTCTGTCTTTCCGTCTGTCTGTCCGCGCTCTAACTCCCGTAAATATTTATGGAATTTCTTGAAAGTAATATATGTTATTCAAGTTCACTATCGGATCTTCCCTATTGAAAATGGAGTTTATACCTGTACTAGTTTGTGTACAGGGTCACCCGAAAGTATCTCAAAGCATTGTGTTCTATGAGAGGTATTTCAATAAACCATATTTTCATACCTTTACTGTAGACATATCTGAATGAAATTGAAATATGTTATTCAAGTTCACTATTGGATGTTTCCTGTATAAAATGGAAGAATTACCACCATCGGTTTATGTACAGAAATACTCAAAAGTATTCCAAAGTATTGTGTTCTATGAGAAATATTCTATAAATCAAATTTTAATAACTTTACTTTCCACGAAGTTTTTGGAAATTGAAGTATGTTATTTAAGGTAAAGACACCAGTGCTCGTCACCCCTAAAATCTGCACCAGTAGCCGTCATCCTCTTAAAAGAAGAGTTAAAATAACCGCTTTATAACCTGTATGAATTTGAATCTACCCGCATAAGATTCTCCAAAGCCTTCTACTTCTTATGACATAAAAAGTTCGATTTCAACTATTGGGGAAGAGTAGGGAGAAACAAAATAAGGGAAGTATACGTTAAATTACAATTGAATTGAGTCAACGTAAAGCAAATGATTAAGGGAATAGATATGCATTTCTTGATATATTTTGTTGTTCGCTGCTTTTGACATTGCTCATAAAGCATTTTATGTAATGCTTATGAAATGCAGAATACGATTTATGTGCAACTTTTTTAAATTTGACATAATATAAAGGTTTTTAAGGTATGACGACTATTGGTGCATATTTTGCACGTTTTACCAGTGCTCGTCACCCCTGACGAACACTGGTGTTTTAACATTTTTAATAACTGGGTAACATTTTTGATGAAAAATACTATATTTTCGTTTAGAATTATGATGGTATAATTTTTACTTTAATTTGACAATCGGCACCAGTAGTTGTCAGGGGTATTCGTAAATGTAAACAAATGTATTTTAACCTCAAGAACGTGAACTTTATTGCACTTGTAACTTTATTGCACTTGTAACTTATGTATAGCTTGTTTAAATAATGTCAGTCATGGTACCTTTAATTCACTATGACTGACTTTAAACCACCTAAAATTTTCCATACAATTTTGCTGGAAAAATTAAACAATGGCACATAAACATATTTAGTTATAAAGCGCTTTTTCTGGATTTCTGTTATATATTTTAGAAAAACAGACATGATATTACTCCATACATCTGTCTAATGTATTTTAAATTTTTATGATGTCATGGTTTTGCGAAGATGTATTTAAGTGATGTTTAAGTTTTTTATTGACCGTTATAATTTAATTTTAATTCATATATATTTCGAAAATGATAAAATACAAAGGCTTAATTTCATAGTTAGCATGACTGTGAGTCGGTTCAAAGTTATGTTAAGGCTTTTTTGTTATGTTAGATGCAGGTGAATAAAAACTTATATAGAAAATATTAAACATTAAAAACATTTCTTAAGCAAGTTTTCTGTTTATACATTATATTAATTATATAAGATAAACAAATAGTTAAAATTTTGATAAAAAGTACACTGTTGACTGTTGTTCTTAAATAATTAAATGGTAAGATAATATTTGATAACATTAATTAACATTAACATTTGATAACATTAATATCCATAATATTTGATAACATTAGCTTGATGTGTAGAATAATACTAGCAAGCTTTGCCACCTTCACTGGTCCCTATATTTAAATAAAATAGGAAAAATCCCTATCATTATCAAAAATTAAAAAAAAAAAAAAAAAAAAAAAAAAAAAAAAAACTTTGAAATCAGTCGAAACCGTAGTTAATGTTTCCGCTGGCTTCTGTAATATCTTTCCGTCCCGCAATATGATGATTGGCTTCTACTGTCTTTGGCATAGAGTTAACCGCTTTCTATCCCCCCCCCCCTCTCCCACTGGTAAATTTAGAATTTTAACGAAATATTATCAAATTACATATTCCGTACTTTAAACCAATACCCAGACATTAAAACTCGCCTTTCTGAGTTAATTTGGAGTAGATCTAAGGTTAAAAACGTGTTTTTTGTTCGCCCGGCCGAGGGAAGAGGGGAAGGGTAATTTTGCAAAATCGCCTTATAATGCGTCTAAGGTACACACACACAATCAACCAACGCATAAAAAAATCTCCTCTCGAAAATAATTTGCAGCAGAGTTGAGCTTGAAAACATATATATATATATATATATATATATATTTTTTTTTTTTTTGCCACCCTCACATACACGAAAGATCTTCGTAGAATCTCTTTATACTAGGTGTTGGATGCATACGACCAACTCACACATCAGAAATCGCATTTGTAAGATTATTTAGAGCAGAGTTATGCATAGAAATTCGTTTTTGCTACCCTTTCTCAAAATTTGGTCTGAAAGAATTACGCAAAATACTTTTACAGTATTTTTGGGTACGCATAACCAATCAACGCATCAAAAAATTGCTTTCCTGATGTAATTTGGAGAATAATTACTCTTGAGAATGTGTTTTTGCATCCACCCCACACTTAATGAGGAAGAAATGGCGAAGGATTTCTCAAAATTCCTCTATAGTATGTATTACGTACGCATAATCAATCCATACGTTTAAAAAATAATAATTGTAAACCAAAAAGAATTTTTTATTTACCGTGTTTTAATTTTTTCTGTTGAATCATACAAATGCTATTGAAGGCAGCGAGAACCTGAAATAATTGGCTAAAAGTAATTTAAAAAATGCATCGCCACTGTGTTCTGACCTATTATGAAAATTTGAAATGTCTAGGTAGACGGGAAGATTGATGATCGGGACGAGTATATGATTGATGAATCATATAAACGCTACTGAAGGCAGCGAGGACCCGAAACAATTGGCTAAAAGTATTAAAAAATGCATTGTTATCGTGTTTTGAGCTATTCTAAAAGTTTCAAATGGCCAGCTAGTCGAGAAGTTAGTTAAATAAATTTTCTGTTGAATCATGTGAACTAGCGAAGGCAGCGGGGACCCGAAACAGTTTGCTGAAAATATTTTAAAAATGCATTGTCACCGTGTTTTGAGCTATTCTGAAAGTTTCAAATGTCTAGCTAGTCGGGAAAAAAATTTAAATAAATTTTCTGTTGAACCATATAAACGCTGCTGAAGGCAGCAGTGACTCGAAACAATTTGCTAAAAATATCTAAAAAAGCAATTGTTACCGTCTTCTGAGCTTTTCTGAAAGTTTCAAATGTCAAGCTAGTCGAGAAATCAGTTAAAAATCGATTGCAAGATTTGTACTGATAACGCTGCCGAAGGCTGCAGGCACCCGGAGCAGTTGGCTAAAAGTATTTAAAAAATGCATTTTTATCGTGTTCTGAACTATTCTGAAAGTTTCAAATGTCTAGGTAGTCGGGAAGTTAGTTAAAAATCAATTGTAAGATTTGTACTGGACAAACAAACAAGAATATGCGTTAATAAAAAGCATGGTAAAATCAATCTTACTGCGATAATTTGGAACAAAGTCACTCTTAAAAACGAGATTATTACCCCCTCCCCTGCTACTTACCCTCTGCTTTAAGTAAAGATATTTTTGAGAACGAATAAAATTTTGAAAACTTTTCTTAAAAAACAAAGAATTTTCAAATTATTTCACATATGAATTTGTTTTATTCGCAATATTTTGAATTTTACCATTTAATGTTTTGTGTTTTAAACTCTAAGAATGGATTTGGGTTCTAATATGTTCCAAAGATATTCTGTTTCAATAATATTCTGTTAATTCTGCAAAAACGCAATTAAAATCAAACTATTGAGCAAATTGTTGCGTTTTGTTTACATGACGACCACTGGTGCAATCACCTGACGACTACTGGTGAAACGCAGTTTTCAAGTGACGAGCACTGGTGCATTTTTATAGGTTTAATTTTTATTTTTTTTTTTAAAGTTGGCTTAACGTATTGAAAAAATGAAAGTGTCTAACAACAACTGGAAGAATCAGTGTATAAAATAGACCAAAGTATAATATTGATACATAAATTCCACATGAATGCCACGCGAAAAAAACAAACATTTTAAAAATAAGGCCTTAAGAGTGACGAGCACTGGTGTCGTTACCTTATATGCACAAAAGAATGCTTTGCACATAATATAGTATGATTAGCATTAGATTTACAGGTGGCACAAAAATATCCAGTTACATTAAGAGCTATTAATAAACAATTGCTCGAATTGTACTTTCGTTTACGTTAAGCGTTTTTAACACTTTCTAACATTTTTTTAAGTGTGAATATGATTTCAGTTTTGTGTATCTGCCTGTCCGTCTGTCTGTCTGCCTGTCTGCTTGTCTGTTTGTCCGAGCTCTAACTCCCGTAAATATTTATGGAATTTCTTGAAACTGATATATGTTATTCAAGTTTACGATTGGATGTTCCCTATTGAAAATGGAGTTTGTACCTCTACTGGTTTGTGTACAGGTACACCCGAAAGTATTTCAAAGCATTATGTTCTCTGAGAGGAATTTCTATAAACCATATTTTCATACCTTTACTGTAGACATATCTTAAAGAAATTGAAATATGTTATTCAAATTTCCTATTGGATGTTTCCTGTATAAAATGGAGGAAATTCCACCACAGATTTATATACAGGGACACTCAAAAGCATTCCAAATCACTGCATTCTATGAGAGATATTTCTATAAATCAAATTTTAATAACTTTACTTTCCACGAAGTTTTAGGAAATTGAAATATATTATTTATATGCACAAAAAAATGCTTTGAGTAGAATATAGCCTAATTAGCATTATATTTGCAGGGTGCCACAAAAATATCCAGTTAAATTAAGAGCTATTATTAAAAAAATTGCTAGATATGTACTCTCGTTTACGTTAAGCGTTTTTAACACTTTCTAACATTTTTAACACTTTGCAACAAGATTGAAAATTATTTATGACTTCGTTTTGTTTGTCTGTCTGTCTTTCCGTCTGTCTGTCCGCGCTCTAACTCCCGTAAATATTTATGGAATTTCTTGAAAGTAATATATGTTATTCAAGTTCACTATCGGATCTTCCCTATTGAAAATGGAGTTTATACCTGTACTAGTTTGTGTACAGGGTCACCCGAAAGTATCTCAAAGCATTGTGTTCTATGAGAGGTATTTCAATAAACCATATTTTCATACCTTTACTGTAGACATATCTGAATGAAATTGAAATATGTTATTCAAGTTCACTATTGGATGTTTCCTGTATAAAATGGAAGAATTACCACCATCGGTTTATGTACAGGAATACTCAAAAGTATTCCAAAGTATTGTGTTCTATGAGAAATATTCTATAAATCAAATTTTAATAACTTTACTTTCCACGAAGTTTTTGGAAATTGAAGTATGTTATCTTATATGCACAAAAGAATGCTTTGCACATAATATAGTATGATTAGCATTAGATTTACAGGTGGCACAAAAATATCCAGTTACATTAAGAGCTATTAATAAACAATTGCTCGAATTGTACTTTCGTTTACGTTAAGCGTTTTTAACACTTTCTAACATTTTTTTAAGTGTGAATATGATTTCAGTTTTGTGTATCTGCCTGTCCGTCTGTCTGTCTGCCTGTCTGCTTGTCTGTTTGTCCGAGCTCTAACTCCCGTAAATATTTATGGAATTTCTTGAAACTGATATATGTTATTCAAGTTTACGATTGGATGTTCCCTATTGAAAATGGAGTTTGTACCTCTACTGGTTTGTGTACAGGTACACCCGAAAGTATTTCAAAGCATTATGTTCTCTGAGAGGAATTTCTATAAACCATATTTTCATACCTTTACTGTAGACATATCTTAAAGAAATTGAAATATGTTATTCAAATTTCCTATTGGATGTTTCCTGTATAAAATGGAGGAAATTCCACCACAGATTTATATTCAGGGACACTCAAAAGCATTCCAAATCACTGCATTCTATGAGAGATATTTCTATAAATCAAATTTTAATAACTTTACTTTCCACGAAGTTTTAGGAAATTAAAATATATTATTTATATGCACAAAAAAATGCTTTGCATGGAATATAGCATGATTAGCATTAGGTTTACAGTTTGACACAAAAATATCCATTTATACTAAGTGCTATTAATAAAAAATTGCTAGAATTGTACTTTCGTTTACATTAAGCGTTTTTAACACTTCCTAACATTTTTAAATGCGAATATCATTTCAGTGTTTGTATCTGTCCATCTGCCTGTCAGTCTTTCTGTCCGCGCTCTAACTCCTGTAAATATTTTTTGAATTTCTCGAAACTGATATGTTTTATTGAAGTTCACTATCGGATGTTCCATATTCAAAATTGAGTGAATATCTCTTCTGGTTTGCGTACAGGGACACCCAAAAGCATTTGAAAGCATTGTGTTCTATGAGTGTTATTTTTATAAATATTTTCCCTATAGAATGTTCCCCATTTAAAATGACATTCATAGGTCCTGTATAACTAGTTTGTTTACAGGGACAAAAAAAAAAAAAAAAAAAAAAAAAACACTGCATTACGTTTTAGGACAGAATTTTTTGAAAATTATATTTAAAAATATTTTTACTGTAAAAATCATAAAAATATTGAAACATATTGTTAATAATCTAAAATAATGCTTTGTATGGAATATGATATGACTACCTCTCTGATTTACAGGGCTGCACTAAATCATTCAGAGAGATCAAAAGCTGCAATTATAATGAAACGTCTGCATTTTCTTTTGCGTTAAGCCTTTTTATCTCTTTCCAAAATGCCTAAGAGTAATTTTAAAATGAATTAGTCTATCTGTATACTTTTCAGTCCTTCTGTCTGTTGTGTGATAACGTAGGCAAATAATATTAAAAGTTATTCGATACAACAATTACATACAGTTGGAAAGTGTTACTAATCAATGCGTACTGCATGATTTTTCTTTCTTGTTATAATTAGGTTGAGCGAAATTTCTTTTTTAGTAAGATATTTTCCAATTTCAAGATTTTTTATTTCAATATAAGATTTGAGACCCCAGCTGCCCTTAATCTAAAAAAAAATACAAAATTTTGCTTCTAAAGTTCTTTCTACCATTATTGAGCATGAACTTTATGAGCTTATGCAATCACTGATTAAAATGTTTCGCAACAACCACTGGATACTTTTCAATTAGTTTTTGTGCTTCGTTAAAATCGATATCTACTGCACTATCATCGGATCTTCCAGCTGCAATCAGTAGTGCTTTTCGTATGTCCTTCCGATTGAGATCATTGCAGCTGAATGTGACAAAGTAATGAAGCGGACCGATTGCTTTGATGATGAAATAAAGCTCAATGCATGCAATGTTCCAATATGCGCCAGTTCTTCGTATGTTCTTCAAATAATGTGTGAATGTCATCAGGTGGACCATTGCTACCATCAGTTCCTTTTCCACAAAGATTTACAGTCGATTGCATTTCCAAATATTCATAAATGGCATGCGCATAGAACAGATACGTCAAATTCCAGATTCTCTTGCCTTTTACTAACACTCTGGATTGGAAATATTTCAACGGAGTCATCTTTACTCCTCTTTCTTGATTCAATCTATTCTTTTCGTATGGGAATAAGTGCCACCATGCAAATTCTTCTGCTTTCTTTTCAACAATGATATTAACGAGATTTTCTTTTGTCTTGCGAATAGTTGTTCGACCTTGAATTGTGAATTCGTCTTCGACATCAGGCGGAGGATAGTCAATATTCATCATCATCGGGGACAGTTAGTAGACTTTTATGCAATTTCATGTTTTTTTTTTTTTTTTTTTTTTTTTTTATAAAGCGATATAAAAAAGAGTTTCCTTTAAATATAGTGACCAGCGAAGCAGGCAAAGCCTTCGCTGTTTCACTACCTTAATTGATTTCATCTTCCGTCATTTTTGACGGGATTATATTCTAGTTTTTAAATAAGATCTTAAAAGTTTAAATATAATTATAAATTAATAACTGCAATTTGCAAAATGCAAAAGATTTTTCAAATAAAATAATGTGATAACTATCCGTATAACTCAAGCGTACAGTCGGTAACAAAAGTGTCCGAACACTAGCAAAAATTCCTATATAAAAAGGTACACTGTTTTGTTAAATAAATCCTTGTCGAATCCTGTTCTTAGGCAGTCTAAAAACAGGATTCGACAAGGATTTATTTAACAAAACTGTATTAATTGTACTTTTTTGGCGTAGGAATTTTTGCTAGTATTCGGACACTTTTGTTACCGACTGTATCTGACATAAAAATTTGTTAGTTATACAATAAAAAACATTTTTATGAAATATAATTAAATACTTTCAACCGCAAATCACTTTGATGTATTATAGAAGCTTATAGGGGAGAGCTGTCTAAAACGGGGACGGCGGGTCAAATGGGGACATTCAGTTCCTCATTGATTAGTGCTTCCCTCTTTGAATCCAATAATCTACATAATTTTAATTCGGCTATACGCAAGTTTGAATATAGTTCTTGACATATTTTGCCGGATCTGTTATTTTTTACAAAGTTTTCAATTTTTTGCGATTTTCATTTCGATTGTGGCCATACAGTCGGTAACAAAAGTCTCTGAACACTAGCAAAAATTCCTATATAAAAAAAGTGCACTTAATACAGTTTTGTTAAAAAAGGCCTTGTCGAATCCTGTTCTTAGTCAGCCTAAAAACAGGATTCGACAAGGATTTATTTAACAAAACTGTATTAATTGTACTTTTATTGCATAGGAATATTTGCTAGTGTTCGGAGACTTTTGTTACCGACCGTGCACTGTATTGGATCTTATCACGTTACCTTTGAACGTGCGATTTTCGTATGTACTTTATGGATTTGTCTAGACTTAATTTGCATTTTTACATATTGCTTTATAGTTTTGCCTGACACCTGTGCAAAGAGACACCACGTTTTCAGCAAACGTCATGGTTGGCTCAAACAGGGACATTGACGGTAGTCCAAATCCAAGTCGTCCCCATTTTAGACGCCATGGAAGTAGAATAAATTTGTAATAGAAATGTCGTTTTTAAAGTGTTTTAAATGAGCACAAGTGCTTATTTATTAGGGTGGTTCGAAAAAATCGATTTTTTTATTTCGGAATCGCGTTACCTCTCAAAAGTTGTAGTTTGGTATCCTCATTAGGGGAAAAATAACAAAAAAATTCTAAGTTGACATCTTCAGTTCGCGCATGAGGCTGAAAGTTTGAAAAAATATGTTAAAATTTGAAATTTTCAAAAAATAATAAAATTAGTTTTTTTGTAATTTTTTATAATGCAACAGCCATAAATTGTCAGTATATAGCGTAGTTTGCACCTAAAAAAATATTTTATAG
Source organism: Salticus scenicus (assembly GCA_963930645.1). Taxonomy (NCBI): domain Eukaryota; kingdom Metazoa; phylum Arthropoda; class Arachnida; order Araneae; family Salticidae; genus Salticus; species Salticus scenicus. The sequence goes on from OZ005652.1 coordinate 239,252,882, forward strand.
CTTTTACATTATATCTTTAGTTCGCGCATACGCCTGAAATTGGGCTAAAATCTTCTAAAATTTGAAATTTACGTGTTTAATATACAATAATACATACATGGCATATTTACGTTTCAAAAGTATTTTAAAAATTCTGAATTTGTTAAATATAACCTTTTATTACAGTATTATACGTACAAGTATAGTTACACACACATTTATCTGTATATAATAACATTGCATGTCCTAGCTAATTACAGAATGATATATAGATTTTACCTATTTTTTGTGTCTTTAAGATTCCTCAGATGTGTTAAGCATTGTTTTAAATTGAGATTTATAGTCAAATAATGACATAGTTGACCTTCAGAGCAAAGTTGTCCTTATGAAACAATCCCTGTTCTCTTCTCCACTTTAGTACAAGATTCTGTTAAGAGTTTTACATTTCTTTCGACACTTTGCGTGTGGCAAAGAAATTTAATTAGCTCGAACTCTGGGAGAACATTAGTATTAATAAGTTCTTCTAGGCTTTGCATTGACACATTGCTCATTATTGGAGGAGGTGTAAGTTTGCACTTGGATCGATCAATAAGTTCAATGTAATTTGAAGCTGCAAAATTGATGGTCAGTGGATGAAAAGTTCGCACCGATTTCCCTTTTGTCTCTTGTTTTCTTGCTTTTAGCAATCTTCGAAAAGCTAGCTGTCTTACGTGCACTCTCTCATCTAGTACCATTGAAATTAAAAAATTTTCGGGATGACAAAAATACGCATTCCTCTGAATGAAAGGATCAATTATTTTACGTACCCTCTAGGGCAGCTGTCAAGTCTTCTGTACTAATTTATACACGTGAACTGCTCCAAACTTTACGGAGGGATGCATTTTAATTCCAAACCATACTGGAGCGTATATCTTCATAATATAGCTGACCAGAAGTTTAATTTCGTCGGAAAGTTTTACTTCAGAAATATATAGTCTTAAGATCCTATTTGCGCAAGTTAACCACCTAGAGTTACTAAGAGGACCAGGATCTTTCACAGCGAGATCTGGCGCACACTCTCCTGTCTTGACTGCTCGATAAATATTAAGTAAATAATGTTGGTCCTTGTTTAAGTCAGTTTTGGTCACCTTTATCTCCTCAGTATTAGTAGTTTGAAAATTAGCAACAGAGTGTTTTTCACAGTCAGTCAACTTCTTGCCAATTTGTCCTGAGAAACTATGCGCATAAGGTACGCCAATAAACTGAATAGACGAAATGGTCGAGAATTTAGTATTTACACATTTCTAGATGGTGAAACAATATTCTGAATATTCCGAATATTCTGAATTTTTTGCATTGCGAGAAATTCGCACTTGATTTCCTAGAATTAGGTTATACATCAAGATTATAGTTGCTGAAACCCGCCGCTTGTAGTCTCATTTATTTGCCGAGATTATTAAATAACTTTGCCCTCGAGAATATAAGCAAATGCTCTGGAATTCTAATACGGGCTTCTAGAACTCGCTTGTCAAGGGGACTAGAATTTATAAGGATGACATGGAACTATTTTTTCTAGAGCTACAATTTAGATTCTAGATGTCAGTTACAGAATTTTTCCTCAGTATGCCTAGACAAGTCGGCAATGGAATAAGAATGCGACGGCGCGGCGCCAACTTTGTGCTTGCCGATCAGTTACTGTTCGTGTTCAGTTTTTGACATTTTTTTTTCAAAGTTTAAGCCTCATGCGCGAACAGAATATGTCATCTAAATGTTATAATATTTTTTTAGGTTGAAACTACGCTATATACTAACAATTTATGGCTGTTGCATTATAAAAAATTACAAAAAACTAATTTTATTATTTTTTGAAAATTTCGAATTTTAACACATTTTTTCAAACTTTCAGCCTCATGCGCGAACTGAAGATGACAACTTAGAATTTTATTCTTATTTTTCCCCAACTGAGGATACCAAACTACAACTTTTGAGAGGTAACGCGATTCCGAAATAAAAAAATCGATTTTTTCGAACCACCCTATTATTTATGTGTGTAATACATAAGTGGAGATGTTCTAAAAAACTATTTTTGAAATTTAATTTAAATAAAATATTGAATTAAAATAAAATATTAAAAATGTGAAAAAGTAATAAAAAAAATACTATTGTGTTGATTTATATATGTATGTATATATATATTATTTGATATTTAAATTTGTAGTAAAGGGGTAGCTATTAATTGGTAATATTATGTTGTTGAGAAAGTATTTTAACTAAGTGTAAATGTTTATTTATGTGCGTAATACTTAAGCAGAGATGTTTAAAAAAATAATTTTAAAATTAGTAAATTAAAAGAATAAAATATTTAATTTAAAAATATGAAAAGTAAGACATGAAAAAGTATTAAAAATAATAAATAATTATAATGGTTGTTATTTAAAAATATATTTCTTATTTAGATATTTGCGGTATACCACGAGAGTGGTTGGATTAACAAGGAAATATTCTTTGTTTGATTCAAGAAGTTGGTTGAACATTCAAATCCAGGACCTAAAAAGCCAGTGTTGCTAATCCTTGATGGTCACAATTCCCATACAAAAAGCTTGAAACTGGTTAACTTTGCTCGGTAAAATAACGTGGTGTTGATAAGCTCCCCCCCCCACACACACACCACACATCGCACGCAGCAACTCGATGTGTCTTTCATTTCACCACTTAGTGCCTTTTACGAACAAGAGACAAGAAAATGGCTCATACATCACGCTGGACGCTACGTAACAATTTACCAGGTCGGAAAACTTTTCGGAACTGCATTTTTCTAGAGCAGCTACTGTACAAAATGCTATAAATGGATTTAAGAAACAGGCATATATCCCTTTAACAAAAATGTGTTTTCTAAACATTTATTTGCGCCTTCAGAAACAACTTTACAACTCTTTGGAGCCTCAGTTAGCATCAAGGTGTGAAAACGTCACATCCCAACCTTTCACTTCATCATTTGGGGTATCTCCAGCTATAGAAACCCAGAAATGTTCAGCTTTTAACACTTCGCCTAAATTAATAATGCCTCTACCACAAGAAACTGAACGTTTGCAAAAAAGAGTGAATGACAAGAGGAGAGGTAGAACTGTCATATTCACTTCATCACCTTACAAAGCAGAATAGAAAGCTCTGGAACAGGAGAAAATGCAAATCAGAATAAACAGAAAAGAAAATTGGTCAAGAAACCCACTGAACCTAATCCTAGATATCCAAAAGCTAAAAAAAAAGAGAAGAAAATAGAAAAATTTCAAGACCCAATGTTATCATCCGATGAGGAACAGAATAGCGAGGACGCTTGCATTTTTTGTAATGAATTTTATTGACTCGAAAGCCAAAGAGGGGTGGATTCAATGTAACAGCTGTCGAGGTTGGGCACATGAAGTCTGTTCAAGTGTTGAAGAAAGCGATATCAATTTCATATGTGACTTTTGTGTTTGATTATTTTTCGTGTCATGCTAGTATCTGTTGAAAAAGATACCAAAATACTTTATCTGCATTTTAATTTTGCATTAACTTCACTTTTTCTTTATAATCCAAGTTTTTGTAATAAAATTTCGCATTAGGACTTGAATTTATGTTATTTCTTATGAGTACCCCATTTTATCCAACCGGTTGTCCAAAACGGGGACTTTGCACATTTTTCAGAAAAATGTTTTTTCTGCCTATACTAATGATATATATATATATTTTTTTTTAATAACTTTGCCATCTGATAGTCTCAGACATGCTCTAATTAGGAAATTCTTTGCCGAATTTTCCTTATTTATAGTTTTTTTTTTTTTTTTTTTTCGGACAGAAATATATTAACGTCCCCGTTTTGGATAAATTTCCCCTATATAAAGCAATCAACTATTTCACTTAGTAATTTTAAAGTTATTTAATATTACGGTAAAACATTTGTTTAGTAAGCAATTTTTAAATTTTTTAACAGTACTTGCACTTGACTTTGCTCGCCAGCTGTAAGTATAGTGTTTTTTGCTCTTTAGCACCAAATACGGCTTTTTAGTTCACATTTCAATAAAAGCATGTTTGTTAGTTTTTTAAAAGTAAAATTTTATTTCTAATTTATTTATGATATAATTACCTATCTTTTCTCTCTCTCTTTCTTTTCTTTTCTTCTTCTTCTTCTTCTTTTTTTTTCTGTGATTTAAATTTGAAGACACATTTTTTAGCTAAAACATAATGCATTTCAACTAGCTGAAATTGACTACTTATTTTTAAATAAGTGAGTTTATTACCATACGTTCTGCATATATATTAAGAAAGTATAAGATTCGGAAAATTTTTCAATTTCCGATTTCCGAATAATTTACTCGTTTTGAGATTTCTTGAATACGATTGTAGGTCATTGATTAAATTTTTTTCACGTTAATCGGTAGGTTGCGCTGTCATATAAAATGATATAGGAGAAAGCACTGGATTCATGAATATTTTTGACTTCCAGTTTTCGATTAATTTACATTTTTTATAAGTCCTAAACATGATTAGCTCATTTTTTGAAAATGATTATTTGTCTGTGTGCGGATGATATGCTATGGAAATTTTGTAGTATCTCATGAACCAATGGGCGGAATTTAAGTACGATTGATATATGGTTAGACCTTGATTTAAATTGATGCTGATGAGCTGCTGGAATATATCACCCAGTAGATGGTGCTTATATATTTTGATTCACCCAGTTTAAGTCAAAGCTATGTCTCAACTTCTGTAGTGTATAAATGCACCAAACATGATGTATGTCACAGATTATATTACGTAAAAATATGCTGTTTTAATTTGGGTACATATCGGCCGAAATGTGGCGCAGCTTTGTTGCAATTTAATTCCGTTTACGAGAAGGCAATTACTCTGCTTTGCAAAAAAGGGGTCGAGTTTCGACCACTGGTCGATATTAGTTTCTATTACTAATTTTTCTTGACATACTTGAAATTTACACATTGATTTTTACTTTCTTCTATATTCAATAGAAGAAAGCATTGGTTTCCTGAAATATTTTGACCTCGTGTTTTCGATGGATTTACACGTTTTAAGGAGTCTAGACCACGATTAGATTATTTATAGAAAATATGCGTCTGTGTGTATGTGTTTGTGGGACAAAATTTTCTGACAACTATACCTCAAATACTATTGCACAGAATTCCACAAAATTTGATAGGTAGTTGCAAGTTGACATAAATTAGTGCTTATATACTTTTGATAAAAATCGTCCAACAGGTGACGTTGCCATTCTACTTTTTCGAAATTTTTAACATGGTGGTATAGAACAAAATTTCATATAAATGTGCATATAGAGAATTATTTTTTTAATAATCATTATGAGATTATTTATGGATATTTATAATAGAGAAGAATTATTTATAATAGAGATATCAACTGAGAATTTTTTTTTTTTTTTACTTCCTTATACAAAGTATAAAGAAGTATAGTAATCCCGATTTGCGAAATGGATTTGTATTTCACATTGCTTGAAATCGAATGACCGCTGAATGTTGCCAATTAATACGTGTGACTGACATGATGTCTAGTAGTACACCTGCAAGTGTCGTCTTAACACGAGCTCTCGTTTTAGAGATATAAGCGACTTTACACGCTTTTTCGTGACGTCTGTATGTGTGTGTGGATTTTTGTGTGTGTGTGTGTGTCGCATAACTCAAAAACGGTTGGACGTAGAAAGTTGTGAATTGGTACAGTCAGCCAAAAAAAAACGCCACCCCCCCCACCTAATTTCGCCGTAAATTATCGTAGAAACATGTGGTTGGTACCAATCGATTTGTAATAACGTCTAGTTTATAATGATATAGTTAGATTTTGCTTAAGGGGTCGTCTACATATTAAAACTGGCATCAACTTCATTTTTTTCAATAGTAACCCCCATTTTTTTTTAATTTATTTGAATTCTTTGGACAAAATCATCGCGGAAAATGGTATAGTTTATATATTTTGCTCAATTCTTCACAGAGTTATAAGCTGTCAAACTATGAGGGCGCTAATGTTAAATGAATGTGACAAACATTAATTTATATCTTCCAAAATAATTATGATATTCAAATTCTGTTTTTTTTTATATGTTAGAATGAAGTGACCCAAACATATTCCATGCATATTATTGATTAAAAAAAAAATTGAAATATGAAAATTATTAATAATTTCATATTTGAAAAAATTATGAATTATGACATATGTTAATTTTTGCATAAATAGAACGGGCATCATCAAAAACATGGGTTTCCAAATTTACAGCTCGTTCTTAACATTATTTTTTGAGTTACAGTGATATTTCATTTTTTACTGTTGTTAGGGAGCCGTCACTTATAATAATTTGTATCCTCTGTGAGTAAATGTCTGTATATATTTTGACACACTAACAGACACCCTACAGACAGACACCATACAAATTTTGTCATTTTCGGATTCCTCCCACCTGAAAACGTATAAAAAAGTTAAAAAAACGAGGTCAAAATTTTTCACGATTACCTTAGTTCCCCATACCTATAGTATGATGGGGAACTAAAAATAAACCGCGTTTAGAACAATAAATTTTCAAAACAAAAGTATTATTTGAATCATAACATCCATTCACATATTTACATGAATAATAAACACATAATGTGGTGATTTGTAAAATTTATTTTACATCCTTTTAAAAATTAGTCTTCCCTAATTTAATGTAAGAAAACTTCTCAATTACAAATGGAATTAAATCAAACTTCTTTTCGTGTTTCTTCTTCGACTACTTAACGGTGCATTATTAAAGCATTTTAAAGTACTTTTTTTTTCTTTTTTTGACATTATGTAACCTACATTAAAAAAAGAAAAAAAAAAAAAAAAAAAAAAAACCTTTTAAAATAAAAAAAATATATATATCAGCCAGTAAGAAAGCATAGATTTTAGTTTGGTTTAAAAATAAATTGCTGTAATCATTTTAGTTTAAGAGAGAAGAAAAAAAAGAAGAAGAGATAGAATTGGTTTCTTTATTTTTTTTTTCTTTTTTATTCCCCTCGAGTCTCTCCTATAACTACTGATTTGTTCTAAATTAAACGGAGAGTCTCAACTTTACTAACTTAATTAAAAAAGTACTATAAAAAACCTTTTGGAGATTGACATTTGAAACTTCGGAAATTGATTTAGAGATTATTCACAACTAATGGGAAAACTTTAGAGTTTATTAAATAGTTTCGTAAGATTAAAGTAAATTTTAATCGAAACAGAATTTCGATTTTGTTACTATCGTAAAATTTGCATTTTTTATCGGATAGAAAATCCGTATTTGGAAAAAAAAAAAAAATGTTTATTTAACGGCTTCAAAAAGGACATACTCAAAACATTACTTATTTTTTACATATTAAATCCTTATACGAAGTATAAGAATTATTGTTAAACCGATTCACTTAACGAATTTTGTACCTCGCATAGCTCAAAAACAAATTATCCTAGAATTTTGGGTAATTCATGACTTATACAACGTCTAGGTGTACATTTCTAATTTTTGGCTTGTCACAGTTCGACTGTGAAATCTGTACGTAAGTGTGTGTGTATTTATTGTGTGTATGTATCTTGCATAACTGAAACACGGTTGGACGTAAAACGTTGCGCTTTCGTTTGTAGGTTTGTTAATGCGCAAATCTAGCTGCACGCTCCCTATTTGGTCTTTCTATAACTTTCTGTGGTACAACTACATTCCTTCCCATATTTATAAGGACACTTTATGTTTTGAAATAACTAATGTAAAAATAATTGTGAAAAAGATTATACTAAGTACACTTAATATATCTAGTATTCTAAAAACTAAAACTGCAATATTTTTTTAATATGAAACAAAATTAATAAAAAATAATGCAAAATATTTTTTTCTCCGCGATTTTAGATGTTCATAATTATAGGGACAATCAAGATTTTTTCGTTTTATTTAACTTACTAGCGGATAAATTACAGTTGACATGCGAATTTGTTAACTACTGGGCTAGATTAATTCATATATAAGCCTTCAATTTTTTTGGACGGACATTACTGATAATTCCTCGAAAAAAAGAACGTCCATCTAGTGAAGTATGATAAATGTGTTTTTAAGTGGAAGGATAATTTCAATGCGCCGAATTTCTAATGAAATTTGAAGATCTAAAATTGCTGAAGGAAATGTGATCAAACGTTTAATTGCTGTTTCGATAGGAGAAAGATCTCATGCAAAAAAAGAGTTGTTTTACACAGATCGAAGACTCATAATTCCTCTTACTGTTTTACTCATAACGACTGCTGCTGAATTTGCTCGTAATTTTTAACGAAAGGTTGGGATCCACATTTATGCATGTTTAAAATAATTAATAATATGTTAAAATGAATAAAAAACCCGTGATAATCAATAAGCATTTAATGGGGGAAAGAACGTCTGTGTTAAAGTTGAATAAAGACAATATTAAATGGTACAATGTTGCCTTTTCGGATGAAAAACATTTTATTCTTGATTAACCAAATGGTTTTAAAAGTTACTGGCACAATCTGAAGATAGCGAAAGACAGAGCAGATTTTTTAAAGGCAGATATGAATCGGGCATTTTAAAGGTGGATCTATGGTGCTCTGGGAGCTGTTTCTACTGAAGGCAGAATGAATTTAGTAATTTTTTTCTATTATTATGATCATCAAGAGAATATCGCAAATTTTAAACGTGGAATTCTCAGATTTTTCTTAGATTTTGGGGGGTAATAATATATTTTTCAACAAGACTTACATTTTTGCTCTACTTCTAGAGCAACAGGAAATACACTGATGGAAATAAAAATCCCAACACCAAGAAAAAATTATTGTACAGTAATGAAATTTCAGCAATACATTTGTCTAGGTAACATATTTAATTGATTAAAGTTTCAAGATCACAGGTAGAGCCATTGGCGAGAAGAGCCATTTCAAATGTGGAATGTTGGTACATTAGTAACCGCCTTAACCGCCAGAATTTTGAATGCAAGCATGCAAACGTGCATGCATTGTGTCGCACAGGTGTCGGATATCAGTTTGTGGGATGGAGTTCCATGCCTGTTGCACTTGGGCGGTCAATGCAGGGACGGTAATGCTGGTTGTGGATGACGCTGGAGTTGTCGTCCAGTGATGTCCCATACGGGCTCGATTGGAGAAAGATCTGGTGATCTAGCAGGCCAAGCCAACATGTCGACACTCTGTAGAGCATGTTGGGTTACAACAGCGGTATGAGGGTGAGCGTTATCCTGTTGGAAAACACCCCCTTGAATGCTGTTCATGAATGGCAGCACAATAGGTTGTATCACTAGACTGACGTAAAAATTTGCAGTCAGGGTGCGTGGGATAACCACGAGAGTGCTCCTGCTGTCATACGAAATTGCTCCCCAAACCATAACTCCAGGAGTAGGCCCTGTGTGTCTAGGCCGCAGACAGGTTGCTAGCAGGCGTTCACCTGGCGTCCTTCTAACCAACACACGGCTATCACTGCGACCAAGGCAGAACCGGCTTTCATCAGAAAACACAACAGATCTCCACTCCGTCCTCCAATGAGCTCTAGCTTGACACCACTCACGTCGCAAACGGCAGTGGTTTGGAGTCAGTGGAATGCACGCTACAGGGCGTCTGGCTCGGAGCTGTCCTTGAAGTAACCGATTTGTAACAGTTCGTTGTGTCACTGTGGTGCCAACTGCAGCTCCAATTTCAGCTGCAGACGCAGTACGATTAGCCACAGCCATACGCCGAACACGGCGGTCTTCCCTCTCAGTAGTGCCACGTGGCCGCCCGGAACCCGGTCTTCTTGAGGCAGTACCTTCCCTTGACCACTGCTGCCAACACTCATGCACAGTGGATACATTCCTGCCAAGTCTTTCTGCAATATCGCGGAAAGAAAACCCACCTTCTTGTAGCCCTACTACACGACCTCGTTCAAACTCAGTGAGCTGTTGATAATGGCTTCTTCGTCTTCTTAGAGGCATCCTTGACTATCATTAACCCACTACGTCAAATCTCAACTGTGAATAACGATCACGAACCTTACAGCGCTTATTTAAAGCAAACCTCATTTGCATGTTCATAGTGTCGCTACTAGCGCCACACTTATGCGCGTAGCTCGAAATATGAATCGACGTCATCTTTCAGATGTATAAACACGCCTACCAAATTTCGTTTATCTAGCACAGCTCCTTCCTGGTGTTGGGATTTTTTTTTTTTTCCATCAGTGTATTTTGAAGAAAGAAATTTCTGTATTATTGCATTTCCCGTGACCTAAAAGTTGAAAAAACCTTAACTTATCATATTAGAAAAGTGCATGCAAGGGGAAAGCAATTTTAAATAGTTTAAATGTATTCAGAATATCATCTATGCTGTATGAAATCGTATTGAAACTGAATATTAAAAAAAATTTTGTATGTATATATATATATATACCAGAGAGAATGTCTGACTGTTTCACCCTTAAGAAAACCCCCATAAAATATTAATTTAAAGAATAACTGAAAAAAAATTTCTAAGATTCGAGCTGTCCTTATAATTGTGAACACCTGAAAAATCATCTTTTTGACCGTATTTAAAGTTTTTTAAGATAGAAAAACGATAAAACTTTTTAAATATCGTTTATTAATGAAATTCAAATTAATAAAATACATATTTCTTTAAATAATAGTGTTCGGTGTTTAGTTAATATAGAAAGACGGGTGTCCTTATAATTATGAGAACCAGTGTATAGTATTTTCCCAGAACTGAATTTGGCGATTTTCCTTTGGCGCCGTTTTGAACGATAACGATGTCGTTCTAGTTTCTTTGCAATATGATATTGCAACCTAATTGCTATTTTAGATGCTTATAGCGAACTAGCATTCTGTTGTTTTTTATAACCATGGCAACCAGTATGGCAATTAATTATAAAGAAGTAATTATTCATTATCTCCACGGAGTAATTATCTCTATATATAAATGGCTCAGAGAGTTTTTCCTGTAAGTCCGTGACTGGACGAAAGTTGATTGGCTAAGAGAGATATTTTTATGTTTGTATCTGTGTTGTTGCCACCAGCTTTTCATACTTTAGTTAATTTAAAAAATTGTCACCAGTTTTTCATAATTTTGTTAATTAAAAAAAATCTAATTGACTGATCGATAAGTTAATTAAACCAACGGATTCAGAAAAAATGCCCCTTTCATTTGTTACCTTATTTGTAACGAAATTTTAATTAGATTTTTTTAAATTATATAAAATGTGAAAATAATAACCTGGTAAAAGCTTTAAATGTGGACATTTAATTTTTTTTTTTTTTTTCAAGCATAAAATGAAATATGCTTTCGCGCGAAATATAAAAAATTATAAAATATTTTACTCATGTACATGAAAAATTGAAAATTGAAAATGGAGTAAAAAAACAATTTAGATAAATTTGCACGAGAGTTCCAAAAGTTAATGGAAATATAAATGGACGTTAAATAAAATAGTGTCGTCTGCTCAATCACGTGATATTGAAAAACAAAAAATCGAATTTAGTAAATATGAAAAGGAAAAGAAAAGAAAAAAAAAAAAAAAAAAAAAAAAACATAAACCAACGGGAAACCAAAGTGGGCTTTAAAGCAATTTCATGATTTCGTTAAATTTTATAAGTCCCCATCTTACTATAGGTATGAAGAATTTAGGTAATCGTGAAAATTTTCGACCTCGGTTATTTGACTTTTTTATACGCTTTCAGGTGTGAGGGATCCAAAAAGGACAAAATTTGTATGGTGTCCGTCGGTAGGGTGTCTGTTAGTTTGTTAGTGTGTTAATCCGTCAGTTTATTAGTCTGTTTATACGATATCTCACGAACCAATGATCGCAGATAGGTCAGACCAGTTTTAAAATATTATTTATGACACTGGCAAGAACCCCATTTATTTGCAACATTCTAATTAAAAAACTTCAGAAGATATTCGAAATTAACGATTTTCTTAACATGGGAGAATATGGAAATTTTTCCCTTAAACGTGCATGAAAAGAAATATTTTTATCGTAAAGGTGTAAGAACAGTTTTTAAATATCAGTTTTTGATGCCGGGATGAACATAATTAACTATAAACATGCAACTTTGAAAATTTCGCAAGGCAGAAAAATTTGTGTTCGCTGTTAACCCTTTATCGGCCCATTGTATCATATAGCAGAAATTCTGTTTACTCGGAAATGGATATAGCGATTTTCAAAAAAGTTTGTAGTTAAGTGTTTTTCGGGGTGCTTGGATTAACCCTCATCTTCAGAAACAATTGCGTTAGCTGTTAACCCTTTTTTTGGCCAATGGCAGAAATTGGGTTAACTCGGAAATGGTTATGGGGATTTTGGCGAAAGTTTGGAATTAAGTGCTTTTGGCGATGCTTAAACGATTGGATTTGTCTTCATCGTCAGAAAAATTCGCGTTCCCCGTTAAACCTTTAAAGGCCAATTGCAACGTATTCAGAAATTGGGTTTACGCGGAAGTGGAGAAGGCAATTTTGATGAGAGTTTGGAGTTGGGGATTTTTGATGAGAAAAAACAATTGGATCTCAACTTCAGATAAATTCGCGTTCACAGTTAACCCTTTATCGGTCAATTGAAAAACACAGCAGAAATCGTTGTTTACTCGGAAATGGATATAGCGATTTTGTTGAAAGTTCAGGATTAAGTGTTTTCGGGGAAGTGTTAAAACGATTGGATTTACCTTCATCTTCAGAAAAATTGGCGTTCTCAGTTAACCCTTTATTGGCCAATTTCAACATATGGGCGAAATTGGGTTTACTCGGAAATCGATATAGAGATTTTTGATGAAAGTTTAGGGGTACATAAATGATTGGAAATATTTTCATCTTCAGAAACTTTCGCGTTCTCTGTTAAACCTTTAAAGACCAATTGCAACGTATGGCAGAAATATGGTTTACACGAAATTGGACAAAGCGATTTTGATGAAAGTTCAGAGTTAGGGATTTTTTGGTGAGAAAATATAATGGAAATATTATGGCAGATAAAATTCATTTATAAACATGGTTGAGACCCTTATATGGTCTATGCATACATCGCCACTTGAAAACAAAATTGTGGAGCAACTTGGTTAACGAACTTATCAAGAATATTTATAAGATAAATTCGCTGTGCAAATTTGGTTCGATTTGGAGTATTATTTCGGGAGTTACCATGATGATAAGGTTTCAATTATATATATATATATATATATATATATATATATATATATATATATATAATAAAGAGATGGATAAAGAGAGAGAGAGAGATAAACGAAGTGATTGGAATATTTCGATTTCCAAAGAAATCAACCTAAAATGGCAATTTTTGTTTTATGTTTTGAAAAATATATATAAAATGCCCCCAATGAGCCCGGAAAATGTCGCATCTATAACTCTCAATTCATCCACTTGAGAGGCATTCGTGTCAGTTTTATTATAGCCAAGATTTTTCTTTATATCATCTATAAGTTGATTCTTCTCAAATATTGCATTTTAAGTTGTGTCCTTTTTCTTGCCGATATGCGATATGGCAATTTTACTTAGATACTTTTTAACAATAATGAAAATGTGTGGAAACAAATACGAGATGGGGAACTGCGCGGAGTCCACCTACGTCAAATAGTTTTTGTTTGTAAAGCGATATAGAAAAGAGTTTCCTTTAAATATAGTGACCAGCAAGGCTAGAAAAGCCTTCGTTGATTCACTGCCTTCATTGATTTCGTTAATTAAAAAAATGGTTTCGTTAACAAACTTTGATCTATTGGCACGCAGGCAGCATCAGGCCGAGTTTTGTACATTTCGATTTTGATTTTAAAATTTTTCCCGCATTCGGAATTTGGTTCGTTACCGAACCGGAGCTTTGCTAGTTCTATTCTATTTCAGCTGAAGTACTACCATATAAAACGGGCGTATATTTAATATTTATTATTAATTTATTTTGTTCATTTAATTTATCTTTTTGTTTGTTTGTTTGTTTACGTATAGCAACTAGTAGTAGTGAATCAGGATTTTTTTGAGCAAATTATTTAGAAAGAGAGGTTTTTTTTTTTTTTTTTTTTTTTTTTTTTGAAAGAATGTGAATTAATTAAACAAAGCATGCAGTAGCACGTATTTAGCTACATGTGTATTACTTATCCGTAAATTACGTTTTCCTTTCATGCTACGTAAAGAAGCTTATTAGTTCCCCATCATACTATAGGTATGGGGAACTTAGGTAATCGTGAAAATTTTCGACCTCGGTTTTTTTTTTACTTTTTTACATGTTTTCACGTGTGAGGAATCCGAAAATGACAAAATTTGAAGGTGTCTGTCTGTAGGGTGTCTGTTAGTGTGTTAGTCCGTTAGTTTGTTAGTCTGTTTACACGATATCTCACGAACAAATGATCGCAGAGAGGTCAGACCAGTTTTTAAATATTACTTTCGATACTGGCAAGAACCCTATTTATTTGCAACATTCGAATTTGAAAACTTCGTAAGTTATTAGAAATTTACGATTTTCTTAACATGGAATAATATGACAAAAATTCACTTAAACGTGCATTAAATGGAAACATTTTACTGAAAAAATGTAAGACGAGTTTTGAAATATCAGTTTTGATGCCGGAATGAACATCAGTGACTATAAATATGCTACTTTGAAAATTTTGCAAGTTATTGGAAATTTACAAATTTCTTAACATGGCAGTATATGGCAAAATTTCACATAAACGTCAATTTTTTGAGATACTTTCATCGTAAAGATGTGAGACTACTTTTGAAATATTATTTAAGACACTGGCATGAATATTAATGACTATGAATTTTCCAATATAAAAATTTCGTAAGTTATTGTAAATTTACGAATTTCTTAACATGGCAGAATAGAGCAAAATTTCACATAAACATCAATCTTGAGGGATATTTTCATCGTAAAGATGTCAAACCACTTTCAAAATATTATTCGAAAATTTCACTTAAACGTGCATGAAAAGAAATATTGTAATCGTAAAGAATAGCTCTTAAATATCAGTTTTGATGCCGCGATGAACATCATTAACTTTTAACATGCGACTTTGAAAATTTCGCAAGGCAGAAAAATCCGTGTTCGCTGTTAACCCTTTATCGGTCAGTTGTATCATGTAGCAGAAATTGGGTTTACTCGGAAATGGATATAGCGATTTTCAAAAAAGTTTGCAGTTAATTGTTTTTCGGGGTGCTTGAATTAACCCTCATCTTCAGAAAAAATTGCGTTCGCTGTTAACCCTTTATTTGCCAATGGCAGCAAATGGCAGAAATTGGGTTTACTCGGAAATGATTTTAGGAATTTTGGTGAAAGTTTGGAATTAAGTGCTTTTGGGGATGCTTAAACGATTGGAATTGTTCTCATCGTCAGAAAAATTCGTGTTCACAGTTGAACCTTTAAAGGCTAATTGCAACGAATGGCAGAAATTGGGTTTACACGGAAATGGAGAAGGCGATTGTGATGAAAGTTTAGAGTTAGGGATTTTTTATGAGAAAAAATGATTGGATCTCATCTTCAGATAAATTCGCGTTCACAGTTAACCCGTTATCGGTCAATTGCAAAACACAGCAGAAATCTGGTTTACTCGGAAATGGATATAGCGATTTTGTTGAAAGTTCGGGATTAAGTGTTTTCGGCGAAGTGTTAAAACGAAACGATTGGATTTACCTTCATCTTCAGAAAAATTGGCGTTCTCAGTTAACACTTTATTGGCCAATTTCAACATATAGGCGAAATTAGGTTTACTCGGAAATTGATATAGAGATTTTGGATGAAAGTTTAGGGGTACATAAATTATTGGAAATATTTTCATCTTCAGATACTTTCACGTTCGCTGTTAAACTTTTAAAGGCCAGTTGCAACGTATTGCAGAAATATGGTTTACACCAAACTGGACATAGCGATTTTGATGAAAGTTTGGATTTAGGGATTTTTTGGTGAGAAAAAACGATTGGAAATATCATGGCAGATAAAATGCATTTATAAAGTTGGTTGAGACCCTTATATTGTCTATGCATATATCGTCACTTGAAAACAAAATTGTGGAGCAACTTGGTTACCTAACTTAGATATTTATAAGATGAATTCGCTGTGCAAATTTGGTTCGATTTAGAGTATTATTTCGGGAGTTACCATGATGATAAGATAGCGATTATCTATATATATATAGAGAGAGAGCTAGAGATAGATAAACGAAGTGATTGGAATATTTCGATTTCCAAAGAAATCAACCTAAAATTGCAAATTTGTAATTATGTTTTGAAAAATACATATAAAATGCCCCCAATGAGCGCGAAAAATGTCGCATCTATAACTGTCAATTCATCCACCTGAGAGGCATTCATGTTAGTTTTTTTATAGCCAAGTTTTATCTTTATACCATCTATAAGTTTATTTTTCTCAAATATTGCATTTTAAGTTGTGCCCTTTTTCTTGCCGAGATGCGATATGTCAATTTCAGTTTGATAGTTTTTAACAATAATTAAAATGTGTAGAACCAAATACATGATGGGGAATTGCACGGAGTCCACTTACGCCAACTTGTTTGTTTTATTATTATTAAAAATAAGTTTAATTAATATTTTTAATGACGCCATTTTGAATAACGCATTTCACTTGGAATCCATGCTTGGAATCCATGCAATCTTACGCTTGGAATCCATGGCAACCATTCCAAAAGTAGCATTTAGCCATAATCGCAAAAAATAAATTGCCAAATTCAGTTGTGGGAAATACTATAGTTGTTCCCTTTCTGTTTTAGATATATTGACGAAAATCTTACTCATAATGGTCAAAAACAAAAAAAGTTCGTAAAATTTTCGAATATTAATTTTAACAGTTTCACATATTTTATGTGGTACTGTTAATCTTTTTCTAATAATCTCTCTGTCTCTGCATTTTTCTGCGTATTTATGTGAGGAAAACCAGATAAAATAAAACCTGATCATAAAATATTTGTTATATTAGGACCATAAGTTTGATTTTTGTTTACAGAATTAAAATCCTGGAATCAGATTTAACAACATTTTCGTATTATAGAATAGGCAATCATAAATTGTTAAAAATATTTCTGATTTAATTTGCCTGTATTTATAAAACGTAACCAAATAAATATGTGATATTTCATCTTCTTACTGTTACATCTGTGTAGTACCAAAAATTTATTTAACCTGACAAGACGTTTTTAACAATGTAGGACTAACAGTGGAGAAAACAGAAACAATGAAATGCCTTATAAATCAGCATTTCCCACATCAACAAACGTCTTGTTGATGTAGTTTGCCTGTATTTAAGCAGTGGCACCAAATTAAAGTAAGATATTTTAACCTCTTGTTGTTACAGTTGCCGTTGTGCCAAAGATGTATGTTTAATCGGGTACGATGTTTTTAACAGTGTAGAACAATAACTGGGGATAAACAATAAAATACCTTATATCAGCTGTCTTAAAAAATAGAAAACAAGTGACAAAGAATATTTATTAAGCAGTTTTGAGCGATTTATTTACAAATGAGCCTTTGGACAGATGAACACAGTTAGCAAGCAATTATATCACGATCCACTGGTCCCTTGACTATGTTCAGAAGATCTACTAGGTGTCGTACTTTTAGATTTTCTCAACTGTGGAACAGGTTTAGTAGTGATATCGAATGTTAAAGCAAACTTCATTTCTTTTTTCAGCCGTTCCCAGAAAGTTTCCTGTAAAATACAGAAGTGTTATTCGTTTCATTAGTCCGGTTATTTTTATATTACTAATAGATTTAATAATTGAAGTGTTAAAAATATGTGAAAGTATATTGAAATAATAATGCAGAAAAACTAATTATCGTATGATTCTTCTTTATTCCATATACCTGAAACCAATTCGACATACTGATTATATATATTTAAAAAAAAAAAAAAAAAAAAAAAAAAAAAAAAGCTTTAAGAAATCTTGGCGCATTTCACAGCACTGCTGAATTACGTTTTATATACAAGCTTGTATTTTCATTTAATATTTATAAATTGAAATATATTAGGCTTTTTTTTTTTTCAATAAAATATGTATCCAAGCAAATTTTTTTTATTGTTTTTATAATATATTCTTTAGAGATTTGAAAACTTTCATTTGCGTTTTCGCAAATTAGATTTTTCCATGAATTCATTATTTTCAAAATGCTTAAATTTCTACAAATATTCATGAAAAGACATTTTTTTTAAGAGGGGGGGGGGCGTGTTTAATAGAAACTACCTAAAAGAATTAGGGATGGATTTTGCAATATATTTAAAAGAAAAAATATTAAAAATTAAAATTAACATTTTTTTTTTTTTCAATTTTTTATATTAGGCATGCACCTTTTAATTTTCCTCTCAAAAAATGAAAATAAATATCAAAACCCATTCCTAATTCTTTTAAGAGGTTCTGTTAAACATCAAAAAAATTATTAAGTCTTTTCTTAATTATCTGTAGAAGTTTGAGCATTAATACCTTTTTTTTCTTGCCATTAGCTCTCAAAATAAAAGCTAAACTATAAGGGGTTTTACTCACATTTTTATTTTGATTCAATCAATGTCCAATCGAAATGCAGTGTTTGCTGATTGTAAATAAATATTATTAAAAACCCGTATCCTCGTCCTCTTTCTATCTTTTTTTTTTTTCCTTTTTTTTTTTTTTTTTTTTTTGAGAAGGACTTATAACTCTTTAAATTTACACGATATTTGTTTGGGGTTTTCATATATGCTCGATACATTAGGCTATTAAATTATGCACATGAATTTTTTTTTAAGCTAGCGCAAGCGTAGATAAATGTTGTTTAGTAAAAATGCTCATATTTCTTAAGATATTTAACATTTCTGCATCCTGATTGCAGTGTGCTGTGTCTAATGAAGTATGCCAAATTTTCTGAAAATGTCTTTTCTCTGGGCCTTTATACAGATATGAGAAAATAATCACATGCTACAGCCAAAATAAATTTCAAGCATTGCAGTGTGATCCAAAACATTTTGAGTTTTCTTTAATTTTTTACTGGTCTTCTTTTCCTTTTCAGGACACAACTTTCGCTGAAATATATGACGTGTTCTGTACGGTACCAAAGTTTCAAGATGTTCTAAAAGAAACTTTTCTAAATATTTGATAAAATGTCTAAATCCGAAATTGTCCAAATACTTATTGGAAGAGAGTGTATAGTTGGCCTTTGATTTCAAACTAAAAGTTAAATCTAAAGTAATTGCTGCCATTGTCCAAACCAATTCATATGTTCTTTTAAATGAAGTCATCTTATTTTAATCTTATCATTCCATGACTTTCAAGAGCATTGGTTAATATTAGTCAACATATATTGTAGGTGGATTCTAAATGTTTGACTTTCGCTCTGAAGGTTTTAAATATTTTTTTCTGGCCAAATCTCTAAAATAATATTACCGATCTAAAACAAAAAAATCAGCAAAAAAAATTTTAAGATAACCTCAAGGAAACCTGCAGGCATTTCGGACTTTCTAAAGGTTCCATACAGGTATTTCGAGTAAACCTGTATCGAATCTGTGAAAAAAAAAAAAAAACTGAATAATTCCTGAAGGAAACATACTATTTTTATTTTTATTCAAAATACCTACGAAAAATTTTAAAATACTTGCAAAATGTTACAGGAAGTCCGAAATACCTGTAGTTTTCATGCTTTATTTTATTTTATTTTATTTACCTGGGTACTTTTATGTTATATTTGTATGTTGAAGAATGTCCCTTATTGCATTTATTCTAATCTTCTACTATGCACAAACCACGTTTTAATTCTGAGTATGTTTTATCTGTGTATTTTATCTGAGTTGACAGCACTCATCTTATTTTTTTTAATAATTTATTTATTTATTATTATTATTTATTTATTTATTTTTTCACAAAATATGAAGAAATGAGACAGCTATGATTATTACAGTACTAATCAGCCGAAAAAAAAAAGATATATAGGCTGCAACATAAATTAAATTGCATTTCTTTAAAATGCGACAGATATTGGCATTTGTAGAAAAAACAAATTCTTTGTCGTACGGAAGTGATATAATTAATTGTTAGTAATAATATATATCATAAAATTTTTATTAATGTACAACAAAGGAAAAATTTCATTTATGAAAAATTAAATTTTCTGAAAATTTATTTGTATTATTTTTTTTCCCCTTAACAGCCATAATAATATATGCACAAAGCATGAAGAAATGATGCAGCTATGATTGCACTGCTCGGCATGAAAATTACCTCTGACACCATTTCAGAATATCCTTATGTAAAATGACCTCCTATATCCGAATAGGACGCCGATTTTGCCCTATCACCCACCGTTTTTTAGAAATGGCCCTCTATTTTTATCATTTTTCGGTGATTATATGGCTATAAATTTGTTTTTTAGAAAAGAGGAGGATTATTTTAACCGTTAAATATCTTCTGAGGGTCTACAGAGTTGGAAAATTGTAAAACATGGACATTTGCGAAAAAAGATTTTTTTTTTTTTTTTTTGGGGGGGGGGGGGAGGAAAGGGGTTGCCACTGAAATTAAGCATTACATAACTTATATTTTTTTAATCTGTTATTGATATTATTTTTTAAACTTTATATATATTTATAACTTTATATATATATTGATATTTTCTTTTTGATTTTAGGTGTGAAATTAATTATTTTTTACTCTTCAAACCAAATTCATGGTCATAAAATTATCGAACAGGGAAAGAATTTGAGGGAGGGGGTGGTGTTTCTAGAAAACGGTGGGTGACTGGGCAAAATGAAAATCATATTCGGATTTAGGAGGTCATTTTACATAAGAGTCAGCAAGAATAGTATCAGACCACGAGATTTCCTTTTTTTTTTTTTTTTTTTTTTTTTTTCTTTTCAAAGCAGTATTATCAGCAGCACAATCAGCCGGGAAAAAAAAAAAAAAGATGTATAGGCAGCAACATGAATTGAGTAGCATTTTTTAAAATGCGACAGGTATTGATATTTGTAGAAAAAACAAATTCTTTGTAGTACAGAAGTGATATAATTAATTGTTAGTAATAATATATGCCATAAAATTTTTATCCATATACAACAAAGGAGAATTCACATTTAGGAAAAAATAAATTTTCTAAAAATTTATTTGTATTTTTATTTTTATTTATTTTTTTTCTATGTCGCTTTGATTACCTTAAATTATTATTTAAATAAAAAATTTAAGTGAAAAAAAATCAAAAATTATTTACCTTATTAGGATTCTCCCAGAACATAAGTTTCCACCTGAACTCCAAGATAGCAATTAGAATTGCTGCTCCCAAACCAAATATTAGAACTACAAAAACTCCTCCAACGTTGCCCAGCGTCAATTCTCGTACTTTGCCAGAGGACTGTTTAGTCGCATCCGTGCACTTGCCCCCGCCTTTCTGAGACCACCAACGCTCTTTCAACGTATGAATGACACCTGTCTCCTGTAAATGAAGGATCCCTGATGAAAGCCATGATGTTAACTCTTTACTTCCTAAAAGAAAATTTGGCATTTTTAGTTTAGCAATTTTAGCATTTTATCAAAAGTTAGCTGCATTCACACAAAAAGAAACAGATATACAGAGCTAATATTTTTACAAGTATTACATTTAAACTCTTTGAGAAACTATATTAAGAAAAAATCACCTATTATGAGTTACCTTATCCTAAAAAGAATTTGTTAAGTGCTTTCAAAATAAAATTCCTTCCTTATCTCACATTAATTATTTTTGTTCACATTAATCTGAAATTCGAAGGCAATCGCAACCACATCACCTCCAATTTAATTTTTTCAACAATCATTTAATAACTATCATGCTTTGCCCGCTTCGCTGGCCACTATACTTAAATGAGTTGTCAAAATCCCATATCATTATTAATAACCTAAGTTCCAGCTGTGTTCGGTAGAGGTTTTTCCGGCTCGAAATGTCAAGAGTCAGGGTCCACACTGCATTTAGCAGCAATTTACCCTCTTACTTCCCCTTCCCCAGCGAGAAAGTTCGAAGTTTCGCGAAATCGTTGCAAAGTACATAATGCGTACACTTAATCACCATTCACACACCAAAATTCGCCAATCTAAGATAATTTAAAGCTAATTCAAACGGAAAACATGTTTTTACGCATGTTTAAGGAACCCGAACCTGGGTGGGTAGGGGGGGGGGGGGAATTCGTAAAATCCCGTTTCAATAAGTATCGGATACATATAAAAAATTTACTCATGAAATTTCATGACCGTAGATCCCATAAATTTACCAAGACAAATTTAACGCTAAAACAGAATTTGCTCCTCCTCCTTTGCTTTCTTTCCTCGAATGTGATCTTTCGTAACCCCCCCCCCCTCCCCCTCAAAAAAAAAAAAAAAAAAAAAAAAAAATGTGTTTTTAGAAATAAACTAAAGAAGGCACATGGCTGTTTTCAATACCTTTGTGCCATTTTTAGTAGAGCTCTATTCAAAAATCCGGAATTTCTAAAATTTCCCCCGAAAAATGACTTTTCCCTACCTTTTCTAAGAATCAAGTATTCCAAAATCGTAAATAATGTTTTATTTATACTCAAGTCTAGTCTGCTCATGTGAAATTTCTTCACCGTGAAGTAATTTGGGGCCAAGTTATGCCTTCAAACGTTTTTTTGCTTCCTTCCCCAGGGGGCAGGGCAGTGAGATTTTGATTAACCCCGTTACTTTAGAAGTCGGATACATATAAACAATCCAAGTACCAAATTTTGTGGCCGTAGCTGTCATAACTTTCCCAGGACAAATTTAGCACTAAAAGGGGTGTCTCGAATTTGCCCTTCGCAATGCATATTTACACCCCTTCCTCCCAGAAAATGGCAGATCACGAAAAATGAAAAACGTGTTTTGGAAATATCCTAAAGAAAACGCATGGCTGTTTTCAACATCTTTGCTCCATTTTTGATAAAGTTCTACTCAAAAATCCAGAATTTGCAAAATTTACCGCCAAAAATCGATTTTCCCCTTTCCTCCCCTTAAAAATCGAAATTTTCAAAATCGCAGATAACGTTTTATTTGTACTGATGTGTAGTCTCCCCACGTGAAAATTTCTTCACTGTGAAGTAATTTGGAGCCGAGTTATGCTTACAAAGATGTTTTTACCTTCTGTCGCCCTCAAAGGAGGAAAAGGGGTAATTTTGATAAATATCATTACAGTAGGTGTCGGATACATATTAACAATCCAAACACCAAAATTCGTGACCGCAGCTCCCATAGATTTCTCAGGACAAATTTAGAGTAAAAGGGGTGTCTCGATTTTGTTCCCTCGGAACCCCTCCCCTAAAACAAATCGCAAATTAAAAAAAATGTGTTTTTAGAAATATCCTAAGGATGTCGCACAGCTTTCTTCAACATCTTTCTTCCCTTTTTGGTAGAGCTTTACTCAAAAATTCGAAATTTGGATAATTTCTCGCGGAAAACCGATTTTCGTCCTCCTCCCTTTAAAAATCGAAAATTCCTAAATCGCAGATAAATTTTATTTCTACTCATGTCTAGTCTCCCCAAGAACAATTTCTTTACTGTGAAGTTGTTTGGAGCCGTGTTATGCTTACAAACGTGTTTTAGAATTTTACCCCCCAGGGGAGAAACGGGGGGTAATTAAAAAAATTGATAGATATAATTTTAAGTTGGGTAATGATCTAAATTTCAGCTAAGCGCTTTTGCATTTCGTCCAGCCGTTCGCACGTGATATCCGGACAAAAATAGCGTTACAGACTTACAGACACGATGACACAAACACACACACAGACAGACCAAATTTTCAGAAGTCATTTTTTGGCTTCCATGATGCGTGAAACGTGGGGATATCGCTAATTTTTTTGATCCTGACAAATTTAGACAAAAGTCTGATTTTATTAATATAAATTTAATCAACGCTGTCTATTGATTTTGCTGCTAAAGAAAGCCCCATATATTGGTTCTATCATTTTCAGTGACTGTTGTAACATTATTGGTAACAAGGTTCATATTTCTTTGCTTAAACGTATATTTTAATGAAAATGTAAACACTGAGTGGTCATTTTATTGACCACTACACTGTTTTATGCAACTGAATTATTGCGTCACTATGTTATCGCTAGAGGGATAGAGTGGTATTAAAAAAAATGTCGTGTTTCTGAGACAATGTTGTACAGGCGAGCTGTTTATATATGATGAAAGTAGGAAAAAGTGTGTGAGTGCCGCAACTGTTGACAGATAGCAGCACCACACAATTATGTGAACTTTTATTCCTATTCCAGTGTTGTGCAGAAGAATATGGTTTCTGTAGTCTACTGCGCAACGTCTTGGCCAGTCGAACTCTTAAATTCATGGGGAAAAAAACCAAAAGGAAAGGTTCGCTATCGAAACAACCCCTCATATTTACAGACTAAATCTGGACAATGCAATACGCATAAAATTTATACTAATTCAAGCAGAGGTGTGCGCTGCGTAGATTCGTAATTAAATCCTTCAAAGCAACTGCAATATAATCAAGCTGCTGTAATATAATTAAAATAAATATCATACTTGCAAAGTTAATCGCTAATGAGAATCCTTGTTTTGTGGTCAAGAATTATTCTAAGCTCGGAAATCTGATTGATGGGGTGGGTAAATCCATTTAAATCGATTAGTATATAAATATTGAGATAAATAGTTGAGACTACTTTCATTTCGAGATAGGAATAACCCATTCTCTACTTAAATCAATAATTATTCTGTATTCTAATTTGGCTTTATTACCAATATAAAATATGGAGAGAAGCGTGATTTGACGAACTTTGAAAGTCGGGATGATAGTAAGATCTTGAATGCATGGAGAAAGTATTAGCGTAACTGTCTTATTTGTGAAATATTTAAGATCAGCTGTAGTGAAAGTGCATCGAGAATGAGGTGTCAGGCAAAACTCTGGATCTGAATGGGTAAATTGGGGTCGTAACCGAGTGATGAATGACCGCGCGAAACAAAGTTTATCTTGTTTTGTAACAGAAAGCAGAAAAATAACAGGTAATAAATTACAGAAGATCTCAGCACAGCCATTTCAAATTATCCTTGAGCACTGTGTGCACCGTACCGTGCTTTGTAGAGGCTAAGGCCAAAGGGTCAGTGTGAAGAGTACGAAGTGGTCGTAATAAAGAGGACGCTCAGTGTTGTAATGTGTGTTACAAAAAACATTTCTTTTGCACTCATGTCCGCATACATTTATGTTGCGGAGGATCAAAATTGGCATGTCATGTCTCCACATCACCTCTGTCGTTAATTGTTCATTGTGTAACCCTAGTGCGATGTTAAAAGCACTCTACCTCCACTTCATATATCTAAGGCCCCGTTCACAACCTCAGTTTTACTGGAATTCAACTTCTCAAATTTTCCCCATTTGAACCGGTTCCTCAAAAGAGGGATTAATTTCTAGGATTAGAAACAACCCTTCTTAGGGCTAGGGTTATTCCGTCTAAAATTAGGCTGACCAGATCAAAGTACCTTTATAATAGAGAAGCATTAAAAATTGCTATAATTATCAAATTATGGATGTATTTTTTCATTCCTAATAAATAAGGACTAAAATTAAAGTGTTATTGATTAATAATTTACTTTCTACAATTTTTTAAAACTTAGAAATATGCCTTCAAAAAAAAAGGGGCGTCCCCATTTGTCCCCAGAAAAGGGGGACGCTTGGTCAGTATATCTAAAATCCGTCTTTTACCCACAATTTCTTTCGGGTGTAAAAACAATAACACTACTGTGCGCTGCGCCGTATTGGATTTACCTCTGTTCGCTTTCACTTATTTGCTTTTAAGTTTGTTTTTGTTTGTTTGTTTGTTTACTTGAAAGATGTCTAGCAAAATTATGGGTAACGCTCGTTGTTTCAGGAAGAGACAAAAGCTTTGCTGAATTTCTGGAATTAATAAAATATTAAAGACCAACTAGATGAGCAGTAAAGGATAAAGAAGTTCATAAACAGTTTGCCCAAAAGATAAGCAATTCTAGGTTTTGTCGAACGCCCATCTAAATTAAAACTAGAATTAAGAATTTAAAAAAGGCTTGCAGGGCTGAAAGTGACCGATTGGAAGCCCCAGGTGGTGGTGGAAAAGTCATATTCTTATTATTACTATTCTTATTATTGTAATTATTATTCTTATTATTTTAACAAATTTAAATGCAGTAGCTTCTAAATGGTATTGATGACTTTAAACGACAAAATAAATGTAAATAAACCTAGCCCATATTCAGAATTAAAAGCTGAAATTAGTGTTTCCTGGCAGGAAACTTTAATGGAAATTTATAGATTAACTAAGTTTTTTTTTTTTTTTTTTTTTTTTTTTCCCTTGCAGAAATGATGCTAAGCTAAACAGTCGTTTAAGTTACTCGTTTAGGTTTATAAAAATTTCTTGGAAAATAAAATTATTGCTAAGAATTTTTTTAAATTTAAACAATTATTGATAATTGTTAGAAAGCTATATAGACAAATAATGTAGATCTGAAAAATTATATGTAATTGGTAGAATTTGTTGTTTCATTATACATTTTCTGAACCTCTATGAAAAAGCCACCTCTCTGAAGGACCATTTTTGGATGGTACAGTGAGTGCCCCTTTACTTATTTCGCTTTAATGTGAAGTACATTAAATACATAATTGGTGGGGAAAAGGCAGCATAGCAGTGCCACCTGCTGGATGATTCCCTACGAAATGGAATAACAAATTAACATCAAGATCAAACTAAATATAAACTTCTGTGCAAATATAAGCAAAACAGAAGCTGCAATACAGCTTAGCAGTGCCACCTTCTAGTCAATTTACTCTAAAATGTAATCAGTACCAACTCATTTCAAGGTCTAATTAAATATAAAGTTTTCTTGGATTCCGTTATTATGTATACAGAAGAAAGTAAGAATAAAATAAAATCATGTAACACTGATGTTTAATCTCATGCGGCTTTTTAGTAGGGACTTTCACATTATAAAACAAAAATATTTATCTTATTTACATAATTTAGCTTAAAATTCGACTGAAAAAAAAACTTTATTAAACAGAAAAGTACCTTGATGCCGTATAACATATATCCCTTTACCCTTCTTTGGTTTCGCACTAAAACCAAACCTTAGCTTTTTTTTTTTTTTTCCGCAACGCTATTAAAATTAGGATTAAGGCCAATTGGCTCCAGAAATGTTCTAACCCTGGGCTGTGTATCATCCATGGGGGTCTTTCTAATATGTGCTACTCCGTATTAACGTGAATTTTGGAGAAAACTACGTAAAACTGCGAACGGTTATGTTGACGAACGTATCTGTGTTCGAACCCAGCACTACCCTCCAAACTAGCTATGAGAGCAGAACCACTTTGCCACTGGTGGGGATATGTAACATGTCAGAAATTTATTTATTTATTTATTTTAGGGCCTGGTTAGCAAGCAGTGGATTTTCTATTCGTCATATTAAACCCATAAGATGTATAAATGTAATGCATGTATGCGACGATCTTTCTTAAGTATAATATTTTTTCTTATTTTTATAGAAGAAAGTAAAAATAAAATAAATTGACTAAACATAGAAGTTTGATCTTTTCTGTGTTTTTGATAGGGATTTTCACATGTATAAGCATAAATATTGATCTTATTTATCCTAAAAGAGATAAGACTCTTCAGAAAAAAAACCCACTACCCAAAGAGACTATCTTCCCTTAGGCCCGAGTCCCTGGTGTAGATAATTGATCTTAATCCAAACACAACACAATTTTTGAAATTACTTAATTTTCAAAAGAAAATATATAGTGACCTTTAAAGGGTTGATTCACTTTTCGTCACATTTTTTGTTACATTTATCAATTTTGCCACCTTTCTAAAAGCCTTTTTACACTTATAAACCTGCCTTTCTTTTTATAAACAAGCAAGAAAGCATAGCAGCGCCACCTGCTGAAAGATTTACTCCAAAGTGTTATTAGGATAAATTCTCATTAAGATCCAACTAAATATGAAATTTTGTGAAATTATGTACAACAAAAGATGTTATATAGCTATATGGGAGTAATTTGCATCATAGTAGCGTCACCTGCTGGGCGATTTACTCCAAATATAATCAGCACCAATTCATATGAAAATTTAAATATAAAGTTTTTCGGAACTCCGCCCATCATTTAACGAGATACAACGCCCACAAAATTTTGAGAAACCCTATTCACACAGGCATATGCATTTTTAAAAATGGTCAGATAGTTTTCATGACATTTCAATAAATGCATCGAAAAACCACAAGTAAAAAATTTTCACGAATTTAATACTTTCTTCTTGTGAAAAGAAGAAAGTAATAAAAATAATTGTTTTTTTCATCTTCACAATTTCAGATAGAAAATAATCTAAACTAGTGCCAATTTATTTTATATCTGAGATAATCTTAACGAATATTTCTTATAAATTTTTAGCTTCTTCAACTTTAAATAAGAAAATTATGCCTGTACGCTATGTAATTTTGCGGAAGGAAAAAAAAATACTGGAGAAATATTTCACGCTAAAATTATTCTGTATTTTATTTCATTGTTAAAAAAAAAAAAATAAAAAAAAAAAAAAAAAAAAAAGAGAGAGAGAAAGAAAGAAAGAAAGAAAATTAATACACTAAACAAAAAATATTTCTCAACTTTTTCAAGGATAAATCATGATTGTGGTAATTATTTTACTAAATAATTTACCACTTTTCCGTACATCTATAACAAACGGCATAAAATTTAAGCGATTGTTTTGGGTTGTGAGTTATAGGTTACTTACAGTTGAGTTATAGGTACTTACAGTTACACTGCACTCTGTCCCAACTGAAAACAGTTGTCTGTCATTGTACCTCAAGAAAGATAGTTGTAAACCGACAAAATAAAAGGAGGATTAAAAGAAGCATCGTTCAAATGCGGGTGGGTTGATTTTAAGCAAGGTTGTAAACGGTGCCTTATTGACGCAACATCTTTCATAAATTAAAATAAGCAAAACGCTAAAATTCTATAATATTTTTAAATGTTTGGTATTTGTGTTGCATGGTGTCAAGGTCAAATAACTACGAGAATTCTAGACAGGGTTGTGTGTCCTCAGTTTTGGGGGATTCTTCTTAGGAGAGGAACCAGTCTGTATTCATTTTAGTTTCGGAGAAAACCACCTAAAACTCCGAATGGCTAGCCCGACGAACCTGGAACATCTTGTCCACTTTGATAAAAGAATACTGTCAGTGAAACTTCTTCAACGTAAAAGGCCTTTTTTATTACTTGCATTTTGATTCATAAAGTTCTATATTTTACTTTTTTCTTTTTTTATTGAAAAAAAAAAAAAAAAAAAAAAAACGCTAAGTTATTCGTTTCTAAAAAATATAAGTATTTTTATTCCGCTTTCAAACTACTTCTACTAGATTTAGTATTAATGGAATCCATCTATTTATCTATATTGATCAAAGAAAGGTCATACTACCTTGCGTGTGTGTACACACAGTATTATGTCCTGGTCATAGCAGAACTCCAAACTTTGCACAAAGGTATTTTTTACAAAGTGCGCTTTCACAAAAGCACGTTTATTATTATAGTGGATGAATGTTCAATTACTGGAGATTTCCATGTGAAGATTGTTGCGTTGCCAGTTATACATGGGGGAACTCCATCTAGCACAACCTCTCCTGTAAAAACTGAATTGTAATAAAATTTTGTTCTGCATGGATTAGAAATTGTGTAAATTGGTTCATTCGTTATAATCATCTTAGAAATTTTTAAGTCTTAAAGTTACAGATAAATATTTTATTTTAAATCATATTTTCTCTGGCACTGACTCGTGTAATTTGTACCAATTTGTGTACTGCCGATTGTGACTTGGCATCAAATGCAATGTCATGCATGTTGTATCGTTATTCATTTTACTTAACAAAACTGATATTTTTATAAATTTCTAAGCAACCAATTCATATTTTGGTATTTATTCAAATTTTGCTTACTTGTTTAATTAAAGGACTTGAAATTATAATATATTTAAATTCTTCAAAAACATATGTCATTTCTCACAAAATTATTTATTCACCTACTTGTTTTTGAACAATTCAGTTTTATTACATATACTCATTACTTATGAATAAAAAAGAGAAAAATGTACGCATGTATATTAAATAAAATAATAATAATGGCATGTTAGGAAATTAGTAAAGGTGGTGGTAGTTTTTGGGTTAATGGCCAATTGTCCTAATCCTTGGTGGAGTATCCTCCGTAGTAATCGTTCAAAGGTGTCCTAGGCTGTATTAATGCAAGTTTCGAAGAAAACCACGGAAAACTCTTAACGGCTACGCCGACGAGCGCGATCTGTTTTCGAATCTGACTCTTCCCGATTACTTCCTTCAAGAGTATTTGCGAAATTTTTATAGGAATACAAATATAGTACCTTAAAATAGTGTAACACGGACAAATTCTGTACCACTATACAGTGTAGAAAGTAACATGTTCAAAACACACTAAATTATATCACCTATGGACTGGAATAGTAAATGTAACCTCATGTGCCCTATTAGGGACAAAAAGAAATTCTGTAAAATAAATGTAAAAAAAAAAAAAAAAAAATTGTTTAAATATATGTTATAAAGGTCATTCAACTGTATTGTAACTACAACAAAATAAAATTACTGATAATTGCTTTTTAACAGCTCAAGAAGTTCTTAGGGATTCTTGATATTGTAAATATCAAATGATCATTATAAACTAAAATCAAATCACACTTTTTTTTTCTTTTTTTTTTAATAAAATTCTGACGCTTAAACTTAGTAATGTCTTATCACATAAAAGTCAGTATATAGCTATGAAAATAATTATAAAATAGCAAGTATAGTTATGTTATATATTAGATGATATACACAAAAGTCCAATCATCGATATATATGTTAAATATATAATAAAGATAAAGCTTCATGGAACTTTGTGTATTATAATTGACTTGACAAATTGAGTTACACTGCCTAAATTATTTTTCAACACACTCCCAGATGTACAGGCATATCCAGAAATTGTGGAATCGTATTACGAGCATCCAAAAACTCATAAAATAATACAAAAAATAAATTCATATGCGAAAATTGTAAATTTGTCTCGTGAATACAGAGAAAAAAAAATCCAAAAAAATCATACTTGTATTGCCCCTTATATCAGAAAATTTATTACTTACTTAAAAATGCCAATAAATTAAAAAATAAAATTTATCACAAATATATTGTGTTATACACTCATTAGTAAAAAACCTAGTTGTTATTACTTCTTAACTCCTTAAAATTTTCACATTAATTTCCACTGTTCAGAAAAGAAAATATTTCACATTTCTAATTAGTGATGCCGTTTACTCCATATAGAAACTTAAATGAAGCATTGGGAATTTTGTATATATTTTAAACATTGTTCCTTGTTCAACTTTACGCACTTCTGTTGCTTCAAGAATAATAATTGAACAAACTTATATCATAATACAATAACCTCTTATTTATAAGTTCATAGAAGCATACTAAAATCCTGGAAAAGGGAAATATTTTACGAAAAATGGTATTAAATACATAAAACAGAAGATCACAATAAGCTTTTATTTCCTAAAGCAATTCATAATTTATGAAGTTGCTAATGAGATTTCTACATTCGTTTTACAACAATGAATTTTGCAACTATTGCCAGACACGAAATTAAGTTTTAAATTCATCGAAAATTATTCAGTGAAAGAATTAATGAAAATGACAATTTATGAATAGTTGAAAATTTGAGTAGTTTCACTTTCATTATTCTCTTATGCATTGTCACGAAATGCTCCGTTCTAAATTCTAATTGTAGCACGTTAAAATATTTGTGCTTCAGTCCAATTATGAAAGTTTGAATATATCATTTAAGTTGAAGCAAATAAATTATTTAAATAAATAAACTACGTTATTCGCAAAAATTTTACCTATTTTATTCTAACATATCTCAGTTGCACAACTGTGTTATTCTCATCATTTTAAAAATTACATATAAGTTTGTAATTATTTATTGGGTAAATTTAGGTTAGGTGTTTTTTCTTTCTTTCTTTATTTTCTTTCTATATTTGTTTTTATTCATTTATTTATTTGTTAATTAAGTGTAGAACGCAATCACACTATAAAATCTGGAGAATAATTTTAATTTCAATCACAAAAACACAGTAAGGAAGCGCCACCTGTTACGTAATTAAATTAAAGATACATAAGCACATTTATTTAAACGATAGTAGGTCAAAGTTGGTCAAATTTTATGCTACAGAAGCTAAAATATAGCTATAAAGTACAGCATGAAAAATTTAGCATAAAACCTTCATATGTTGAGTCATATGCAAGAACATTAAATCATCGTAGTTATCAAGGAAAGCATTTTTGCATATCTCTTGTTGTGCGATTTTATGCTAAATCTTGACAGTAAATTTTATAGTTCATCTTTAACAGTGTAGTGTAGCAGTGTCAGAAAAATAATATTTTCATAGAAACATAATTATTTTATTTTTATTTTATTTTATTTATTTATTTATTTTATTTTATTTTATTTTATTTATTTATTTGAATAATTATATTTCCTGTAATAAAAAATTTGTAATAAGAAGTTGAGATATTATGCTTCGTTTTTTTAAAAACTAAGATTTTTTTTTTTTTTTTTTTTTTTTTTTTAGCATGGTAATAGTACCTATCAGAAAATATTGATATATATATAAACTCTTTAACATTTCCAAAATTTTAAATAATTTAATTTGAAACTCTTGGGCTCCAATTAACTTTAAATTTTGAATTTGAGTGTAAATTCAGACAAATAATAAGAATACAGGTGATTATATTTTAAATTCACCTTTTAAAAGCTATAAAATAAAGATGAACCACTACTCAGAACGGTCTGATATTTGAATTGGGCATACTCGAAGAAAAAGAAATTCGTATGGCATAAAAATAAAAATCAAATGTGAACATCACATGACTTCCTTATACATCCATTGAAATATGCATAGGGTTACAAAAACATCGACATTTTTTGTATAAGATTATAGTTAGGTTCAAGCAGATTCCACTGTA
Source organism: Salticus scenicus (assembly GCA_963930645.1). Lineage (NCBI taxonomy): Eukaryota > Metazoa > Arthropoda > Arachnida > Araneae > Salticidae > Salticus > Salticus scenicus. The sequence goes on from OZ005652.1 coordinate 239,285,851, forward strand.
TAAACATTCCTGAAAAGAAGCCAAGAAAATTACGACTCCAGCGAGCAAAATCACGAAAATAGGTTTATTATATCGAAGAGAACGAACATCGCATATTCTGGAACAGTATTCACCACATTATTACAGAATCCCTCATCGGCAAATGCCCAGTTTAGAATTCAGTAGATTGTATATATTTTTTCCCCTCTTTAGCGAAAATTAATGATGAGAAATAATACATCATACCGGAAAAATTAACCTGATTAAAACTGAGAAAGGGCTTACTAATTCTGGCTACACTGAAATATATTTCCCCAGATTTCGTCGCAAATCTCGCCAAGTCATCGTTTTTCGTCAGCACAGATTTTGGTCATGGCGCAATTTTAGATACTTGGCGATCAAATTTGGCGAAAATTTGTAGTTTAGGGTTGCCAAAGTTTGGAAGCTCTAACTTCAATAAGAACAGAGTTCTGGAATTTTACGGAAAGATTCATTGGTTTCTAGCGCACTACTAACGTCTTTGAAAGTTCTATAAATGATCAACAAGATCATACAAAAAGAAGAGTCATTGTTGATAATTGTAGACTAGAATTTGTTAATTTCTTTATGTGCTAATTTCTACATGGTACTACGGTAAAAGTTAAAGCAGATGGCATTTTTTCATTTCCATGCAGATGTTCGTTGACATAGCGTCAAATTAAGTAATTTGGTAACGAATTTGGCAAAAAAAAAAAAGAAAAAAAATGGTAGTTTATTATTTTGAAATTCCATAATCTCTAACTTCAGTAAGAGTCGAGTTCTGGAATTCACTGGAATAATTGATTGGTTTTTAATAAAGAACTACTTTGAAAATTCTATAAATGACTGACAAAACTCCCGATGAATTCAAATTCTACTGACTTCGAACTATGCAGTTTATCATTGTTCTTGAATTAACGAAATTCCTGCTTTGTAGTGTATTAAACCCTATTTACTTGACTTCTGTAATACAATCGACTGTTTTATAGGATTGTTTATAGAACATTCGTCTATTATTAATTTTTGAGGTACAGTTTTAATTCAACTGTTTCTAGAATATTAATTAAATGAAATACATTCGTCGACTAGAACCTGCGTATGTCTTTAAAAATTACTTTCAACAGGGAAATATGCCGACAACTTTCATAACAACGGGCACTATCATTAGCTTCTTTAGAAACCTCTATGACGATAGGTCATGTAGAATGACCCAAACCTTCGTATTTTTGGTCATTATGAATAAAAATTTCGTAAATATCTCTAAAACGGAAAGTCAAAGAAAGACCAAAAAGGAGAGGTGCACAGTTAGATGTTATAACAAACCTATATATCAATTTAAAACATTCTATGCCCAACCATTTTTTAATTATAGGAGATACACACATACAAATATACAGACGTCAAGAAAAATCATGTAAAATCATAAATGTTTCTAAAACGGGAGCTCGTATCAAGACCAAAGTTGGAGGGGTAGAACTAGACATTGTGGCAGTCACAAACAAAAGTTACAATCATTCATTTTTGAACTATTCGAGATAAAAAATGTAATTCGCAAATCCGGATTACAATATTTCTTTATACTTTGTAATCGATATGAGAGTCGTTCGCACAACCACGTCATTCCAACACGTGCATGTATAGGTAGCACGTATAGGGTATTATATACAAAAAGGCGCACTTCTGCACATTGAAAAGGTAGCAAAGCAGCTAGATACTCAAAAGGCATTTGGCAAATGAAAGAATTATCATCAATCACTTCCTAACAGCGTGGCCGTCAAAGACCACCAGATCCCCGTATCTTCTGATTGTGGAGTTGTCTGAAAAACGTTTTATTCAGTGGTCTGGTCAACTTAGCGGAATTAAAGGCATATACTGCTGAACATATTCACAATGTGACCTCTGATACACTCCTATCTGTTATAGAACATGTTTTTTCTACGTTTCAGCTTGTGGCTGAAAATTATGGACAGCATATTTATTACACATATCTTTATTAAGTCTTGCTATGATTAACGACTGATTTCATTTTTTCTTTCTTTTTAATTGCAGTTTTGGTCTTAAGACAGTTAAAACTGATTTCATGATTGCTTTTAATGCATTTGTTGACCTTGTGATAATTAAAAGCGGATTTTTCCTATCCGATGTGGTGTATGGGATTTAAACTAACAGTGTCAAAAGTGTTGAATTAAAAAAAAAAAAAAAAAAAAAAGATACTCATGCACATTAAACAGTACAGTTAGTTTAACGTACCATTCCCGTCATGAATGTTGCACTGCGATTCAAATTTCATTCTTGTATAAGGATACTCATAAAATAAGTGTGTGATGTAGTTACATTTTTATTTTCTGAGCATATACAAAGTAATGAAAATATTCTATCAAAATTGACGCAGTAATGTCTCATAGGACATTTTGGTCTTTAGACGATATATCGAAGTAAAGAATTCATAAGTGGTTAAATTCTATCGATTCATATTTGTTGCATTAATAGGTACGAAGAAAGTTCCCAAGAGCTTAAATGATTGTGTATTCCTTCGAAAAAATGTAGCAGATTGACTAAATGAATCTTAGATGTTTGCAGAAGTTCGATTAAGGATATTGACGCATACTGACCTGAATATTTTACCTACATATATGTGGTCATAAACAACTCCTTCTCTTCTAATGTCATCACTAAAATAAATGTATCTACACTGAGAAAAAAAAAATATACCGCCTTCTTCTAGATTGAATAAGTGGCCATTTTCAAAATCCCTTAACTAGAAATATAGATTTCCGAACTATGCGCGTTAGGCACGCCAATAAACTGAATAGACGAAATGATTGAGAATTTCTAGTTTACACATTTCTAGATGGCGAAACAATATTCTGAATATTCCGAAAATTCTGAATATTTTGTATTGCGAGAAATTCTCGCTTGATTTTCTAGAATAGGGTCATAAACCAAGATTATAGTTGCTGAAACCCGCCTCTTGTAGTCTCATTTATTTGCAGAGATTTTTAAATAACTTTGCCCTCGATAATACAGGCAAACGCTCTGGAATTCTAATAGGGGCTTCTAGGACTCGCTTTCCAAGAGGACTAAAATTTATAAGGATGACATGAATCTATTTTTTCTGGAGCCACAATTTAGATTCTAGATGTCAGTTACAGAATTTTTTCTCAGTGTAAGCAAGAGGATGACCACCGGAGGGCACATTTGCAAAAGAAATACCATGAAATAATTTAATGTCTAGCACTAAAATAAACAACGAAATACACGACAATACAATTACACGGCGAATTAGCATACGGTAATGTATCGAATTGTGAGGCAATATGTCTTAAGAAGTTAAATAGTTAAAATAAAGAATAAACTTGTATCCATCAGATTTTTCTCCATATAACATTATTAAATATCAGAGATGGGTATGCAACAACTATATTACATTCAACAGCCTGAAAATAAATAGGAAAAATTTTCCTATTTATCATTAGAATTCATGTTGCAATCAAAATGCATTAGAAATTCAGTCAAATTGTCAAACTGACTGTCAAACCACATTTCTTTCTTTCTTTTTTTTTTAAAGAAAATAAGTTAAAATTCTTTAAAAAAAAAAAAAAAAAAGATTGTTTAAAAAAAAAAAAAAAAAAAAAAAAAAAAAAATGGTTTGACTCATAATTTGTACGTATACATTAAACATCTGTCTACCTGATGGTGTCATTATAATAATATATAATATCTTTACAAGGATAACGTCGAATGAAAGATATATAACATAAAATGAAATAACATATATTCTATTCATTCTACATCACAGCATAGAATGAAAGTTATTAATATTCCTATAAACAAGTGCTCCTATACGCAAATATATTTTACTAAATGCAATATGATGCCTGAAATAAAATTTCCTACCGCAATATGCTTTATATTCGATTTCAATACATAATGAATGAAGCCACTAATTAGTTTTCCATATTCAGTGTCCGAGAAGAATTATTCGGTAGCAATGATTGGACGCGGAATTAAGTTTTGAATTACAATGAAGTTATTTAAGGAAAATATTCATGACTGATATTTTTGAAAAGCTAAAAAGTTTTCATTCGGGGTATCGTGTATATGTTACCTAATACTTCATATAAAATTGAACCAATTGCTTAGTAAAGAATTCGCACTTTATAAATATGGATGTTTTGAATTACGCATTAAACATAAAAAAAAAAAAAATCTTCATTTTTATTTACTGGAAATAAAAAATTCTTTAAGTTTTAATAACATAATGATAAAAAATATTAGACTTTTTAATAAATTCTTATTCTTAGAAATATATATTTGTATGTTATAATATATCATTGTATAAATTATAATTTTAATTAAGTTATTGAATACACTTTAAATTGCAACTTAAACAAAGTGTTAAATTTTAAAATGAATTTCTTTAGCAAAAAATTTCTTTTAAATTTCTTTTAGTACTATTATGCAAAATTAAATATTTTTAAAATATCAATATATTAAACAATTTGATAATATGTTAAATGGAATCTTTTAATACATATGGAGAGCAATGGTATCAATAAAGAAATATATTCCATTTATATATTCTTTTAAGAGCATTTTTATAACAGCAATGGTATCGATAAAAGACTGATCGCTTTCGAATACAACCGTCAGCTATGGCGGGATTACGGAACAAATAAAAATTTATCTTCTATATTTTTCTATTACGACCTTGAATACGTTCTCGCTCTTTCCTCACAGATGGCGTTACCAGGACTACGTGCATGTAATTTCAAATGATGACGCACCTACAAGGAGGTACTGTTAGTATGCTTGAACTTCAGTGTATGTTAATTTGCCACAGTGTAAGAACATTTTTTTCCCTTAGTTCTATATTTTTCTACTACGATCTTGAAAATCCAACTGTTTCCAAATAGACGACATTACCAGGACTACGTGCATGTAATTTCAGATGGGGACCCAACTACAAGAAAGCATTGTTAGTATACTTGAACTTCAGTGTATGTTAGTTTGCCACAGTGTAAGCAACAATTTTATTTCTTAGTTCTACATTTTTCTATTACGACCTTGAATAAGTTTTCGGTGTTTTCTAATAGATGGTATTACCAGGACTACATGCATGTAATTTCAGATGGTGACGCATCTACAAGGAGGTACTGTTAGTATGCTTGAACTTCAGTGTATGTTAGTTTGCCACAGTGTAAGCAACATTTTTTTTTTCTCTCAGCTCTAAAAATGTCGGGTTTTGCTCCATTTAAAAAATATATGTGGGGAATTTTATTGCACTATTTTATTCAATAGAAATCTACAGCTGAAGCGCACAGAATTCTTGTTAACAGTTATAATGAGCATGCTCTTTAGAAAACAACATTCAGAGACTGGTTTCGACGAATCAAAAATAATGATTTTGTTCTTCGAGAAAAATAACGCTATGGCGCACCGAAAAAGTTTGAAGACGAAAAATTGGAGGAATTACTTGATCAAAACCTATGTCAGACGCTAGATGAACTTGCAAAATCCGTACGAGTAGAAGACACAACACTTTCGAAACGTCTGAAAGCATTAGAAATGACGCAGAAGCAAGGACGTTGGGTGGCGTACAAATAATAATAATAATAATAATAACAGCGAGAACTTGTTCAAAATCCTAACATAAGACATAAGATAATTCTTCTTTTAAACTAATTAAACTTTATTTTATAAATGAACTCTGCATTTTATAGTTACAAATATAGGGTTCTTCACTGAGGTGAGGAAAAGAAAATGAGGTAAAAGGTTAAAATGCATCACTTAGAGCAAAGTTGTCTAACTCGTTTTAGAACCTCAATTTCATTTTGAACGACATTTTTCAATTATTGTAATGCTTTTCAAATTTCTTAATGATCTACTGAAGCCTTTCCTTTATTAAAAATCATTTTGGGAAATTATTTTTAATGATAACACACCAATATTCTGTGGTTTTTCAAGACATTAATCTACAAGCATTATTTCTAAAAATCCTTCTACACCTACTTTAAAAAATATCAAGCACTTTTTTTTAAAGAAACAATTAGAGAATTTTATATTGTTTAGCTTTTTAAAACTTTTATAAGTGTTATTTATAAATTACCTTTCTTTGTAGCAATTCCATATCCTTTGTTATCTAGTAGCCCTCCAATCTGTGTAAGACTACATTCTCTTTCAGTTATATATTCTATTGTAGCAGACTCCATGAAAAATGCATAACTACCAGTATATACTTTCTCTTTACCTTTGGTATTGTCGGGTACTAGATTACTAAGATCAGAAGAAATTGCTTTCCACATCTCCTGGTAAGTCGGTATATTTGAATCCTGAAATTAAAAAAAATATATCAGTATTACTTGAACTGCATATTTGGGACATTCTTGTTAAAATATTTATTTTATATTAAAGAGATTTGGCCCCTTTTATTTGGCATCACCGAAGGTTTCATATGAATTCCCATTTAATATTTATAAAATGAGCTATATTACGTTTGTTCAATAAAATATATATTCAAGCAACAATTTTTATGGGTTTTGACAGATTTTTTACAGATTTGAAATTTTTAAATTACATTTTTTCATGAATTCTTGATCTCTAAAACTTCTACAAATATTTAAAAAAAACTTTTTTTTTTAATAGAACAAATTTAAAAGAATTAGGGATATATTTTGATATTTATTAATTAGTTTTTGGAAGGGAAAAAAATTAAGTCCATCTTTATGTAAAACTTTGCAAGAATACATTATTTACTCCATGTTCACTGCTATTTTGAACTGACCAACTGTGCTTTTAACCTATATCTGCTTGTTAAATTTTTACATGTGTCTCGTTTTTCATAACTTTGAGTTGCCTCTTTTTCAATTATAATTTTTTAAGTAATTTTGGGTTTTTATTTGTAGTGGTGAGTTTATTTTGATCTACGTTTTTAAATAGTTATTGGATTATCATTTTTAGTGAGGTGTTTTATTTTGATCTTCGTTTTTTTCTGGTTTTACTATGGGTGTTTCGGGCCTGTGAACAAAGAAATTCTTAGCTTTTGCGACAGAAGCTTTTGTGACTTTTACCTTTTGTGAAGCTTTTTAGCTTTTGTGACAGAAAAAAACATCCATTTTTTAGCATATTTGCATTCTACCAGGCCCTTGAAAACGTTAGAATGCAAATAATGATTTTTTCTCATTCCAATTTGCTATAATTCATTTAGATTTTACTTTATTTCTTTTTTGGTTTGATTTCGGTGGTCTTCGCTTTTGATCAGAATAATTGTTTGAGTACTGAAATTAAATCATCTTTAAATTTCAAATTTTTGCACTGATTACATTATTTTATATATATATATATATATATATATATATATATTTCATTTTTTAAGTAATGCAAAATCCATCCCTTATTCTTTTAAGTAGGTTTTGTTAAGCATCTGAAAAAGATATGAAGCCTTTTTTTCAAATATCTGTAGAAGTTTTAATATTTTGAAGATCATAAATTCATAAAAAAAGTACAAACTGAGAAAACGCGATTTATAAAATCTCGAATCTGTAAAAAATCTATCAAAAATTCTAAAAATGGTTGCCTGAATATATATTTTATTAAAAAATCTAATATATTTAAATTTATAAATATTATAAAATGAAATGTAAGCTTTAGCATGAAACTTTCAAAGATTGGAAGTTAAAGGTGTCACCTTATTTTTTTTTTTATCAAACTAAAGAAATATTGTTATATTTGAATAAAAAAATTCTAAATTATGCTTTTTTCGGACACATAAGCTTAGTTTTTAAATCTAAGGAATAATAATAATGATAATAAAGAATTTTTTAAATATACTGAATTTAATTCTTACACTTCTCCTCTTAAAGTCTTCTGATTTTTACGCCTATGACAATCAATACTAAACGATGATATTTGTTACTGGATTTTCGTTATCATAGGATCTACTCAACATAATCACTAGTGCTCTGTTTTATAGAACACTTGGAAACTAACTCGAACTAAAGTTACCTTGTTCATATTCCGTTAACAAAAACAACATAAAGATATACTTTTTTTTTTTTTTTTTTTTTTTCAATAATAAATTTTAAAATATAAAGAAATTACAATTCCTGTATATTTAGCAGCTAAAAAATTTTTAGCTTTCATAAATAGTTATTTACTGTTATAAATACTAGATATAATATTTTTTTTCAGTAGCTAAAGAAATACTAAAGTTGCATATTTTTAAACCTTTTTTTAAACAATTTTATGATTGATTCTGTAATAAACAACTGCAAAAATATCTTAAACTTAGAAAATTCCTCTTTGTCATTTCTTTACCTTAAAAAATGTCAGGGTAGATCCGCTGTCCACACATCCATACTTTATTTTCTTCTGTTTGGCAAGTTCAGCAGCATTACTGAAAGGATAGATAACCCGTTCAACTGTCAAAAATGCAGCAAGGTTTGCGGTATAAGAAGACACCATTATAAGAGTAAAAAAATTCCAATAGCTAGCGATGGTTCTAGTTGAAAATGCACTAGAAAACCAAAAAAGTGATTATTATTAATATATATATGCATATTAATCACTCGTTTACTTTAAGTTGTCATTCCTGATATCATTAAATTCACTCTACTCTGGGTAATTTATATGCGTTGCTTATTGTCGCCTTACTGTTTAATATTCTAATATTTCTGTAATGTTTATGAGGTATGCACAATGCATAATTTTTCTTATTGTTTTCTTTTTTTGGGATTTTGCCCACATTCAAATCAAAGTGATATCATAAAGCATTTTTTCCCGTTCACTAAGCATTTGTAAAAAGATATGATATTGACAAGGCGAGCCCAACCAGTGGCTGAGTGGTTCTGCGCTCAAAGATGTTTAGGTGGGATGTGCCGGGTTCTATCCTAGGTCGCGTTCGTCAACCTGGCCGTTTTAAGTTCACCGTGGTTTTCTCGAAAACTCTCTAAATACGGGCCAGGACTCATACCCAAGGAGGGCACTTCACATATAAGCCTCGAACTAAAGTTACCTTTTTCATACTCCATTAATCAAAACAGCATAAAAAATGTACTTTTGAATTTTTTTTTTTTTTTTTTTTTTTTTTTTTTTTTTTTTACAATAAGAAATTTAAAATATAAATAAATTACAATTCTTGTAAATTTAGCCCTAAAGTAGTTATTCTGCTTTCAGCCACACAACTACAACAACATCAACAAGGCGATAATTGACAAAAGTATCGTTTGGTACAAAGCGATTCATTCTTTAAACAATAATTTCTGAGCTCAAAATATAAAAATTTTTAATTCAAAATATTTTCCCGTGAAATAGATGCAAGTTTGAGTTTTAAAATGTGAGTTAAATTATATTTATAAAGTAGCTTTGACGAAAGTTTTCTTGAAAATTATACATAGTAAATAGGGAAATGAGACCAATATTACACTCTTTTATATCTTTTATTTTGTTTCAAACATAGTGTAATAAAAATATTTTGCCAGCTGTTTTCATAGTATCTATGCTATTTTTTATATATAAAGCAACACTTACTTTAAAAATGCAATTTTTTTACAGTTAATATAACCAGTAAAAATATAGGATAGATACAGATGACTATCCTGCTCATACAGCATTCTTACATTTTAGTAAATACGCTGATTTTTATTTTCTTTTGCAAACAGATTAAGCTAATCATAAAGTTTTGCTAATTGCCCGAAATTAACATGCATCATTGGGGGCACTGTTGCTGCTATAATGTAAGTTTATAACTCACAATGGTAAGCAGTCGTCAGAAGATAAAATTTTACGTACAAAAATTTTTAGAATTTCAAAGATGTAAAGATTCAAAAATATTTAGAACTCTCCATGTAATGATTGGTTGCTACAACAACTTCAAAATTATCGTAGTACCATTTTCGGTGAAGTCACGTTTATGAAATAATTTCTTATCCAAAGTAGCCGAACGGCTAAATTAGTGTAACCATAAAAGGCAAATAAAATAAAGATTTAAATACATATATATACAGGAAATTTTAAAGTATTACCGGTATCACCATGGTGTATTATATTTAGATAATATAAATAAAAAGCGTACGTGGAAAATGAAAAAAAATTGAACAGGATAATTTAGTTTAATTTAGCTTAGTTTAAAAAAAAATATATCATTGGTATAAGTAAACTACTTTCACCTTATATATATGTATATATATATATATATATATATATAAAAGAACAGAACGGAAAATTAAGAAAACGGATAATAGTTTACCTGGAGATTTTTTTTTAAGATGAATTCTGAACTGAGTGATATGTTAATATTTTAGAAGAATGAATAAAAATAATAATAACCCGGCATCCTGAAATTTATTTAAATAAAAGTTGTTTGAGCATGCTACAGGCTATTTTTTGACCTTACACTGAAAGCAGTATAGTGAAAACAGCATTACAGTTCTGCCATTTTCAAAGCGGTCTGAGGGCTATTGAGAACTTACATTTTAATTTCGAACTTCAACAAAAACTCTAAGATTGGTCCAACGTATCTGCAAAAGAAAATCAAAATCTACTAAAATATATAATTATTTGTATACATCCTTTATATCTTTGAATTTAAAAGTACAAATCATTCTACTTACGTTGGTATTAAGTCTGATCCTTGCTGCATAAGTGATCCAATATTGAACCAAAGACTATTTCTAACATTAAATATATTCTCAACTACAATATCATCTTGTCTACAGGGATGTGGATTGATCCATTCATAAGGCGTCAATCTACCAACTAGAAACATAACTATACTGACTGCAAAAAATGCTCCCATCAGATATATCCAAACTTCAGTTGAGAAAGGCGAGAGAAAGGAAAATAGTGACGTTACTTTCACAGTAGGCTTCTTGAAAAGTATGCTTATACCCGTATTCATAAATGGAAGTGTAAAATCGACAGCTTTTTCTCGCATATAGTTTATACTCAAGCCAGCAACTGCCATGTGAGCTTCCTAAATATAAAGAAATTTCAATGAGGAATACAAATACGAAAACATTGTAAAAGATATTTTTCTTCTAAAGAAAATGGGAAAAAATATCTCAACACATCTCATATTTCCAGTCTAAGAAGAAAATGTTTTTACGCTCAAATGCCCTATTACATAATTGTTCCTTTTTTTTTTAAACACTGCATATTTTATTTTCAAAATTTAAACAAAACCCATGTTTTTACTTTCTCTTATGTATGGTAGAGAAGGTATTGTTTTTGGGTCAAATTTTCGAAACTGATTTTGTTATATTCACACTTTTGGAGGCCTTCGGAATTCAAAAACTATGTTTTAAGAGGTCGGTCTGAGTGTCTGTCTGTCTGCCTATCTGTCTGCGTGTCTGTTATCACCATATCTCAAGAATAAATAGTAGAAGGAAGTTTAAATTAAGTATTCTAAATGCGTATCACATAGTAAAGTGATGTCACACTAAACGTTTTGTTTTAGATCAAGCAAATGGTTCGCGTACAAGGCCATCCAAGAGAATTTAAATACATTACGTCAATAAGGGAAATTTCGTTTAAGTACAGTGCAACATCTATAGACTGCCCTAAACAAAATGAAATGAGAATATATATTTTTTATATGCATAAAAGCATGTTTTGTGTAGATTATGATATATGGATATCAGTCATCATTCATTTACAGGGCTACCCAAAGTACTTAGCTATATTGAGGTTGTACTTGGAAATTGCTATAAGTGTATTTCATTTTGTATTAGGTGTTTTTTATATCAGATTAAATTTACTCACACAATGTGATATGCATACAGTTTAATGGGCTACCCTGAATTAAGTTAAATATTCTTTTCTATTGCATGTAATTGAGGAAAGTGCTTTGCCACATTTTACTATCTCGACGATCACTGCTCATTAAGGAAAATTAATTTTTCATACCCATACTGTAAACAAAGTATTTTTGAAGTTCTATTTTCAATTCTGATTTTTAGTATAATATCACGTTTTGAGGTGCCCTGATTATGAAAGTTCAATTTTTAGATGTTGATATATATGTATATTTGTTATCAGCATAACTTAGAAACAAATAACTGCAGGAAATTGAAATTTGGTATTTTAAAGTTTGTATTAGGTTTCCTCTTGAAAAATTTTAACAAGATTGGCAAGTTCGCAGGCAATAATAACAAACGATTTTTTTTCTTTATTATAAATATAAGCATTATAATTGAACGAGGATTTGGGGGGGGGGGGCAGTAGCTCACCTCACACAGAGTTATACATCAAATAAAACTATTCCTAAATTTATTTTAGATTATACCTTTTGTCCATATTCAAAAGAAGAAAGCGACTGTATCTCAGGAATTACTGCACAGAATTGCATATATTTTTTTATGTAGATGCACCTTGACCTAAATTAGTGCCTATTAACTGTTGGTGTCAACCACTCAACAGGTGACGTTGCTATGCAGTGATTTCCACAATTTAAGGGAAGGCTGTATCTCAGGAACTACTGCACAAAAATAGATATATAAAGTCATATAAAGATGCAACTTCATATAAATTAGTGCCGATCAACTTTTGGCGTCAATAGCTCAATTGTTATGCAGTGATTTGTACAATTTACGCTGACTATATCTAAAGAACTACTGCAAAAAAATACATATAAATTCATACATAGATGCAACTTAATATAAGTTAGAGCTTATCAACTTTTGGTGCCACCCGCTCTACAGGTGGCACTGCTTTGCAGCGATTTCCACAATTTAAGAAAAAGCTATATATCAAGAATTACTACATAAAAATGCATACAAATTTATATGTAGATGCATCTTGACATATATTAGTACCTATCAATTTTTGGGGTCAACTGACCAACAGGTGGCGCTGCTGTGCAGTTAATTTCATAATTTAAGAAAGGGTTACATCTCAGGAACTCCTGCGCAAAATTGCATAAAAATTTACATGTGGATGCACCTTGGCATAAGTTATTGCGAATCAAATTTTGATACTAATTGCTCAACAGTTGGTGCTTCTATACAGCGATTTCCTCAGTGTAAGGAAAGATTATATTTCAGGTTCTATCAAACAACATTTAATATATGAGAAAGCCATTATGAGACATTAAGCCGATTCAATTTGGATGTATATCTACCAGCAGGTTGTGCTGCTATAATGCAGTTTTTCCCGAGAGCGGGAATGCTATATTTCAACTTCTATGGCATAACTGTACGAAACTTGATACATGAGATAACCATTACGAAAACGCACTTTTTTAAGACGTAAGTTAATCTGTGTTTCTTTGAATATTTAGTGTTAGTTTCCTCTAAGATGAAAATCACCCTGCATTCATTATTGTAGATAATTTTAATAAATAATAGTTTTTGTAAATTATTTAAACTGAGTGAATATATATAGTAAAATACAGAAGAAAGTCTTATGGTGGTGGTCGCCACAACATACTAGTTTTTAAAGTAGATTTAATATTAAATATTTAATATTTAATACTAAAGTAGATTTAATATAATATCTTATCTTATTGACCTTACGACTTGTTGTGCAATCTGTCTTTATAGTATTGAAATGCAGAGTAAGAGAAAGTCGTGTGTGTGACACACCAGATTATTTTATACATTTTATACTTTAAAAGAAGAGAATTTAGGATTCATGAAAATTCCCAAGAAAGCTTTCATGGTTTCATACATTTTTACATCTAAGGAACATAATTTCATTATCATTTTCCTAAGGATTTCCTGTTTATATGTGTTACACAAATTATATATGTCTAGCAACTGAAACTAATGCACGCAAATATGTACCACACTTTATAATTATTTAGTACATGATAATGATCTTGAAACCTTAATGCGTTTTCATATAAAAATATATTAAATATCTTTTGAAATTAGATTATGATTCAGCTATGGTTTTGATTCTTTTTTTTTTTTTTTTTTTTTTGTCTGAGATTATTTGATGCTATTTGTTTATTACCTGTTTTGATAAGGATGTATGGAGGTAAGTATAATATGTGTGAAAATAATAGGCTTCGAACACGTAGCTAAAGAACTAATTAGCTCGATGTGTGATCACCTTTATACTGAATAACATTTTGTCATTTGCTGTCTGTAATTATATATTGCAATTAATGAAAAACAACTTAAAATTAGATCTTTAAAAAATATCTCTAAATATTTTTGGACGAATCAGACTTTATATTTATATAAGTTGCCAAGTTTTCGCATGTAGAAAATTTTAAAACAGGTTTTACTTAAAAAATTTAAAAAGAAATAAACAATATTGCATAGCATTTTATAGTTTAATTAATTGGTTTAAAATTGCATACTGCTGAAACTCTAGATTTATCCGTATACGCAATTTTAATTATAGTGCATTTTTATGTTTTAATCGTTAAACGTCATTTTTTTTTTTTTTTTTTTTTTTGAGAAAATAAAATATTGTTATTTATTAATTAAATGAATCATGGTAGTCCATAAATAGAAAATTTTTTGAAACGATGCATAATGGGCACCTGAGATCTTTTTAAATGAATAAACTAAAAAAACATTTTAAATATCCACAAAACAAATAGGTAACAAATGCTGAACTGAATATAAATAATTTAAAAGACTTGGAATAAACAGGAATATTTTCAATGCTTCAAACTGACCGCAGTCAGAGTTTACACATACTCTTATTCAATTCGTATACTACATTAAGCAATGTTTGCATATGAAACAATAATCTGGTGTGTCACTCACACGACTTTCTCTTACCCTGAAATTTAATACTATAAACACAGATTGGAGATCAAGGGGTAAGATAACGAGTATTGTTATGTAAACCTGCATTAAAACAATTCGAATTAGGCTTCGAAAAGCTTTATTTGGCAAATATTTCTGAGTGAGGGGGATCTACTACATTCCTCAACTACCGTCTCATTATTGTACCTACATTTATATAGAATTAAAATTGGTTATTAAATTCAAAAGTTCATTTAAAATTATTCAAACAACTTTCTTGAAATTTCTTTGAATACCTAAGCTTTCTGCAAATTTCTTTGAAACTTATTAATCTTGATCAAACTTTTCTAGTACACTGAGAAAAAATTCTGTAACTGACATCTAGAATCTAAATTGTGGCTCTATAAAAAATAGTTCCATGTCATCCTTATAAATTCTATTCCCTTTTGAAAGCGAGTTCCAGAAACCCTATTAGAATTCTAGAAAGTTTGTCTATATTATCGAGATCAAACCGGGTTTCAGCAACTATAATCTGGGTTTATGACCTAATTCTAGATAATCAAGCGAGAATTTCTCGCCTTACAAAAGATTCAGAATATTCAGAATAGTTTTTCACCATCTAGAAATGTGTGCACTAGAAATTCTCGATCATTTCGTCTGTTTAGTTTATTGGCTTGCCTTATGCGCATAGCTCGGAAATCTATATTTCTAGTTAAGGGATTCAGAAAATGACCACTTATTCATTCTAGATGAAGGCGGTATACTTTTTTCTCGGTGTAACAAACGAATTAACTTCAAAATGCAACATTTGGATCGCCTAAAATTATTTGTTTTTAATTTACTCTAAGTGACACAGATAAAGATCAAGCTTTAAAAATTTGACTTCGGTGTTCAGGAAGTCTGAAAATGTGTAAATATACAAAAAACCAAGCAATGAATATTTAGCTTAAAAAAAATACATTTTTAACCATATGACCATAAGGAATTAATTTCAATTCTTGAATAGCTTTCCTGGATATGGTAAAATATTAAGTGAAGCACTTCCAGTAACAATGTAAAAAAATGTTATAGCTTTAGAGAATTAATTTTATTATTCGATGCTCATATTCTTAGGCAATTAACTGTCAATGCCTGTCTGTGTAAGATAATGTGGGAGAGAAAAAGCAATTAGATATTATATATGCATAATCAATGAAGTTTTTATTTTTTATTTTTTTTTCTATTTTACACATCACTGAAAAATGACTATAGATCAACATCCCAAACTTAACCCATTTTTACATGTTCTGCAAATTAGGAAATTAATTTTATCGATAGCACTCATAAGGTTTAATTTAATTTCACATGAATTTACACAATATATTATTATATTATATTATATATTAAAAAAAAAAAAAAAAAATCCATGCATTTTAATCTGTTTCAGTAAAAGAGGAGGGACCTTATTCAATGCCTGCAATGATCCATAGGTATTTATAAGCGTTTCTGTGTGTGCGTATATTATTTTCTTTTTAAAATAATCTGACGTGTTAAACATACCACTTCCAGCCACCCAGACTCTGAGTACTGTAAAGACATGTTACAGATTAAAGGATATTATAACAAGTGATGTATACAAACATACTTTAAAAGCAATTGAAATCAGTTTTAGGAACAGCCTTATTTAATATATATGTCTATGTTAGTGGTTACCACCTCTCTTACCCCTGACTGAGCATAGTGCATGCATTCATAAAAATTTAAAGCTACAATTAAAATTTAAAATTTTATTTCAAATTATTCAGACAAATTTTACTCCTACCACTCCATGAAACTTACCAATCTTGGTCAAAATTTTCAAGTGGCAACCCCACATTTTCTTCAGAATACCCAATTTGAATTTCCTTCAGTTATTTGTTTTTATGTTATGCTGATAACAGGCACCTACACGAATGAACCTCTAAACACGTTCTTAATCAGGACAGAGCAATCTCTTAATAATGCAAAGCAATCAGCGTTGAAACTCCGCAGTAGTTTTCCTAAAGTTGGTAAAATATAGTAAAGTACTTTCATTAGTTACATACAATAAACAAGAAAGAAAAATCATGCAGTACGCATTGATTAGTAACACTTTCCAACTGTACATAATTGTTGTATCGAATAACATTTAATATTCTTTGCCTACTTTATCACACAAGAGAAAAATGTACAGATAGACTAACTGATTTTAAAATTACTCTTAGGCATTTTGGAAAGAGTTAAAAAGGCTTAACGCAAAAAAAAATGCAGCCATTAGATTATAATTGCAGCTTTTGATCTCTCTGAAGATTTTAGTGCAGCCCTGTAAATCAGAGAGTTAATCATATCATATTCTATACAAAACATTATTTTAGAATATTAACAATACATTTCAATATTTTTATGATTTTTACAGTAGAAAGATTTTTAAATATAACTTTTAAAAAAAATCTGTCCTGAAACGTAATGCAGTGGCATTTTTTTTTTTCTTTTTCTTTTTTTTTTTTTTTTTTTTTTTGTCCCTGTAAACAAATTAGTTATACAGGACCTATTAATGACATTTTAAATGGGGAACATTCTATAAGGAAAATATTTATAAAAATTACACTCATAGAACACAATGCTTTCGAACGCTTTTGGGTGTCCCTGTGCACAAACCAGAAGAGATATTCACTCCATTTTCAATATGGAACATCCGATAGTGAACTTCAATAAAATATATCAGTTTCGAGAAATTCCATAATATTTACAGGAGTTAGAGCGCGAACAGACAGAGAGACAGACAGATGGACAGATACACAAACTGAAATCATATTCACACTTAGAAAGTGTTAAAAACGCTTAATTTAAACGAAAGTACAATTCTAGCAATTTTTTATAAATAGCTCTTAATATAAATGGATATTTTTGTGCCACCCTGTAAACCTAATGCTAATCATGCTATATTCAATGCAAAGCATTTCTTTGTACATATAAATAACATATCTCAATTTCCTAAAACTTCGTGGAAAGTAAAGTTATTAAAATTTGATTTATGGAAATATCTCTCATAGAACACAATGCTTTGGAATCCTTTTAAGTGTCCCTGTACACAAATCGGAGGTGGTATTTCCTCCATTTTATACAGGAAACATCAAATAGTGAACTTGAATAACATATTTCAATTTAATTGAGATATGTCTACAGTAAAACCAATAGAAATACCTCTCATAGAACACAATGCTTTGAAATACTTCCGGGTGTCCCTGTACACAAACGAGTAGAGGTATAAACTGCATTTTCAATAAGGAACATCCGATAGTGAACTAGAATAACATATATCAGTTTCAAGAAATTCCATAAATATTTACGGGAGTTAGAGCTCGGACAGACAGACAGGCAGACAGACAGACGGACAGGCAGATACACAAAACTGAAATCATATTCACACTTAAAAAAAAATGTTAGAAAGTGTTAAAAACGCTTAACGTAAACGAAAGTACAATTCTAGCAATTTTATATTAATAGCTCTTAATGTAACGATATTTTTGTGCCACCCTGTAAATCTAATGCTAATCATGCTATATTCTGTGCAAAACATTCTTTTGTGGATATAAATAATATATTTCAATTTCCAAAAACTTCGTGCAAAGTAAAGTTATTAAAATTTGATTTATAGAAATATCTCTCCTAGAACGCAAAGCTTTGGAATACTTTTGAGTGTCCCTGTACATACACCGATGGTGGTATTTCCTCCATTTTATACAGGAAACATCCAGTAGTGCACTTGAATAACATATTTCAATTTCATTCAGATATGTCTACAGTAAAGGTATGAAAGTATGGTTTATAGAAATACCTCTCATAGAACACAATGCTTTGAAATACTTTCGGGTGTCCCTGTACACAAACCAGTAGAGGTATAAACTCCATTTTCAATAGGGAACGTCCGATAGTGAACTTGAATAAAATATATCAATTTCAAGAAATTCCATACATATTTACGGGTGTTAGAGCTCGGACAGACAGACAGACAGACAGACGGTCAGGCAAATACACAAAACTGAAATGATATTCACACTTAAAAAAATGTTAGAAAGTGTTAAAAACGCTTAACGTAAACGAAAGTACAATTCTAGCAATTTTTTATTAATAGCTCTTAATGTAACTTTATATTTTTATGCCACCCTGTAAATCTAATGCTAATCATGCTATATTCTGTACAAAACATTCTTTTATGCATATAAATAACATATTTTAATTTCCAAAAACTTCGTGGAAAGTAAAGTTATTAAAATTTGATTTATAGAAATATCTCTCATAGAATGCAATGCTTTGGAATACTTTTGAGTGTCCCGATGTCCCACCATAAACCGATGGTGGTATTTCCCCCATTTTATACGGGAAACATCCAATAATGAACTTGAATAACATATTTCAATTTCATTCAGATATGTCGACAGTAAAGGTATGAAAATATGGTTTATAGAAATACCTCTCATAGAACACAATGCTTTGAAATACTTTCGGGTGTCCCTGTACACAAACCAGTACAGGTATAAACTCCATTTTCAATAGGGAACGTCCGGTAGTGAACTTGAATAACATATTTCAATTTCATTAAGATATGTCTACAGTAAAGGTAAGAAAATATGGTTTATAGAAATACCTCTCATAGAACATAATGCTTTGAAATACTTTCGGGTGTCCCTGTACACAAACTATTAGAGGTATAAACTCCATTTTCAATAGAGAACGTCCGATAGTGAGCTTCGATAACATATATCAGTTTCAAGAAATTCCATAAATATTTACGGGAGTTAGAACGCGGACAGACAGACGGACGGGCAGACAGACAGACGGACAGACGGACAGACAGACAGAAGTCATAAACACTTTTCAACCTTGTTGGAAAGTGTTACAAAGAATATATTCACTCAATTTTGTGTAGTTCTGCGTATGATCTATAAATAATATACACACTACACAGTAAATTTAAATTTATCTCACGATGAAAAATCTAACTTTAAATGCAATTTCAGCAATTTACGAATATAGTACTAATATAACTGAATTCTTTTGTGTGGCTCGATAAAATAATGGTAAATGAATTTATTATCATATACTATACTAAACATGCTTTTATGCATACAAAAAGAAAAGTATTCATTTCATTTTGTTTAGGGCACAGTGTAAAGTTTCTGAACTATACCTTCCAGAATTTTTGCCCTATAGATGTATTGTATTTAATATCTCTTAGATATTCCTAAACACTACATTTGCTTGACCTTGTTGAAAGGTTTGGCGTAGAATCCTCATGTAATACAGATTAAGAATACCGAGTTTAGACTTTCTGCTGCTATTTATTTTCGGGATATACTAATAAAAATCTTACAAACGAATCTCTAAAAATCTTATCTCTGGATTTAGGGAATCTTATAGCATATAAATATAGCAAATCTGAACTTCAAATGTTATTTTAATGTGTTTTTACTAACTTCTTTTTTTTTTTTTTTAATAAGAAGATACCTGAATATTCTCTAACTATATACATAGAAGAATAAATCAGTTTTAAAAATATATTGTAAACTAAATGAAAAATTTTACATCTCGCATATTAAAAAAAAAAAAAAAAGTACTTAGCTGTATTATTTTCTTTTCAGGAAATATAATATAAATTAACGTAAAAGTGTTTAAAAGATGTATTACATTATTATTATTTTTTTTTTCCAAGTAAATTTGTTCCTTGAGCTTAAGTTACTTCTAAAACGTAAAAACTAAAAAGCACTTACAAGCATCAATTTCGAACTTTTAAAATCATTTTTATCTAAATGTCTTAACTACAATTTATTTTTAATGCATATCGAACATTATTCTTTAATAAGACATGAGTTAAGATAATGACTGCAGTGGTCGATTAAAGTGGAGTCATTCGTCATGTAATTTGCATTTTTAATGCGTCATTATTATGTAAAAAATATTTCGAGATAATTTTGTTTTCATCGTTTGCAAAAGATTACCTTACATTTAAAACTGCATAAAAAGAGCAGAAATACTCTTACGTTATTTGTAAACGATTAATTTTAATTGAACAATTTTAAGAAAATGTTTAAGTAACGTTTAATGCAGAAAATTTTAAATATGTATTATTTTTTTCATATCATTACTTATTTAATAAAAAATAAATAAAATAAAATAAAATAAGTTTCAAGAAATAAAGATAATTATAATAAATAAAGAGACAAAATTATTGTTCCCGTAAGAAAAATTGGTATACTTTTTTACATTCTCTAACCCACAATAATTTATTGTACAGACGGTCAAAAAAAAAAAAAAAAACGAAACACCCCCACCTATCTCATTACCAAATTATTGCAGAAACATGCAGTAGCCACCAATTGTCAAGAATTTATGTCTACTTTTATTGTATGTAAGAAAAAATGACATTGGGGGTCGTCTACATATTACAAATGGGTCCAACTTCGAAAATTCGAATGATAACCCACTAATTTGACGACAGAAAACGATTCTAGAGCATCAAAATAGCCTAGTTACAAATTTGCACGAAGATACCAACATTAGTTCCTGAGATATTTAAGGTTTTTCTTTAAGGGGTTATCTCCAAGTTTATTTTTTTTTCTTTTAGGTTAGATGAAACGAATTTATTATAGCTTTCTTCTATTATTCAATGCGTTTCATTCATCTAGAAATCTCTAAATACATCAAAAGGTATATAATTTCAATGAGCATATTAATGTGAAAATTTCGAACTATAAAAAATATTCTATCCAAAAAGATTAACACAGAAGGGTCTGATAACACCTGTGTGTGTGTGAATGGGGGGGGGGGGGGGTGGAGGGGCACCGGGATTCAAAATTGATGTTTTATTATCACAATTTCCGAAGCTTTTTATTGAAATTAGATTTCTATTATCATGCTTTTTTCCCCTAGGTATCAGACTAAAAACGAACGCGTCTCTAGTTTATTGAAGTGTGCGTATATATATCTGTGTGTGTGTGTGTGTGTATGTGGGTATGTGTGCGCATGTTTGTTAGTGAGAATTTATTTATGGTTGTGACAAGTGTTTTTTGAATTCAAAATGAGACATTTCTGTAAAAATGAAACAATGTAAGGTAAAATTTAAAGAAGCAGAATTATTTTAAACACTGAATGACATTTTTGCGAAAGTTGAAGACGTATTTGCATGTAGAATGTAATTCGTGAAATCATAAGCATGTTCTAGTCGACGAATTCAACCTCGTCTTATATAAAACTAATAAACCACATGATTTGATTTATATATTTGTTTTCGCGATCTTGGAAAAGGCTTTAAAGATGTTGATGCAAATTTGGAGTTAGGAGTCTTTTAGTGTTTAAAAACGATTGACACATTCTCATCTTCTGACAAATTCGTGTTCGCTCTTAACCCTTTATTGGCCATTGTGGCAGCACATCGCAGAAATTGAGCTTACTCAAAAATGGATAGGACGATTTTTAAAAAAGTTTGGAGTTACATGTTCTTCGGGATGCTTGAACTTACCCACATCTTCGGAAAAATTTGCGTTAATTGTTAACCCATTATTGGCCAATAGCAACATATGGCAGAAATTGGGTTTACTCGGAAATGATTAGAGGGATTTTGATGAAAGTTTGGTGTTAAATGTTTTCGAGATATTAGACTTACCACCATCTTCAGAATAATTTGCGTTAGCTGTTAACCCCTTATCGGACAATGGCAACAAATGAAATAAATTGCGTTTTTTCGGAAACTGATATAAGGATTTGATGAAAGTTTTGTATTAGATGTTTTGAGTATGCTTAAACGAATGGAAATATCCCCCTCGTCATAAAAATTCGTTGTCGCTGTCACCCTTTAAAGGACAATTGCAGCGTATGTCAGAAATCGGCTTTACACGAAAATGGACTAAGCGATTTTTATGAAAGTTCGATGTTAGGGTTTTTTCATGAGAAAAAGAAAATTGGATTTCTTCTTCAGATAAATTAGCGTTAGTTAACCCATTACCGGCCAATTGCAACACATAGCAGAAGTTGGGTTGACTCGAAATTGATTATAGGGATTTTGATGAAAGTTTGGGCGTAAGTGTTTTCCGGATATTAGACTTACCACCATCTTCAGAAAAAATTGCGTTGGCTGTTAACCCCTTATCGGCCAATGGCAACAAATGAAATAAATTGGGTATATTCGGAAACTGATATAAGGATTTTGATGAAAGTTTTGCGTTAAGTGCTTTTGGGTATGCTTAAACGAATGAAAAAATCCCCATCGTCAAAAAAATTCGCTGTCGGTGTTAACCCTTTAAAGGCCATTGCAACGTATGTCAGAAATTGGCTTTGGACTAAGCAATTTTTTTGAAAGTTTGAAGTTAGGACTTTTTCAAGAGAAAAAACGATTGGATTTCGTCTTTTGATAAATTAACGTGTACAGTTAAACCTTAAACGGCCAATTGCAATACATAGCAGAAATTGGGTTTACTCGAAAATGATTATTGGCTTTTGATGAAAGTTTGGGGTTAAGTGTTTTCGGGATAATAGGCTTACCACCATCTTCAGAAAAAATTGCGTTGGCTGTTAACCCCTTATCGGCCAATCTCAACAAATGAAATAAATTGGGTTTATTCGGAAACTGATCTAAGGATTTTGATGAAATTTTGCGTTAAGTGCTTTTGAGTATGCTTAAACGAATGGAATTATCCCCATTATCATAAAAATTCGTAGTCGTTGCTAACCCTTTAAAGGCCAATTGCAACGTATGTCAGAAATTGGCTTTACACGGAAATGGATTAAGCAATTTTTATGGAAGTTTGAAGTTAGAATTTTTTCATGAGAAAAAGCGACTGCATTTCATCTTCTGATAAATTAGCGTTTACATTTAACCCTTTACCGGCCAATTGCAACACATAATAGATATTGGGTTTACTCGGAAATGGATATTGTGATTTTGATGAAAGTTTGGGCTTAAGTGTTTTCGGAAAATTAGACTTACCACCATCTTCAGAATAATTTGCGTTGGCTTTTAACCCCTTATCGGCCAATGGCAACAAATGAAATAAATTGGGTATATTCGGAAACTGATATAAGGATTTTAATGAAAGTTTTGCTTTAAGTGCTTTTGGGGATGCTTAAACCAATGGAATTTTCTCCATCGTCATAAAAATTCGTTGTCGCTGTTAACCCTTTAAAGGCCAATTGCAACGTATGTCAGAAATTGGCTTTACACGGAAACGGACTAAGCAATTTTTTATGAAAGTTTGAAGTTAGGACTTTTTCATGAGAAAAAACGATTGGATTTCGTCTTCTGATAAATTAGCGTTTACTGTTAACCCTTTACCGGTCAATTGCAACATATAGCAGATATTGGTTTTACTCGAAAATGATTATAGACATTTTGATGAAAGTTTGAATTTAGGGATTTTTTTGGTTCGAGAAAGGTTCAGAAAAAAATACATTCGCTGTTAACCCTTTATTGGCCCATTTAACATATGGCAGAAATTAGGATTACTCCGAAATGGACAAAGGGATTTTTATGAAAGTCTGGGTTAGGGCTTTTTCATGAGAAAAAACGATTGGATCTCATCTTCAGACATATTAACGGTCAAAGTTAACCCTTTATCGGACAATTGCAATACATGACTGAAACTGGGTTTACTCGGAAATGGATATAGTAATTTTGATAAAAGTTTGGGATTAAGTGTTTTCGGGGTGCTTTAACGATCGTGCTTATCCTCATTTTCATCACTCGAGTATAGATGACTTTTGTTCTCGATTCCGAAAATTAGTGGTGAAAAACGCTACATTTTACCGAAACATTTAATTCAATTAAAATTGAGAAAGTATTTACTAATTCTGGTCATCCTGAAACAATATTTGCTGCCAAACTTGATCGCTAATCTCGCCAAGTCACTGAGTTTGTAGCCAACACTGATTTTGGTCTTGGCATCGATATTCGCGATTTTTTGTCTAATTTGGCGACTTGGCAACCGAATATGGGGAAAATTTGTAGTTGATGTTTGTCAAAGTTTAGGAGATCCTAGCTTCAATAAAAACAGAATTCTGGAATTTTCCAGAAAAATTCATTGGTTTATAGCTCTGAACTAAATCCTTCGAAAATTCTTTACATGACAAACAAGGCTAAAATAAAATAAAGTTCATTCCTCGACTAGAACCTAATTATATATTAAGAATTACTTTCTAAACTCAAAAATGTCGGCAACTTTCATAACAATAGCATTACGTGCTCTATCTATGTGCTAAATATGCATTAAAGTGCATTCATCGACTAGAACCTTTATGTCTTTAAAAATTAATTTCTACACACAAAACTTTTGACAACTTTCATAAAAATATCATGACGGGTTCTATTTACGGGTTGAATATTCCTTAAATAAAATGCATTCGTCGACTAGAACCTGCTTATATCTTTACAAATTATAATGAACTATAATTTTTCCCTTCATGGGGCAAAATCATTTTCCATTCATTTTTCCAGCGTATCATTAGACGATATGCGTTAAAATCGAATCAAATATTTCATAATACTCTCGCAAATCAAGTTTGTTCGAAAATGCACTACCACATCTGAAATACGGACTTTTCCTAAAGTAAATAATCGCTAGATAACAGCGACGTTTGCTGAAATATTTTCACAAATGTTGTTAGGTACTGACTTATGTTACGATGGAATTACATAGAAATTTCTATGGAATTCTGTACAGTTATTTCTTGAAAAACAATTGTCAAGAAATTTTGTCTTACTCCTAATCACGCAGAATGATATTTTCTAATAAAGGTGGAACCTTCTTAAAAATAATGAAAATAAATACAATGTAAAACGTATAAATTTATAGAAAACCTGAAATCTAAATATTTTTCAAATACAATATATATGTATACAGTCGAGTATCGTTAACGTGAACTCTATTAACGTGAACTACTTTTAATATGAATTATTTTCACAAACCCCGTCAAAATGAAGTTTAGTTTAGTTACATGAAGATTAGTTACTGATAGCATGAACTATTGATAACATGAAACATTTTTTTATCCAGTTTGAGCTTCCCGTTAACAAGGTTCGATTACATATAAGTTTTTTTTTTTTTTTTTTTTTTTTTTTTTTTTAAGAATAGAATAATGTAATAAAGAAATAAATCAAAGCTCAAAGTAAGACCAAAAGAGAAAATGCCATCGATCATGTTCATAATTCCTAATTTATCGCAATCTTTTTTTATAGCGCTATATTAGATCCATTAATCATACAGATCACTATAGTTCGTTAAAATGCGATTTTAAGAAAGAGAAAATGCATAACAAGCAGAAAATACACTTTATGGTGTTAACCACTTTAATGAGTAAACCATATTTTAATTATTTTATGCGGTCTTACAAAGAAATAAACTATCCTAATTACACCGCTCCCTGAAAAAGCTTAGCTCTCACACATTTTAATATTATCTAACTCATTATCTTTAATTTATGGTTACATGGCCAAAGAAATAACTTTGAGAGGTCAGAAGGTATTGGAAACTTTTACTCATATCCATAGTTTATCCATAGTTTTATCTATAGCAAAATCTATATTGTAAATTTTTGCTATACAAAGTTTTATTTACAAAAATACTAATTAAATATGTAAGTAAATAACCCTTTGTAAAAATACCCTAAATTTATTAAGTAAAAGAACTTATCGCAATATATATATATATTTCTCTTTTTTTTTTTTTTTTTGGTTCGAAATAAACTCACGATCTTTCGTCAGGGAAAAAATGATTTTTAACTCAAGTGATATTTCTCGATCCAAACGAAAAAACACATTTTTAGTCACAACGTGTAGCCCTAACGGACGTTTCGGAAACTGTGATACATTTTTTAATGTTATTTATAATAATATAAAAATAAAATCTGGAGTGTGACTCTCCTCGATTTTCTGAACATAAAGTAATGAATAGTTTCGTAAATAAATTAAAGTAAGACAAATAGTTACGTAAGCAAAAGTGAAATAATTACACGATAAAAAGAACTTTTTATATACCATGTTTTTAAATTTTTTGTTGAATCATGTAAATGCTACCAAAGGCAGCGAGAACCCGGAACAATTGACTAAAAGTATTAAAAAAAAATCATTGTTATCGTGTTTTGAGCTATTATAAAAGTTTTCAAATGGCTAGCTAGCTAGCCGGGAATTTAATTAAAAACCGATTGCAAGCCTTGTACTGGTAACGCTGCCAAAGGCAGCAGGGACTCGAAACAGGTGGCTAAAAGTATTTAAAAATGCATTTTCAACAAATTCTGAACTATTTTGAAATATTCAAATGTCTAGCTAGTCGAAAAGTTAATGAAATTTTCTGTTGAATCATATTAACGCTGCCGAAGGCAGTAGGGACCTAGAACAATTGACTAAAATTGTCAAAAAAATATATTGTCACCGTCTCCTGAAATTTTCAAATGCCTAGCGAGTCGTTAATTTAGTTAAGAAGCGATTGCAAGTTTTGTACTGGTAACGCTGCCGAAGGCAGCAGGAACCAGGAACAGTTGGCTAAAAGAATTAAAAAATGCATTTTCACCGTGTTCTGAATGATTCTGAAAGTTTCAAATGTCTAGCTATTCGGGAAGTTAATTAAATAAATTTTCTGTCGAATCATATAAATACAGCCGAAGGCAGTAGGGACCTGAAACAGTTGACTAAAAGTATTAAAAAAATGTGTTGTCACCGTGTTCTGAGCTATCCTGAAAGTTTCAAATGTCTACCTAGTCGGGAAGTTAGTTAAAAATCGATTGCATGCTTTCAATTGATAACGCTGCCGAAGGCAGCAGGAACCCGAAACAGTTGACTAAAAGTATTAAAAAATGGATTTTCGTCGTGTTTGGAACTATTCTGTAAGTTTCAAATGTCCAGCTTGTCGGGAAGTTAGTTAAATAAATTTTCTATCGAATCATATAAACGCTGCCGAAAGCAGCAGGGACCTGAAACAATTGACTAAAAGTGATAAAAAAAATGTATTGTCACAGTGTTCTGAGCTATCCTGAAAGTTTCAAATGTCTAGCTAGTCGGGAAGTTAGTTAAAAAACGATTGCAAGATTTGTACTGGACAAACAAACAAACAAGAATCGAAGTTAATAAAAACGTGGTAAAATATTACAGGGAGTTCAAGTATTTTCTCCCCTTGCTTAACTTTACGCTGTTGCACTTCATATAATTTTAAACTATTAATCATAATGATATATATTTTTTTGTCGTGTTCCTGTAAAAATCTATAAAGGCTATCTTTACCAAAATCTATACAATTCGTGCGACGGTAATGTATAACATGTGAATAAATTTTCAGTTTAATAGAATAAGGCGTTTAGATACTATCACACTTTAAAATCTTTGGGCCCATAGACCATAATGACAATTTTTCTTTCTGTCCTTGTAAAAAGAAAAAAAAAACTATACATGCTACATTTATCAAAATCTATACACTTTGTGCGAGGGTGATTATTAACATGTTTAAAAGTTTTTTTAACACAAACGAATAAGGCGTTTAAATGCTATCGCATTTTATTTTATGTGGATCCATAGACAATAATGGTAAAGAATTTTTTTGTTGTGTCCCTGTGAAAAACTATAAATGCTAGATAAATCAAAATCTGTACACTTTGTACGACGGAGATTTATAACACGCGTATTAGCTCAAAAGAAAATGGTGTAGGTATCGCAGTTTGAAAAACTTGGCTCTATAGGTTATAACGATAAAGAATATTTCTTTTTTGTTCCTGTAAAAAGTACTTTTAATTGTTAGATTCACCAAAATCAACAGGGATCGTGCTATGGTGCCATACAATATACTTACTATATTTCAACTTATTTGAACAGAGGATTTAGGTGCTATCGTATTCACTCATACACATACACCCATTCATAATCGAAAACTAGTAAAAATGAATTCAGTGTAATTCAAAAGTATAGAAATCCCATAATCTCAAAGTTCGGATTTTTTGTCACGATTACAATACTTCCTTTACATATGTATGTTCGGAAAGTAAAAATCTGATCTCTCAGCTATGAAGTGCTGTCCAACTCAAGAAATAATTTATTCTGTAATAATATTATATTATTTGGATTGGTTAATTTATATTTCCAACACTATTACTAATGGCGACTATAGAAATTAGAAATCACAATTCTTCTAAAAAAAATTACGAAAACATTATATAATATAGTAAGGAAAGAGATAAATTGAAAAAAAAAAAAAAAAGTTAAACTACATTTTTAAATTGCATGCAATTCTTCAATGTGCTCTCGTATTTCAATTTACACACGTCTAATAATATAATACAATTTATTTCAGAATTAAATTCCAATTTATTTCAGCTGAAAGAAAAAAAAAAACATTGTTGAAATAATTAAAAAAATATGAAAGTGAATTAAAACTTTTTTTCTTAATATCGTCTGCAATAAAATTCAAAATTGATTGTTGTGAATGCTACTTGTAAATACAGTTTTTAATCATTATATTGCCCCCAAACTTGATCTTCAATCGTTTTTCTGGAATATCTCGAGAACTATTTGGCCCAATGAGATGCAAATTTGTATACGCGTATTTTAAGGTGCTAGAAATCGATATCTGTTAAAAAAATTATAGGTCACAATACATAATTTTTTTAAATATTAATTTAATAATTTTTATTCTATAGATAAAAAGTATTAAAATCTTAATGAAACTCATAAATATGTTTGGAAAACCTGTTATTAACACCATAAAAAATACCAGGTTAAAAAAAAATAAAAATGTAGGAGATATGAATATAAATGTGTAATCAGACATTAACATTAGAAGCTCGAAAGTTTAGATGTGTATAACTCCTAAACGTATACACCATATGACTTCCAAATTTATATCTGGGGATGAAATTGACTGTAGAATCAATATCCGAAATCAAAATTATATGTTACCATTGAAAAAATTAAAGTTTGACACAATTTCAATATGGAGACGACCCCTTAAGCTATTTTTTTTTCCCCAATTGGCTTAAAAGAGAACAAAATTCCTTGACGAATGGTACCTTTGGTGTCTTTCTGCACCAATTTACTGATGAGATAGGTGGGGGCGTTTTTTTTTTTTTTTTTTTTTTTTTGACCGACTGTACATAAAGTACTGTTTTGGAGTCATATTTTCGAAATTGAGTTTTTCATTTTTTACACGTTTTGAGGTCCACAATTTAGATTAATTGAAGAAGAAATACAGGAACAACTAAAATCGATAGATTTTCTTATGTATCAAAGAAGTGCTGCTATAAAACAAAAACAAACTCTACAACAGCGACATGATAAGTATTATGCAGATGCTCAACAGACAGCGGTTAGAAGGCCAGAAGAAGCCTAAGAATATTTATAAGCCTTGTACTCTGAAAGGAAATCTGCTATAAGATGAGAAAAACTGTCGAGCTGCAAAATATCAGATATTGTACAAATGATTAATGGACAGCAGCTAGAAGACAAAAAGAAAGTGAAAAATGTGTCAGAAGTCAAGGGCATGCTGAAAGGGAAGCTGCATAAAAACGAGAAGAAACTAGGAAACGTAGACGGGTCAATTGTGTATATCTAGGCAAAGCCTAGAAAACAAGAAGGAACGGAAGATAAAAAGTCATATTTTAGTTCAAGTTGATGCTAGAATGCTGATGTATTTAGACATGCTGATATATTTATCTTAATGTCAATTATATGATAGATGCTGCCGTATTATACAGGGTGTTTTAAAACTCATTGGAAAAAATTTAAGGGGAGGTAATAAACAACTAAACAAATCATTTTCACCATACAATGCATGGGCAGAGAGTTATCGATGATTGCTAGAGAGCACTGTAATGGACAGTATAAAGCTCGCGTTTTCTTATACATCGTCATTTCTACTGTGGATTTCAGTAGGCATGGCGACATACAGATTTCAGGAAAAGGCGGACATGCATTTTATGTATGGTCTGGTGAATGGGAATACTCTGGTAGCCGCAAGTCTGTACAGGCAGCGTTTCCCGAGAAGACACATGCCAGACCGAAAAATACCACAACACTCTTGCAGCTTCCAGAGCATTCCCATTCGCCAGACCATACATAAAATGCATGCCACCTTTTCCTGATTACTGTTTGTCGCCATGCATGCTGAAATCCACAGTAGAAATGACGATGTGTAAGAAAACGCGCTTTATACTTTCCATTAAAGTGCCCTCTAGCGGCCACCGCAGCTCTCCGCCCACACATTGTATAGTGAAAATGGCTTGTTTAGATGTTTTCTACCACCCCTTAAGTTTTTGCCCATGAGTTTTGAAACACTTTATTTATTTCAACTCTTTCAATTTTATATTTCAACACTTTCAGAAAAACTAAAATTATTGCTTGCACATAAGTTCTATGGTTCCGTCAACAAATTTCATTGAGCTTCTGGGTTGGGTGTGAAATCCATTTATTCAAAACGTTCAGTCTCAAGATCATAGAGGATTTTTATTTATTTATTTATTATTTATTTTTTATTCCATCTCATACTTTCTTTGATGTGTTTTTCATTTAATTCAAAAATTTTAGAAAAACGCGAGCAGCACAAGCGGACCTGTTGTTCACTGATAAAAAATGATTAATGAACGTCTACATTATATTTTGTTCACAAGAGTGTGTAGTTGTTTCTGATAGTGGATTCTAGAAATCTTTTTAAAATGATATCTCCTAAATACTGCTTAGGTTGAATTTTTGTGCATTTTTATGTATTTTTCTAACCTATTTTAAGATTCGAACATTAAACAATCATGCTTTAATCGCGGATAAACACTAATTTGAAACATTGCACATACTGCCATTTTGATCTGTCACATCTGTCTGAAAACAAAAGAATGAATATTATAAATTTAAATAATTGTCGTTGATTTTTTATTTACAATTTTATTTATCTTATATTTCTATCGAGAAAATTTACTTTTTCAGTTAATTATGCATGACATGCATTACATAGTTTTTTTTTTTTAACACGCTTTTATTAACTTCACCTGTATGTATGTTTGTATGTTCGTAACCGCTCTGGGAGCAAACAAAAAATCTATATTGTAAAAAAGGACTTTCTCTGCGTGAACGCTGTGGCTGTGAGGTAAAGCTCCGCGCTACGAGCCTAAAGGTCTAGCTTTCGAGTCCAGTCAGGGGAGATTTTTAAAAAATGGTTTTTGTTTAATTCTAAATTATTTTAATTAAAGATTTAAATGTATGTAAATATTATGGTGTGTCACTCACATGATTTTCTCTTACCCTGCATTTTTGTACTAAGATAGATATTTTGTGCTTTTTAGTTCACATTTCTATAAAAGCGAGTTCTTTAATTTTTTAAAGCTATAATATTATTTCTTTTGATTTCCTTTTTACCATAAATGTAGTTCTCTATTTCATTATCTTTTATACCTTTGATGCTTTACTACTTTAGCGGATGAAGCTCAAAGAAAAACTGCTTTATAAAATAAGATATACTACTGATAAAAAGATAGTATAAATGGCTGTATTATCTTTTGTTCACAAGAGCGTGTAGGAACCAAGGAATCATTTCAAACTGAAAATATTTGACATTTAAGTAATTCCTATGAGACGGAAATGGATGAGGGTTTAACAACACACAAAAAGAGGCTTTCTTTAGTGTGATCTTTGAAATAAAAAGGTTGTATTCTTTGTGTCTGTATAAAATATTTCCTAAAACTTTTAAAGATAGGTTAAAGTTAAAAATGTATTTAATTTTATCAGTTTCCTAAACTATTGAAAATGCACGGAAGCAGTAAGTTAACTTTAAAAGGTATTTCTGTAACGTCATAATCTTAAAAGAGCTCAATTCATACCGGTAGTAATGTTTCTTTTATCAAAACAGTCGACACCGGTTATAACGTACTGTCAGGGGACCAGAAAATATGGTACGTTATAACCGAAGTACGTTATAAGCAATATTTCCAATATAATTTAGTGCCTAACGAAATAAAAAGGTGCATAATAGCACTCTCAATAATAGAGATTTTAAATAGAAAGTTTATGAGTTTTTCAAAATAAAATAAGAGAAAAGAAAAAAAAAACATTTTACTACTTACATGTTTATTTGGAAAAATAATCTGTTATTTTTCGTTGTTTTCTTTGATTAGATGACACAGAAAAAATTACATTTTCAATATTTATAATGGAACTTTTCAGAGTCTCTGAATAGTCAGTATGGAATTCAACGAACCGCTATAAAGTTTTAAAGGTATAAAGGGGATATAAGGCGATAAAGGAGACATCGAAAGACGATATCCAAGAAATTATACCGATTTCCAAACCAGAAATACAAGGTTGACATCCAGTTTTGGCTTTTCGTTCCAGTCTAAAAAGTACGTTATAACCAGATTAAGGCTTTTGCATTGTCCGTTATAGCCGAAGATGTAAACCATTACATTATATAGGGTTTCATTCGGGACCAAGCATCTGAGTACGTTATAAGCGAAAGTACGCTATATCCGAGGTACGTTATAACCGGTGTCGACTGTACTTTAATATGCTAATGGAAATTTTCAACATTAATAAATTCTTCATTCTTAAACTTATACAGACCACAAAAAATTCATTGATTTCATTTCAAAAAAATTTATTTTTATGCATAGTTATACATGTCATTAGATCATGGTCCCAGATCCCAGATTCGAATCCTGGTGCAGGCATGAATGATGTTTGTGGTGTGGAGTCCCATGTATTCAAGATATTTTGAATTGTTACTGTGTAATATGGATGTAATATGTGATGTAATACGAACAATTGAGGCCAAAGTCATTGCAACTTTAGGACTCAAAGCTATCAAATTAACACCAAATACTAAAGGTCATGCATAAACTCCTAAATAAAAAGTGTTATTAGCATACTGTACTTTATCTCGCAATGCATGGTACTTACTGATACACATACTAAAAAAAAGTACAATTTCGATCAATAAAATATTCTATACAAATATATGTTTTTCTCATAATGGATGATATATAAGTATTGAAATATAATACACTGCAAATAGAAGTGTATTAATTTCAGACAGAAATGTATTTAAAATACCAATTTAGATACATAAATGTCTAAAACACGTAAAGATACATATTTTTAGACACCACACTTGCCTGAATTTAAGACACATAAATACCTTTATAAAAACAGACTAAGTTAAGTGTCTGAATAATACTGATATGTCTGAATTTCAGACACATTACAGTTTTGACACTTGGAAATTAAGACATTTTATAATGCAGATATTTTATAGTTCAAACACTTGGAATTTCAGACACTTGTATTAGTAATTTTTTAACTTAGCAATTTTTTTACACGGATTCTATTTTAAGCAAGATGCATAAGGGGTTTAAGTTTCTTTTCACATCCGCTTCATTTAATAATATTTTATATAATAAGTGCTTAAACCATTTAGACCATTCAGCTTTGTGAAATTGAATATGCAAAAGAGCAATCTAGAACGATTTGTACTCGAGTTCTGATTAATTCTTTAATATGATTAAAGAAATAAATAAAAAAATAAATAAAAATAAATAAAAAAGCATGAGTAGTATTACTATACATAGTATTACTATACTAAAGCAAGTAGAAGATACGGGAAAAATAATGATTTCCGGTTTTCGATGAATTTACATGTTTTGGGGTTTCCTTGCATTTCAATTAACTAAAAGTGACTACTTATTTTTAAAAAAGTAGATTTATTACTAGTTTCTGCATGTATAAGAAGCAAGTAGAAGATATCGAAAAAAATTATTTCCGGCTTTCGATGAATTCACACGTTTTGAGACTTCCTTGCATTTCAATTCATTGATATTGACTACTTATTTTTTTTTAAAAGTGGATTTATTACTAGCTTCTGCATGTATAAGAAAGTAGAAAATAGAGGGGAAAAAATCGATTTTCGGTTTTAAATGAATTTACGCGTTTTGAGATTTCTTTGCATTTCAATTAACTTAAATTGGCTACTTATTTTTAAAAAAGCGGATTTATTACTAGCTTCTGAATGTATAAGAAGCAAGCATAAGATACGGAAAAATTTACGATTTCCGGTTTTCGATAAATTTACATGTTTTGAGATTTCTTTGCATTCCAATGAACAAAAATTGACTACTTATTTTTAAAAAAGTGGATTTATTATTCTAGCCTCTGCATATATAAGAAGAAAGTATAAGATTCTGAAAAATTTTAGATTTTAGGTTTTCAATGAAGTTACATATTTTGAGATTTCCTGAACTCAATTCAACCTTTTTCGTCTTTTTGAGTTCAAACACTGTTATGAACCAATGGAATTAATTTAACCGAATTTCATATTTGGTTGGACCTTCGTTTGACATGGTGCCGATTAGCTTTTGGGCTATATAACCCAACAGGCGCGCTTCCAACTTGCGATTTCTTCTCATTACAGGAAAGGCTCAACATCTGCAGTTTACCAAGCTTAGAAAAATACATTAAATAAATCTCTGCTGATTCAGTTTGAGTGCACATCGACAAACAATTGCCGCAGCTGTGTTGCAATTTAATCTCATTTAGGAGAAGACAATTACTTTTCTTTGCAAAAAAGTGGTCGAGTTTTTACCCCAGAGCGATAACAGTAATAATTAATACATCAGTTTAGAAACAAGGACATTTAACCTTTTCTTTTCTCAGTTACAAAATAATATGATCCATGATCCATGATGCATAATAATAATTAATTAATAAGTACAGATTCAAATTTTTTCCCTCGAGAATTTATTTTATTTGTAATTCATATATTTTCTTAATAATATACTAACTTAAACTACATGATTTTTTAATAAAATCACACAACCAACTGTGTAAGGAAATCATATTTATTGAAATATAATTTTTCCGACTGAGTGAAAATAATGCCTGGACCGGGACTCGAACCCCGGATCTTTGACTTACAAGGTCAAGGCTCTACCAATTGAGCTATTCAGGACGACATCCCGGTCCGCATTACTCACTCAGACAACCTTGTAGGCAGAAACAATCTGGTCTATCATTTAGATAGCTCAACAGAAATAAGCCGCAGGAAATGGAGTAATGCTGACCGGAATGTCGCTCTGGATAGCTCAATTGGTAGAGCCTTGAACTTGTAAGTCAAAGATCCGGGGTTCGAGTCCCGGTCCAGGTATTATTTTCACTCAGTCGGAAAAATTAAATTTCAATAAATATTAAACTACATGGTTTAATTCATTCTATTGGGTGATCACAGAAGTTTGTGTCCCACTTTATAGATGACTTTAACCATGATTTAATTACTACTGAGAAAAGAAAAAAATACTGAGAGACTAAATATTGATAATTCACATATTTTTCCCCATTTAAAGAATTTGAACACACTTAAAAACCTAATACTACAAGAGACGGATGGACATCAACCTTTGCCATAATATCTGCTCTTTCAGTCTTTTTTTTTTGCCAAACCCATCTTTATCTTTAGTTATGACTTGATACAAGAAACATTTGTTTTATTATATAAGATTTCTATTGTAACCTTGTTTTATCTACGCTGAAACACGATAGAACTATCAATATTAATTTAAACTTGAAAACTTCTTCACACACCATAAAAATATATGTAAGTACAGCTGGTTTCGAAAGGACGTCTCCTTCCTTCTTTAGATGCAAAAAACGCGTGCTACATACTACCTTTACTACCAAAAGCAAGACTGAAAGAGGAAAAAACCCATGAAGGAGGAGAAACACAACTGGCCAAAAGAACAGAAAAAGCATGCAATAACCAATCAAGAAGTATAGAAAACCAAAATTGTGTTCCCTTCTGATTGGTTAATGCGTCTTGCTCTCCTTTTTAGTTGTTTCCCCTTCTAATTTAGTATTGCATGCTGCTGTCCTCATGGCCGATTTTATTGCTCCTCTTCCTTGGGTTTTTCCCTGCTTTCAATATTATTTTTGCTTCCAGGGTAGCACATGTTTTGTTGCACCTGAAAAAAATAAAGCGACGTCTTTCGCAACCGGTATTCCTTACTTTTATTCTTATGACATGTGAAGAAGTTTCTAAGTTTTAAATAGTTATTGTGCACCAGTTTTTTAGTTTATTGTTATCAGAATTTAGTTTTTCAGTAATCTTTTTCAAGTAATCTATGCATTATAAAATCACAAATCACAAATAAAGTCATTCATGAAATAAGGCAAGAATTTTTTCAGTCATGTATTGTGTACCTCGAATATTCAAAAAATTGCATTCAAAAATTGCATTTATTTCCCTATAGATGGCAGAACTGTGAAACAAGAGCAAAGCTTGTGCAAACGAGAATTGAGATTCGAGAAATGTTCACTGCTGTTGTGTAGTACGAGAAAAAAAATATATATGCTTCAGCTGAAAAGTTAATCCAATGTTGAAGTAAGCGAAACAGTACATATTTTTGTAGTCAAAACGTTGGACGAATTTAGAAAATTATCGTGTATATTGGCAGTATATGGATCACATACAATGTCACGCCAAGCTACCGTGAAATTGTGTATACAGTTCAAAGGCCATCGCATATTTAACCGATGTGGTAAAGAAAAAATCTGGTGTGAAACAACCACGCGACTTCCATTACCCACTATTACTCACATTATATGCATTTTTTGGAGTTAATGTGATCAGAAGATATAAAAGTGACCTAAAGAAGTAGAAACCTAACATTTTTCTGCTAAGATAAACTTTATACACATGTAAAGCCATATAAAACAAAGCTTACATATAGCGAGGTAAAAAATAAGAAAAAAAAAATGGTAGAGTTATTTTTTGAAACACCAATTTTCGAGATCTACCTAAACAGGGTAGCTGTTAATTTTCCTCTAAGAACTACGCGATACATAAGAAAGAAATGGATTTATATAACAATTTTCGAGAAAATCGTTTGAGCCGTTTTTGAGATACCAACTTTTACCAAAACTCAATTATTGGCAGGAAAACAATAATCACATACAACAGCATATTTAAAAGTGAGTTATTATAGCGAGTTTGAAAAAAATCCGTACAGCCGTTTTTAAAGGAACGCCCTTGCGAGACCTGAAATTGAGCTATTTATACAGGACGCCTATCAATTTTCCTGAACTAACCAACTATATCATTCGAAAGGACATATAATAGAGTGTTTATACAGCAAATTTGAAGAAAATCGTTAGAGCCGTTTTTGAGTTACGGACTTACAGTCACATCCGGTTTTTCAAATTTCACCAAAATTTGGAAAATTCATCTGTACACCAGACTTGTTTCAATTCTAAAGTTTTGTAGCTCTATCTTTATTAGTTTCCGAGATATAATAGCCAGAATATTCTCCACATACATACACACATACATACACACACACATACATACACACACACATACACACACACTGACCAATTGCCAAAAACCACTTTTTGGACTCAGGGGACCTTAAAACGTGTAAATCAGGCGAAATCTCGATATCGAATTTTCAGACCGAATACAACACTTCCATTACCTACGGTAGTAGGGTAATGGAAGTAAAAAATATGAATACATGAGACAGGATGCAGTGGATACAAAACATTATTGTCAACAATCGCAGGCGTTGCGAATATTTGTTAGATGTGCTCATCAAAAAACTAGTATATGGCAATTATTGAAATGTTGTTAAAAGCATTAAAATCAACTATAAAGCATAAAGAAGTACTTTTCGTATTCATATGAAACACCTCTCATCACTAACAAGAATACTCCAAGCTATACCACAAATACTTAGGTTTATTGACAGTTCAGAATATTTTTCTCTAACCAGATTTGTCAACAACATATAAACATTTGTGCCACAATTATACTTTAATTTTATATATAAAATAACATTATGTTTTTTGAATATATTTCTTATATAGTGAAAATATTTGAGTAAAAGTGAAGCTATTTAAGATTTGTTAATTTCTCTCTGAAAAGTTTTTTTAAAACGAATTTACAATGACTTAATCAAAAGGTACTCAAATAAACTCTCTACTCAATACTTATTAAGTTTTGTGTATCATTTATTCCGGAAGATTGAGTTAAAACTTTTCTCATTTTCAAGTGCATTCTAAATTCTATTTTCACTTTTATCAAAATGTCGGTTTTGAAGAAGGAAACAAAGATAAATGTGATAAAAACCTCTTTACTCATAGCAAAATATGACATTTATTAATGTCCGTTATTGTGATTTTTGATCTTGTGAATGATTTCGTAAGTACTAAAATTGTTTCCTTCCTTAAGTAAAGTACTGTGTAACGCCTTTAATATGAATTCATCCTTTTATGTCAAATAAGTTTTTTTTTTTTTTTTTTTTTTTTTTTTTTTTTAAGGGGAAAGAAATAAATAACACTTTTTTATATAATGTACCATTTCTATGCTTTTAAGATGAAAGATCAACGGCTTATCGAATCTTAGGTAGATAAAAAAGCTGAGAGGTAAATGCACAGTTTGGTTTAATTATACATAAGTTTCAATTAAAAATTCAGGTAATATGTTTTTACAGATTTTTTTTTTTAATACAAGCACAACTAAAATGAGTAAACATAGTCTACAAATTTTGAAATATTGTGTAAATTAATATACTATTAATATAAATGACCTCTTAAAGGTAAGCTTAAATATATAACTTCGGCGAATATTTTTAATTATGACAAAATTAAAATTGTGTGTTTATAAAACTAAACTTTAAACCTTTTATCTATCAGTTTTTATCAGTCAGAATTTTATCAGCAGAATGTATGTCTATCTAAACATGGTCCTTCAAAACATTACATTTCAAAAACTGCTTCAATCTTTTATTAATTACATTATGAAAATTCGCTATACTTTAAAATAAAACGTTGCTGTCGCTGGTGTCGTTGTCTGCAAACGACAGTGTCCTCCGTGTCATGTGACGTATCAATGTGTGCCGAATACTCTAAGACAACATTTCAGCTGGGTAGAAAATTCTATTATCTTTTTTTACGAAGTTATTAATTAAAAGCATCGGATTTATAAAAGTACTCTATTTGCCAAGATGCAAATAGTCTCTCCAAATCGTTGTTCGTTTACTCTTAAGACGCCACAATTACCAGGGAATAAAAAATATTATCCATGGTATGAAAAAGAAAAAAGAAGTCAATATTGCTAATGGTAAAAAACAAATTTCTCGTCTACAAATAAATGAAAAACGTTATCTTAGACATTTGCAACGAAAAATTGAATGTATGATTGTAATCCAGCTAAAAAAAAGGAATCTGCAGAAAAAACTGCAGATATTCCGAAGGTGTTCGGAACGAAAATAATGAAATCTGCAGAAAAACTGCAGAAAAACTGCAGTTTGGAAGCAAGTACTTTTTTTTTTTTTTTTTTTTTTTTACCCTTAAACTTCGTATTGTTCCAAGTACCTTCAAATTAGCTGCAGTTTTGGGCAATTTTATTTATTTATTTTTATTTTTATTTTTATTTTTTAAGTTTTTCTGGGTATTTTTTTAGCTGGGAATTTGTCGTCTGCAGGCATCTTTTTTTCTACTTTCAGAAAACTAATTTTCTTACCGGCAATTTCTTCTGTAGTTTATTATTATTATATATATATTATGTGTGTGTGTGTTCCTTTTTCTTTTTTTTTCTTTTGTGAATAATGAAATAATGTCGTGCTTCTTTTTTATTATTAAAATGTAGTTATCCTTTTTATTTAAAAACATGTTTTAAAATATTTCGGATATATTTTGGCATAAAATATATTTTAGAGTCAAATTCAAGCTCATTTATAAATGACAGCATCTTCTAATTTCACATTAATGTATATATATATATATATTTTAACATTACAGATTTAGAAATTTCTATGATACATTTCATATTTCTGATTATGGCAAGAAAAAATTTCATTATCTAAAACTCTTATAGAGAATCGAGTACCTTTTATCTTTTGTTATTTAAAGAAGTAGGTTGGAGAGAATTAAAAACTGAAGCAGTAGGAGATTTTTCTAAATTAAAATAATAATCAGCATATATAGTTACGCTCATCAGTGCCTGACTCTGTCATGCCTTAGGCTTAAGAGATAGTCTTAAGAGATTTCCTTGGACTCTGTCTCTTAATTTTCATACTTTAGTTAATTTTAAAAAATCTAATTGTCCAATCGATAAGCTGTTTAATCCTACGGATTCAGAAAAATCGCCCCTTTCATTTGGTACCTTATTTGTTATGAATTTTTGATTGGATTTTTTTAAATAAACAGCTTTAAAAAATTTAATTTTTAATTGTTGCCATTTTTTTCAGCATTAAATTAAATATGCTTTCACGTGAAAAAAAAAAATAAAATAATAATAATAATAATAATAATAAAATAACTAGATAAATAAATAAATAAATAATTGTAAAATATTAAATTTGCACATGCATAGGAAAAAATGACGTTTATAAAATAATAATAATAATTTTAAATTTTAAAGGTAACGAAGAGATAAATAAAGTGCAAAAATTTCCCACGGGTTTCCTAGTAATAAATAATAATAATTAAATTCTTTTCAGATATTTTCGAATCTGTAAAATGTTTACCTAGATGTACATTAGAAATACATAGAAAGTATTATACGCTTAAATTAACTGAAAAATTCAATAGTAAAATGTATAAGCATTAGAAAAAAATAGGTACTAGAATTTATATATATATATATATATATATATAACAAGCAATTATATCAAAAAAATCATCGCCAAATAGTCACAATAATTTAAAAGTCGCTAAGGGAGTCATATACTAACTCAGTAATGCGAAATGGTCTAGATATTACGAATTTATTTCTAGTCTAGAAAAAATTACTGATTTTTAATATAATATTTCATAAAAAAAAAATTGGTGGTATCAAATATTATGTATTTTAATTTCACATTGAATATAGGGATTTCTATAAAATTTTATTGATTTTTTCTTGTGCTATGCACTATTAATATTCCTGTTTAGTGAAGGGCAAAGCAGAGAATAGGCGGGAAGAGCCCCGCAGCGGATAACAAGCAAAGCGAGTCAGGGGGAGACGAAACCTTCCTCTAGGATTGGTGAGCGGAGCGGGCAGAGGGCAGAGCCCTCTTGTTTCTTAAAAAATATATGTTAGAAATATATTTTTTTAACTTAACAATAATACTTTAGTGTATCATTGGTACATAAAGGCCAAAAGAGGTCGGGAGGTTAAAATTATTCTTACTTTCTCTTACCTATATATATGTATTATTTATCAATATTCAAAGATAACCGAATATCGTACTAATTAAAACTATGTTTATTTACAGATGGGATAAAATATTATATGTAAAGAACGAACTTAATCAATCGTAACATACTTAAACAAAAACAAAAACTTAAATTTAAAGAACAGATTTGTTGCCAGATTCACAAACCAATACATTACAATTTTAAGTACAACATTAAAA
This sequence comes from Salticus scenicus, assembly GCA_963930645.1. NCBI lineage: Eukaryota > Metazoa > Arthropoda > Arachnida > Araneae > Salticidae > Salticus > Salticus scenicus. The sequence continues at coordinate 239,327,943 of OZ005652.1, forward strand.
TACAGCTCATGGGGTACATAACAATATAGTAGAGAAAGTATTGTTTTTAAATCAAATTTTCGAAAATGAGTTTTCCTTTTATTTATACGCTTTAAGGTCCCCTGGATCCGAAAAACATGTTTTTAGCGGTGTATCTGTGTGTGTGCGTATGTGTGTCTCTGTGTCAGTTATCAGCATATCTCAGGAACAAATGACAGCGCGAAGCTTATACTCTGTATCTTAAATCTGTATCACATAGAGATGCTTCATTAAACTTTCGTTTGAGATTAAGTAAATAGTTCATGCATAGGGATGCTCAAGAGAATTCAAATACATTAAGTCTATGGGGGAAATTGCAGGTAAGTAGAGTTTAACATCTATGGTCTTCATTAAACCAAACGAAATCATTATATATTTTTTGTATGCGTAAAAGCAGATTTCGTATAGAATATGTTTTAAAAATCATTTACCGTTTGTGTACAGGGTTACATAAAAAACTAGAATGCAGTAATAATAGTGACAATAATTTAAAAGTCGCTAAGGGAATCATATACGAACGCAGTAACGCGAAATGGTCTAGATTTTACGAATTTATTTCTAGTCTGGAAAAAATTACTGATTTTTAATATAATATTTCTTTTAAAAAAAAACAAAAAAAAAATGGTAGCACAATATTAGATGGTAGGTACAATATTAGAAAAATTGATGGAAGTGTATTTCAGGAAAAATCAGCATCAGGTATCACAACAAAACTGCTACAGTCTTGCTTTATAAGCCTATAAACTTGCAGCAGGTTCAGCATGACAAGTCTGTAAGTTCATAACAAGACTGCAGCATGATGGCGCAAACTCCGAAGTCACCATACCAAATTTGCAGCAAACTTGTCATGCAAGTTGCACTCTTGTTGTATCAAATTTGCTGCAAACTTGTTGGAAACTAGTAGAAAAGTTAGTTTTGTCGCATCAAGAGTACTGCAAATTCACTACAACTAGCAGTCTTGTTATGTCACATCATATGCTAATGCATTGTAAACTCATATTCTTGTCACGTCACACAATCTGCAAATATGCACAAAAATGCATTACATAGCACATATTTCACAGAAGACTTGTCTCTGAACATCGTGGAAGCCCCTATGAACAATGTCACGCATCTTTCTCTGCTAAATAATACGAGCATGAAATCGTAGGAGAACATTGTTAATAACAAATTTTGAAGAATATAGTTCGATTTTATATATTCACATAGGAATTTTAATTTGAAGAAAAACGGTGCGAAAAGATTAAAATTTATATATGTATAAGTATATATATCAATTAAACGAAAGATGGCTTTATGTTCGGTCTACCTTGCGGAAGTTTCATTGCAAATTTGCCGAGTCAAATTTGTCATGGCAAGATAATATGAAGAAAAATCAAACTTGCTGTAAACGTGCATGCTATCTGGGATTCTATTAATTTTTTAGCTGTCTAGTTCGACCGACTCTCTAGTTGGACCCTTTAAAATGGTTTAATTCGCTCTATCGTACGGTTTATAAATCCACGAATATAAATCCACTGTCTTGCACAAATGGCATATATTCGGAGATTCGTGATAAAAAATAATTCTTCTCAACTGAATTTTGAACTTGTATATCAGAATTAAAAAGAATATGGTAGTGAAAGAGAAACAAAATAATTTACAATGATTTTTTTTTTTTTTTTAACAAATATGTGCATTTAAGTCTTTTCAATAGCTAAATAAAAATATTCCTTGATTAAGACAAAAAGTAATTTATAGACAATGTCACTTTTCTAGAAAAAAACTCAAAACTTATTTGAAAATTTCGCTAATAAAGATTTAGTTTCACAGTAGACTATATTTATATGAACGCTAAAATTTCTAATTTTATTTGTTTATATATATTTATATTTGTCTTTTGCTATCGACTATTTATTGATAATAATTGATATGGCATGGATAATATAAATTATTGCTCTGAAAATATGCCTAAATTGGATTTAAACTTCATTATTTATAATTTTAAAAATCTATCATAGAATTATTACATAATTTTATGACTTGTATTATCGCTTGGAAATTTTGAACTATTTATACATTCATTTATAAATCAGGATTGGTCCTTTCGATTGCTGAAAAAGAAAAAAAAAAACTTCGAGATTACAATTATGTATTCTGCAAATTTCTGTACATATAATAATATATTTTCCCGAGTGATTTAGCGGTATTTCCCCCACCCCATTCTTTTTTAAACCAGACTGGTATTAGAGGATTTTCATTATCCGATGGTATTTCATGAATATTTTTTCTTTGGTGTAGCTTGGGTTTAAAAGATTTAATTATTATTATTATTATAGAGAGAGAGAGAGACATGTTAATTGAGCCTAATTGATCGATTCTGTAAATCTGTTCTCATAAGGATATCTAATTCCTTGAACAATAAAGCTGGTGCTACAAATCTTGCATAAGTCACATTTTACAATTATGTATAATTATATAAAAAAAAAATAAAGTAACTACCTTTCATGTAAGTTTTCTCTAATTAAAATTTTTAAGGTATTTTCATATCGCTACATTCCAGGTATAGAAAAAGTACCTGCTGGCACAGTGCTAAGAGCAATAATCTGTAAAATTACGTCAAGTTATTAAAATCTAATGCATGTATCAATGAATAAGGAGGAGAAAATATTTTGCATTAGTACATACTGTTTAACTTACAAGGGAAGTATGAATCAGTAAAATTGCTATTGAAACCAAACCAATCTTAAATTAAAGAGCATGGTCGAAAACATTGGGTACCGTACAAATTTGCTGCAACAACTCCCATAGGGGCGAGATATGCCCTTTATTAGTTTTAGTTATTTCTATAAAAGCCAACAAAACATCCAGCATATCGTGAACGGACGGTGCAGTGCTAGCGTGCTTGACTACGGATACGGAGGTCGTGGGATCGAGTCCCCGCAAGGGCGTTTTGTATTTTATTTTTTTATTTCAACTGAAATATTTATTTTTTACATTTTTAATTAAATTAAATCATTATTTTAAGAGAAAATATTAATTATATTAAAACAAGTTTTTTTTTTTTTTCAGCTCGGACAATTTAATATATATTTTTTTAACCAATTTATTTATTTATTTATTAAATTTAAAGAAATTAATAATTTAACAGGAAATACTTTTATATTATATTTAGGTAAGATTTTGTTAATGATTATTTTATATAAATTATTAATTACTATTTTTTAAAGACGACATTAATAGCAAGAGTTTATCGTCTGCTCTCAATTGTATTATTTATTCAGGCAATTTTTTGCATGAAAAATCCTGAATGATGAACAGCTGTTGCTTAACTATTCGACGTCGCATTGAACTTTTATTTCAAATATTTCATTAAACAACTGTCAATTTTCGTGGTGTCGGAAGAACTGACAATAATATTGAAGACAATAACAAATTTTCTCAAAATGATTTTACTAATTTATAATTAATTTACATCTAAAAAAAATTCGAAATCTGTGTAAATATGAATTTTACAAATCAAGTAATCTCGACGAAAAGCCAAATATTTGACAAAATTTTCGTGATGAACAGTAATTGACGCTGACGTGAACAAAATTGAAATTCAAATAATTGTGATCAATCCTTTTATATTTTTCGTTCTAATTGTGAAAAATACTTATGGTTTCATGATTTTTCTACTTTTAATCATAATTGTTATAAATTAGAAACTATATTCTTATCCTTAAACATGTTTTTCTTTTTTATAAATAAAAAAATGCATTTCTTATATTCATACTCAATACTGTATTAATTGGAATACTCAAAAGAAAAAAAAAATCTTCTTAATATAATAAATATTTTCTCTTAAATTGATAATTTAATTTAATTAAAAACGTATCGAAAATATCATAAAACGCCCTTGCGGGACTCGATCCCAGGACCTCCGTATCCGAAGTCAAGCACGCTAGCACTGCACCACCGTTCACACAGCGATGTGTGTTTTGTTGGCTTTTATAGAAATTATTCAAACTAATATAGGGCATATCTCACCCCATGGGAGTTGTTGCAGCATATCTGTACGGTACCCAATGTTTTTGACCATGCTCTTTAATTTAAGATTGGTTTGGTTTCAATAGCAATTTTACTGATTCATGCTTCCCTTGTTAGTGCATTTCGTGATTGCTCATTTTGAATGAGTTATACTTTTATCACATTAGTTAATTTAAACTGAAATATTGGCATCCAATTAGTTTTTTCAAGTGAAATAATATTAAATTTATTTAATTCGTTTTATATTTATGTACTTTTGGCATTTTTGGGATTCACTTTTCTAAACTGAAAAACATTCAAGCTAAAAAAAAGTCGCATTGAAACCATAGGAACACACGCATGAAAAAGTTATTTCTGTTTCAAAATCATTGCATAAAGTAAATTACTTTTAACTTTTCCATAACCTATCTAAAAAAATTTAATATAAAAATCTTACAGGATTTTTCTGTAATTTTTATGCTGAATCACTCGAGGGGGAAAAAAATTAATTGTATATGAACAAGTTTTGCATTAGTATACGTCACAATTTTTTATCTCTTGTAACCTCAGTATATTTCCTAATAAATCGTTTTAGTATAATAGCGGCATATTGGTTATAAAATTTGATTTGTCAGCATTATTTAGAATAGTTTTACGTATTAAAAAAACTGATTTGCAAGCTTGCCATTATCGTCAAATTTGTAATTCACTGCAATAAAATTCATGCACGGACATATCGCCAAGTATGTGTTTTTTGTCACTTGGACAAAATCCTCGGTGTTGACGTACATTCTTTTACATAAGGGCATCTAAGTTAAATGGAGCTACATACTTTCACTTCCGCTTTCTGTTTATAATTTTATTATTATTATCATTATTATTATTATTATTATTATTATTCGTTAATTACATATTTCAAGTTTGAGAAACAAGAAATATTGTCTTAATGATGTAATCAAAGCTCTCTTCGTACATTTAACTCATATTTATTCTCATAACCAAAATCCGCTTCCAGCATTTCTTGATTACAAGCACTTTTAAAAAGTTTTTAGTATTTGAAAAAAAAAATAAATAAATAAATAAAATCAGCTTTCTTACTTTTTCTTCTTTTACTTCTTCTTTTTCGTTTAATATGTTTATGTAGTACAGAAATTCTGATATGTTTAAAAAGTGCTAATAACAATAAAATTGGTAATGTATGAAAAATTTGGAAGTAAACGCCATAAATTAGAAATGCATTCAGCAATGCGTTGCTGCTTCTAAGCTGCACCTTTGCTTACTTTTTTTTTTTTTGCGTGATGAAGGATCGTCCTTACTGATTTAAACCCGAAACAAATTTCGTGAGTTTTTGCAATTTATAGTACAGTCGGTAACAAAAGTCTCCGAACACTAGCAAAAATTCCTATATAAAAAAAGTACACTTAATAAAGTTTTGTTAAATAAGTCCTTGTCGAATCCCGTTTTTAATCAGTCTAAAAATAGGATTCGACAAGGATTTATTTAACAAAATTGTATTAATTGTACTTTTTTTACATAGGAATTTTTACTAGTGTTCAGAGACTTCTGTTACCGACTGTATTTTCTTTCAAAGTTTCCATTCCTCGTGTTTCAACACCAATATTTTAGGGCCGTTTTTCTCAATAACATAGATAATTTTTAAAAAGAGAGAGAGAAAAAGAAGTAGAAAGAGAAAAGGCAAAAAAACATCGATCAGTCACATGCATATTTGGTTGCTTATACCCCTCTCATGACTTCACCGATCATTCCGGTCCACTTTCGTCCCACTTTCTGACCATACTCCGAGTCTTTCACTAGTCGAATCTCATAACTGAAGTGTAGATGCTTCGCCAATTCTTCCACGAGATCCATACAAAATCCTTCGAATTGCTCATTGCCATGAAGACCTCTGGAGGAATTTCTTAGCATCGTATATGGTGGGCTCTTAAAATAATCAACAAATAAACATTTTAGGTTAAAATATTTAGCTTAAAATGTAGTTCGATCAACAAAAATATTTTTTTTTAAATTACAACTTATTTTAATGTTTAAAATCTAAAAATAAATATGCTGAAAATCTGAAAGTCATTATGTTTATGTATTCGTCAAAACTTCAAAAATGTCGCTTTTTTTTTTCTTCGTAGATCAAACTTTTTAAAGCAATAAAAAATAATAATAACACATCAGCATTATATATCCCAATTTACTGCAAATTAATTCACCATACATTTAGCAAATTTATTACAAATCCCTCTATTCATAGGAAAATACAAAATTATCATTCCATATAATAAATAAACAGTTCTCTCAGATCTGGCAAAGGTCTGATACGCCACTGCAGGTTTGTAAGCCATTACTGCCACATAAGTTAAAAATCCTTAACTCCATTTTTTTCTTAATACATTTAGTAGTGTTTCCAAAAAACTGAAGTTAGTACCATTATAAATTTCAGTATAACTCATCATCGTATTAACTTTATAATTTAATTAAAATGTGTATGTTATTTATAGATCGATTCGTAAAAGCTACAGAAAGCATTAAGAAAAGACTAGTTAGGGCTTTTTAATTTATTGTGGCAGTGAAATCATGTCAACCTGCAATTTATATTTTCAATCACCCTTTTCAAATCTTTTCCTGCCTTCGAATTACAGAAATTAATGTTATTTATTACTTCTTATTTTGTATTATTTATACATTGTTTTAATAATATTTATATTTGTCAGACGTTTATTAATTGTAGACTAACCACTGAGGCTATAATTAATAAATAGAAATTACAATTAATAAACAGTTTCGAGAACAGAACCTCTTGACACACCAAGAGGTTCTGTTCTCGAAGCTAATAGGCATGACTGGACATTGAATAAAAATGGCGGATGTTCGTTCACTGACCACTCGATCGCCGTCAAACATAATAAACTTTTACCAGAGTCTGACAGTTTTCTTTTAATTAAAATCATGGGAAAATGATTTTGTTTATCTTCAGACAGCCATTCAGAGTGTCATTCAAAATATTTTTGTAGCGTAAGGGTATCATGTATAATAGCCTGAACAAATATGGCAGATCGACCAACGGTCAGTATCTCTTGTTATATAGAGTCTCTAATAGGCATGAATGACTGAGTCCAGCCTCACGTCGCGCTCATATACCTGACTGTTCAGAATTTGCTCTGCTTTTCTCTAAAGCTTGTGTAAATATGGGCTTGAACCCGTCAGAAAATTAAATTGCTATTACCTGTAATAAACTTACAACAATCTGGCATTAAAGTGTAACTACAAACATTCCAATGAAATATTCTTTAACCACATTTCTTGCGAACATGGGAGTCTCTTCGCATGTGGGGACTCGATGAATCCAGTGTTAAAACAGGGGTAATAACCCTTGTCATCGAGAAAAAATAAGCAATAAGGGAACCCCGAATGATTGGACTTACCAAATGCCAAATTATCGGTCAATTTGGCACCCCTTCAAGCCTTTGGACTCGTCCTCACTGCTAGGTATAGGAAACATATATACACTATAAGTTACACTATAAAGTGAAGACGTGGCGTAAAATTTCCTGTTAATCATTTACATCGACAAAAAATGAATGATACCAATATTTCTAACTCATTTATACTATTTTAAACGTAGATAATAAAATATGAAGAAACGGTCGTGAAATTGCATATAAATGTTACCGAACATGATTAAGAAAAATTCAACATATACTAAAGAACAAAAAGAGCCGCACTTGGATATTTTAGTTTTTTACTTTCTCTTACCCATAGGGTCGAGAAAGTATTGTTTTAGGGTCAATTTTTCGAACGTGAGTTTTTGTTATATTTACATTTTCTGAGGTCCCCTGAATACGAAAATCATGTTTTTAAAGAATGGTCTATGTGTCTGTCTGTTATCAGCATATCTCAAGAACAAATAGTAGCAGAAATTCCAAACTCAGTATTCTAAATGTGTATCATATAGGGATGCTAAAGTAAGCTTTTCGTTGAGATGAAGCTAATGGTTCGTGTACAGGGTCACTCAAAAGTATTCAAATACATTACGTCTATGGGGGAAATTGCAGGTAAGTAGAGTTTAACATCTATAGACTGCACAAAACCAAATGAAACGAATATTTATTTTTTGTAATAGAGATCGTCAACTGGGAAACAAAATTGTGTATGTAGGAGCTCCGCCTCCTCCCCCCCCCGGGGGAAGTCCCCCCTCGAGGGGAGTAAAATTTCATGACGGTTATCTTTCAAAAGAGCTCGCTAACACCTTTAAAACGAATGGTTGAACCATCGATCTGCGATAATTTAAAATAAAGTTATCGATTTTTTTTTTCAATGTAATATTGAGAATAAATTCAACTTTTTTTATATATATTTAGTGTTATACTACTTCTCTAGTATGGCAATCGTCTGCATTATCATAAAATATAATTTTTTTAAATAATTATTCTTTTAAAAACAGAATTAATTTTTAATAACCGAATTAAATTCTATATAAATGTAGGTGCATTAATGAAACGGGGTTTGAGGGGGGGAATGTAGCCCCCCCTCACACAGAACTAATTATCATATAAAACTCTTCTGAAGCCTAATTTGAATTGTTTAACACAGGTTTACATAACAGTACTCGTTATCTTACCTCTTAATCTGCAACCTGTATTTATAGTATTAAATTTCAGGGTAAGAGAATGTCGTCTGAGTGACACGCCAGATTATTTCTTTTAGAAACCACCAATTTTATCACTTAAAAATAGTTATGAAACAGCTAGTGGTTTTGCCGGATATCGGATATTCGTATCTAGCTCACAAAAGAGCTCCAGATACCCGATATCTGGTAAAATTACAATCCATTTCCTCCTTATATTTAATTTAAAAATGTGGCGGTTTTTAAAAAGAAAAAACAATATCCAAGTGCGTATTCTTTTTAATATTATTTAGTACGAATAGACTATTGCTTTCAATCCGATATTTCGCATCGACATCATTTGGTTTATATCACCTTAGATAAGTTAGATTATTTTTTCCTTTGCCAACAATTTAAAAAATATATGTATCAAAATTGAAATAAAAAATGAAAAATGAAATTTTAAGAAAAGAACTTATTAACCATTGTTAAGAAGTACAATTTCATATTTTAAGGTAAAAAATCAGTTACTTATTTTATTTAATTATTTATTTATTACTTTATATATATATATATATTTAGACTAACTAAAAACTATTTTTGATTTTTTTCCCTTTACATCAAGTTAAAAAATAATATTTAAAATATTTTATTTAATCGTTTGAAATAAATAGAACACCTTTAGTACAGGACCCCCTTGACGAAATTTGAAAGGCATCGAAATAGCTCGGGCATTCCTAGCTAATGTGTTTACTTACGTAATTATGATAGTCATTTTATTCATTTACAACGTGACAAAAAAAAAGTTTTAAATTTCTCAAAGAGATCCTATACTAAAGCTCTATCACAGAAATTTTAAGAATCGAATATAGTCACCGTTGCTAAAGAACGCAATACATTTACTACATGCTCTTAACTCTTCTTATAGCCCTTTTGCATAGCTGTAACATACCCAGAAAGTCAAAGTTATTTTCATACAATCATTTGAAAGAGGATTTTATTGTCTGTTGCGATCTCCAAACATTACACAGTTAACACAATTTGTTTATAAAATTAACGAACAAAGAATTAAATAAATAAATAAATAAATAAGATAAGGGTATGTTCAACATCATAAATTTTCCCTTGTAAGTTCCCTAACAGCACAGTTAGGGTTAACTTATCCACAGTACATCTTACCCAGACAGCACATCACCTCCCCAGGCTATCTTCAAGATGTCTTCTGGATGAAAAGACATCCCAGAAACATCCTTAAGATGTACTGTGGATAAGTTAAGCCTAACTGTGCTGTTAGGGTAAGGACGTTTCTGGGATGTCTTTTCATCCAGAAGATATCCTGGGGAGGCGATGTGCTGTCAGGTTTATATCCTTAAGGTTATAAAAATTTGCATACACAGGCAAAAAAAAAATTATTATTATTATAATTATTATTATTTTGAAATTTCTGGAAAGCTATTTAAACATTTAAAATATTCCTTACTAATTTTTTCACTCAGTTTTACATTATTACAGTTTAATGATATATACTGTATATATTTGTGGATTATATTTTGTGAATTCATTTTTTCGATTATTTTGTAAGTTAACCTTTTTAATCTATTTTACTTTAAATATCAAATATTTAAAGTAAAATTCAGCAATTAAGCAAAAATATTAATAAAAATTAACTTATCAGTGAATCTACAATGTAAGCACAAGTAAGTTGAGAATATGTTGTAAAACTGTAATAATGTTAAATCAATGGAAGAAAAAAATAAAAATTAGTTAACAGAACGCATTTTTTAAATTTACAAAAAAAAAAAAAAAAAGAAAAGAAAAGAAAGAAAAGAAAGAAAAAAATCAAATTTGTAATTTTATTTTATTAAATTTAAATAGTTTTCCCAATTTTTATTACATTTAAGTATTTCCAGGCATGTGTAGCCTAAATGTTACAACTCTAAGATAATAGCTACAAAAAAAAAAAAAAAAATATATATATATATATGTATGACGTTTAACATCCCCTTAAAAATAATTTAAAAAATATATACCATAGAAAAAAATATATAATTACCACAATAGTTGTGATGATAAACTTTTGGTGTTCAAACGGAGACTCAATTGTAATATTTCCAGTTATGTTTACTACTGGTCCGGGCAAAATCTTTCCTAGCTTTTTAAAATAAATAAATTAAATTTCAAATAGATTTTTCTTTAATTGCATAAAAATCTTACAGAGAAAAATTTACACACAATATATATATATATATATATATATATATATATATATATTAAAACCATTTAAAGTAACTAGGCATTAAAACGCCATAATCGTTTTATCAATATTTGAAAAATTACATAAAATATTATATACTCATGAATTTTAACAAATTAATAAATTAAAAAAGTGAAACTTTTACTTAACATCATCATAAATTTTACTTACTTAATTAATTAATTAAAACCACATATAAATTTCCGATACTAAATTAAAGTACTCGTGGCACTTCGAAACTGGTTACTCAAGTGTCGTGTAACTAAATTTTACACAAACGAATTTTGACTAGCATTTTTTTTTTTCAAATTTTGATTTATTAGGAATCCGAAAATCACAAAATCAATAGATGTGGTGACTTTTGTAGGTCTTTAAGTTCGTTAGTTAGTTAATGTAACGAGTGTCCCATAAGTCTGTAGACATTTTAAAAATTCATAAAGAATGAAGGAATTGGTAAAATTGGACGCTGCTTGCGAAAAGCTATTTTCTTGAAGGTTTTTTTTTTTTTTTTTTTTTTTTTTTTTAGTACAGAAAAAAATAATTAAACCTTTCATCGATAGGGGGCGTTATACTGGAGCAAATCGCAAAAAAAAAAAAAAACTACTTTTTTTTTTTTTTTTTTTTTTTTTTTTTCATGGAAATGTTTACAGACATATAAAAACTATTCTAAGTATTCGCCGTCACCACAAATTACAGTTTGCAAACGAATTATAATCCTGTTAACTGCAGCTACCGTTGGCAGTTCTTACCTGAGGAAACACCGTCACGAACGACGCTTTATCTACCAAGCCATGAATCGCAATTAAAACTGCATTATGCGCAAGTAGGAGTCAGAATAGAAAATAAGCAGCGTTAATCGTAAAATCATGTAATTTATAGGACTCTGATTTGCATATTTTTCGTTACGCATTCGTGCAGCGCCCTCTATCGACCAAACATTTAAGAATTTTTTCTTTATCAAAAGAAAAAGAAAAAGCTTTCACAAGAATAATTTTTTCGAAAACCACATTTAATTCTACCAATTTCTTCAATTTTTATGAATTTTTAAAATGTCTACAGGCTCTAGGAAACCTGGTATTAGTCTGTGCAAGAAAGTCTTAAGAACAAATGGTCGTAAAATGATATGACCAGTTTCAAAATGTCACTTATGATACTAGCAAGTTTTATTTATTTAATTTCACTAATCATTTGGAATTTAAGATTTTCTCAATGTTGGTGAATAAAGCGAAATTTCTCATAAACTTGCTTTATGAGCCTTATTTTCATCGTGAAGGTGTCAAATCAGTTGTAACATATCACTTATGACGCTGGCATGAGCATCATTAACTACAAATATTGTATTTTAAAAACTTTGAAAGTTATTTAGAATTTAATATTGTCGTAAAATGGAAAAATATTGAAAAAATTTGCATAAACATGCATTACGAAGAATATTTTCATTGTAATGATGTCAGACCAGCTTTAAAATACCATTTATGAAACTAGAACAAACGCATTAACTACGAATATTCTAATTTAAACTTCGCAAGTTATTGCAAGTTTCAGATTTTCTTAACGTAGATGAAGAGTTTAAAATTTCGCATAAGCATGCATTATGTAGATTACTTTATTGAAAATATTATAGAATTGCTTGAAAACTGAAAAACGAAATTAACCGTTACAAATTAATCAGCAGATAAGAATAAATAAACGTATTGAATCGAAAGTAGAGTAGCCTAGTAGTCTAAGGATCCCTAAAAATCAATAAAGCATTCCCTTGCAGCAAAATGTAATCGGCCATTAAATGGCCTATCGTGAGATTCGATGAGCGGCCGATCATCGTAACTGATCAGAAAACGATTAATCTCATCTGTAATTCATCGGAAATGTCTCATCTTCCAAGGAAGATGTGATTTTCATCGATTTTTCCCCGAGATAAGTTATTGGTTCGATATATATTTTTGGTGAATTTTTCCTCATGGAAAACTGATCCTATACACTGGTCGAAATGATATATCCTTGTTATTATTCGAGCAAATTCCTAGTAAATGATGAAAGGACGAGCAAAATACAATGGATCAATTCTGCTAGGGTTGGTTCCATACTGGACATGAAGATAACGTGGAATAATCAAGTAATGTAACTAGTAAAAGAACACTAAATCTTTATTTCCGAAAACTTCTTTTAACCCTTTAACGTTCACTACTTAATTTATTTTAAAAATTACTAAACTAATTTAAAAAATGGCTTGTAGATACATAGCTGATCATATATATTTAAAAAATAAAAAATTAGCATTGTTCCTTTTCGAGAAATTTTCGGTTTGAAACATCTGTAAGTAAACATTATTAAATTCAATTAATATTTAATTTGATAAATAAATCACTTTATAAGTAAACATTATCGACAACAACAACTAGTAAAAGTTGCATAGATCCCAACATTTATATTTATACCGGAGTATTTTAACCCTTTGCGGCGCAAGGTAATTCGGATTATTTAAATTACACTGCCACCGGAATTTACGAACATAATTAAAATACAAGAAATTTTAAATTTTCACGTTAAAAAAAAGGGCTTTTTCTGCTTTGTTATAAATGTAAATTTTTGCTAAAAAATATCCGGGATGAGTTTTTGCACTTGAGCATTAAAATTAGGTGTTCCATCAGCGGGAACACTGCGACTGAAAGGTTTAAGCTTGTGGGGTAAATTCAAATTTTTCCGAATATCAATGCAATAATGCATTTGGTGATAAAATGACACACTCGTCGAATTGCTGTATCATTTTAATAAATCCCAAAGCAGTAAGCAAACACCTGCATCTTTTGCGATTTATTTCAATTGAAGCATGCGTTTTTGAGAAGCGATACCTTTAAACTATTGTAACATTGTAATATTTGACTGAATAAAAATATTCAAATAAGAAATATCCGAATAAATTTGTCATCTTAAATAATAAAATGCAAAGTACCTGAAGTAGGCCATCTTCCTGAAGAAAGATTATATCTAACTGGAATACTGATCGAACACCATGGCCATTAAAAGTTACAAGTCCGGTAGTACCCATCATGTTGCTCTGTAAATAAATATATTAATGAATAAAAAATCGATTGTTAATCTTTCAATCTGTATTAAATCTTCAATAATCAAAAAAAATCTCTTGGCACCTAAATTATTAAATAAAGTTTATTAGCAGAAAACATAATAGAAATAAACATTTACTCAATTTTTCCTATCATATATTTCTCATTAATTTAAAACAAGTCCTCCCAGCTCATTCGGAAGGGTGGGTTGATTTCTTTTTTCTTATGAAATAGTGTCCATTTTGAAACATAATAGGGGCTACAAATTATTAATGGGCTTGATAGAAATATTTATGTGGGCTATGTACATAAGAAGTTTTAAGCAAATCGGTTCATAAATGCCTTTTTATGGGAATTTGAAATATTTAAGTGTCTGGCACTTGGAAACAAGATGGCAGACCAAGTTGGCAAATGAATATATCAAGTGCATTTATGAGATAAGTCTACTGTACAAATTTAATTCGAAATAATTCAAAATTTCGAAAGTTATCGTGTTTACAAGTGGCCGCTACTTGCATCAAAATTGCGGAGCAAGTTGCTCAGTGAACAAATATAAGATATTTGTAAGATAAGTCCACTGTACAACTTTGCTTCAAATAAATTCAGTATTTCAACAGTTATTGCGATAACAAATTCTCAAGTGGCTGTAACTTAGAAACAAAATTCGCCTACCGAAATCACAGATTTTTGATTCATAAATCCATTTTTCAACTTTGTGCGGTAGCAGTGACGTCGAGTTAAGGAAGTAAAGGTCGCTGAAGGAAGTCAGTATTAAAAGTAGAGTAAAGTGATAGCGCCGAGTTGGGATAGAATGCTGGTTAAGATTGGGAAAGTTTCTAGCTGGATCCAGCATAATTTTGCGGCTTATTGATTTTGGATTTGGTAAAGGTGCCGTTGGTGGTTACTATTTCGGTGTGCTATTTCGGATATTGTAAAGTATTCCTCATAGCTCTAAAAAGTACCCCGACCAAATCATCTGTTAATATTAGTATGCTACAAGTGGCGAGCTATATTTTTTTTATGAGAGTATTAAGTTATTTATTTTAAGTTATTATTGAGTTCCTTCTTAACTCTAAGCCCTCTCCAGTTTAAGTTAATAAAGATAGATGTCATCGTAATTTAAGTCTCCTGATTGTCTCTTACACTAACAAAAGCCCGATGAGTGCAGTAAAAGTCGGACTGGAGACTTCACAACTTTGGTTCGAATTATTTCAGGAGTTATCGTCATAAAAAATTTTCAAGTAGCCGCCACTTGGAAACAATATGACGGAGCAAGTTGCCCAGCAAACGCATCCCAGTATTTCAGTCACCTTACACTAGTATGTAAAATTACCTTTTTAGAGGAGGTTTCTGTAATGTGTAAGAGATTAATTTTGATACAGTCTAACTTAAGTAACTATTAGTAACAAACTTTTTGAAGTTCTCTGCCATGAAGCATATAAATTATATTTTTTAATAGTTATATATATATATATATATACATATTTTTTTTTTTTTTTCGGGTAAGGGCAGGGTAAACATTCGGAGCAGAATGCATTACTTTGATATATTTTTTTTTTCATTCATAAATTAAGAATAAAACTGTGAAAAATGTATGATAATACATAAATAACTATAGTAAAAAGAATGAATAGTAGATCTAATAACATTTCATTACAACTGTGTGCTTTTTTAGTTACCATAATCCTTGAATGATATTTTCGCTTCGAAAAATCGGAAAAGATTTACTAATTTCTTAACTGTTAACCAATATTATCAAACATTAAATATCGTTAATCTTCTCGCGGGCCGCAAAAAACTACACAGTGGGCAATATGCGGCCCGCGGGTTGGCTACTTCTGCTCTACAATACTGACAAATACTTTACTAAACAAGTGAATGTGTTGTAACCAGTGCTGCCAGATTGAGGGAAATTTTCATTTAATATCCACCAATAAATTTTAATTGTAACGTTTGGATAATCATTTCGAAAATATTACGAAGAACGTATCGAAATAATTAGGCAACCATTACAATTACAATGAAAATTAAGTGGCTGCTATTCAATAAAAAACTACTTCAATCCGGTAACATTGGTTATACGTTTATTACAGAACAACTTTTCCGCATAGGTTAACCCTTTGTGGCGCACTGTCCTCGCTGCAAGGACGCAATTATTAAGCTCCAGCTGTAAAAACTCTTCGGTAAATTTTTTAGCAAACATTTACTGTTACGTTTATAACGTAGTAGAAATGGCCGTTCTTTTTTCATAACTTAAAATTTCTTTTATTTCAGTTTTGTTCGTGAATTCCGGCAGCAGTATAAAAAAAATGATCCAAAATGCCTTGCATACCAAAAAGTTAACATGAAACCCCGAAATTTTCAAGTTGCAGACGCCGGACACACAGAGATCTTAATATTGAATCGAGCTATTATACGACCACGTATCGTACGCCTAGCAGAGTGGACTGTTCTAAACTCTTCAAGGGGTGTTAAGTTCATCGACAGGATGGGAAGAATAGACAAGTTGTCAATTTGCGTTCGCTTATCGCTTTTATTTTTCTTTTCGGCGCGCATTTAGTTTCCCGTAATTTTAAGATTATAATAGCTAGTAATAGTACGAAGCGTACAAAACCATTTCGTACTGATTCCAAGGCTATTATTAATAATGTAATTAAATTTTGTGACCAAGAAGCTGAAAATGGAGTTTTAATTCCTGTTTCAGATCCAACAAAGCGTGCGAGTAAAATTGCAGGTGTTTGTTTAACCACTATTAAAAAAATTCGTCGAGAATCAAGTGAACAAAATGATGAACATGAACCTGTATTTAGTTCACCAAAGAAAAGGGTGAAAAGGAACATACTAAGTAAAACTGCACTCGATACATTCGATCGTGATGTTATTAGAAGGACAGTGCAAGATTTTTATATAAAAGAAAAAAAGTTCCAACTTTATCCAAATTGCTACCAGTGTTGAAAACAAAAATTAATTTTCCATGGGGAAGGGAGTACCTAAGACAAATTTTAAGGAAAATTGGTTTCAGATGGAAAAAATGCCAAAATAAAAGAAAAATTTTAATTGAGCGAGAAGATATTGTTTTAAAACGAATACAGTATCTAAGAAAAATAAAAAAGTTTCGAGAGGAAGAGAGACCTATCGTCTATATTGACGAAACATGGGTTGAAATTTAACTTTCAAGAAATGTTGGCAATCCAGTGAAACGGACGGTATTTTTGAAACAGGAAATGCTTCGAGGCGCATTATTGTTCTTTGTGCAGGAGGGGAGATGGGAGTTTTGCCCAACACAACCTTAATTTACAAAGCGAATACGACGACAGGTGATTATCATGGTCAAATGAATGCGCATATTTTTGAAAAATGGACTGCCGAAAAATTAATTCCCAATTTACCCAAGAATGCTGTAGTAATTATAGACAACGCACCTTACCATTCAGTGCAAATAAACAAAGCGCCGAATGCAAACAGTACGAAGAAATATATATTAGATTGGCCTAATAAAAATTCTATTCCGTATTCTCCAGACTACTTAAAAATTGAACTTTTAGAGCTTGCGAAAATGCTCAAGCCCAAAGAAAAATCTTATCGGTTTGATTCCATTTTAGCTGAAAATGGATTCACCGCATTGCGCCTTCCACCATATCATTGCGACATTAATGCGATTGAATATGTGTGGTGTGAATTAAAAAGGTATGTTCGGAATAGAAATCTTTCCAGCGATTTAAACATGGATGAACTTTTTTAATTCACCAATATGCTATTAACAGTGTATCCATAGGAAACTGGAAAACATATTGCGAACATGCCGAAAATTTAGAAAATAATTACCGTCAAAAAGATACAATTTTAGACGAAATTTGTGAGCCTCTATGCTTTGCACTAGAAAGTGACAGTGACACAGAAACTGCTTCCGAAACCCATGAAGAGTATTGATAGTTTAACTTTTTTGTGTTACTTTATTTATTTCTTACTATTTTTTAATTTTTGATTATATGAATTTTTTAGAATTTTAGTTCCCCATCATACTATAGGTATGGGGAACTTAG
Source organism: Salticus scenicus (assembly GCA_963930645.1). Taxonomy (NCBI): domain Eukaryota; kingdom Metazoa; phylum Arthropoda; class Arachnida; order Araneae; family Salticidae; genus Salticus; species Salticus scenicus. The sequence continues at coordinate 239,345,922 of OZ005652.1, forward strand.
GTAATCGTGAAAATTTTCGCCCTCGGTTTTTTGACTTTTCTACACGTTTTCAGGTGTGAGGAATCCGAAAATGACAAATTTTGTATGGTGTCTGTCTGTAGGGTGTCTGTTAGTCCGTTAGTTTGTTAGTCTGTGTACACGATATCTTAAGAACAAATTGCCGCAGAGAGGTCAAATCAGTTTTAAAATATTACTTTCGACACTGGCAAGAACCCTATTCATTTGCAACATTAGAATTAAAAAACTTCGTAAGTTATTAGAAATTTACGATTTTCTTAACATGGGAGAATAGGACAAAAATTCACTTAAACGTGCATTAAATGGAAACTTTTTACTGTAAAAATGTCAGACCAGTTTTAAAATATCAGTTTTGATGCCGCAATGAACATCAGTAACTATAAATATGCTACTTTGAAAATTTCGAAAGTTATTGGAAATTTACGAATTTCTTAACATGGCACTATAGGGCAAAATTTCACATAAACGTCAATTTTGAGCGATATTTTCATCGTAAAGATGTCAGACTACTTTTGAAATATTATTTAGGACACTGGCATGAATATTAATGACTATGAATTTTCCAATATAAAAATTTCGTAAGTTATTGCAAATTTACGAATTTCTTAACATGGCAGTATAGGGCAAAATTTCACATAAACGTCAATCTTGAGGGATATTTTCATCGTAAAGTTGTCAAACCACTTTCGAAATATTATTTAGGATACTGGCATGAATATCATAGACTATGATTTTCCCAATTTAAAAAATTCGTACGTTATTTGGAATTTACGATTTACTTAACATGTCAGAATAAGGCAAATTTGAGCATAAACTTCCATTTTGAGGATCATAAATGCATTATACAACTTCAAAATTAAATTTATGATATTTGTTTGAACATGATTCAATACAAATATTCTAACAGAAAAATTTCGTAAGTTATTCGTAATTTACGATTTTACCAACATAGCGAAATTGTAAATTTTGCATATAAATATGAATTTTGAGGATTATTGCATTGGAAATATTAGCATGAAAACTAAACAACGGAACTGACCCTGATAAAATAAATTAATAGATTAGAATAAGATAAATATATCGAAGTGAACGGTGGATAACCTATTAGGCGGGGATTTCATTCTGTGACTGTATCAAGCTTTGGTCAAATTCATTTCTTTTAACATGATTATAATATGTCTCGCACTAGAAATTTATGATAATATAAATATGATGGGGAACTGAGCAGAGTCCACCTATGCCAACTAGTTTTATACATTTTTAAAGCATATTTTTAAGATTTAATTAAGATTCAAAAGTTTTACATAATAAGCGTAGCATTAAAAACCAAAAGCATTTGGTAGATCTGAATATAAAGCTCTTTTGTATACCGCGTGTTTAAGTTTTGAAATTATGCATATATATTTGCAGTGAAATAAAACAACAGCAAGCACAATATATTTAAATATTTTTTAATAAAAATTCAAAATTTAAAGTGTTTGAAAAGTTAATTTTTTTTTCAAATCAACTAATTTTTTACCCCCCCCCCTCTCTCCGCAATTTTACATTATTTTTGTTTAAATACAGGGTGTTTATAAAGTCCCGGACCCATTTTGATGTTTAATAACTCATAAAATAATAAAGATAGATTAAAATTAATAACATAAATGGTTAGATAGACTCAAAAAGTTTCATGACCCTTGTCAATGAACTTCCACGTGTGACCCCTTCGTCGCACGAAGAATATCAAGTCGATAGTCAATTTCACGCCAGGTAGCGGCAAGCATGTCGGCATCCACAGAGACTATTGCGGTTGTAATTCTGACTTCTAGGTAATTATTCGACTGCCGCTAGAATAAAACATCACATACAAAAGAACTACATAGAACAAACACATCAAAAGTAAACATAACATTGCAATAGTTGCTAAAAACAAAAGAAAGAAAAATGCAATTAATAAGCAGACGATATTTAGAAAAGTACAGATATTTAGACTGGAAAATGAAATTATCTGAAATTAACCACGCGCGCAGACGATATTTACAAAAGTAAAGATATTCAAACCTGAAAAGAAAATATATGAGTTATTCCATCAATAAATGCCATAAGTTTGTGTATATCTTCATTATTTTATGAGTTATTAAACATCAAAATGGGTCCGGGACTTTATAAGCACCCTGTATAGATTCTAAATATATTTGTAAATTAACTTGAGGTTTCATTAACATGTTAAATTGCAAGGAATACTTCTATGTTTTAATGATGAAATTTTATGTAAATTTTAGATTTTTTTTTTTTATTTAAAGCTATAATTTATTTATTTATTTATTTAACGTTTGAAAGTTATACACATTTAAAAGACAATTTTCTGAAATATTAACAGAATTTATAGGGTCATTTTTTAATCCACTTTTCCTTTAAAAGCGATTTCTAACAATTTTTTGTTTTCTGAAAAATTTAAACATTTTATATTTTGCATGAAAAGTATTCACATCGTTATTTTTATGCTATTTCTATCAACTTTTTGTATTCTGAAATAAAGCACTTTATATTATATATGAAAAAGTATTCATATCGTTATTTTTATAATTTACTAATATTTTTATATTCTGAGAAAAGTCGTTCATGAAATTGTGTTTATAATTTCTTTTTTTTTTTAAGAGAATTAATATAATCCCAATATTTTTATTATATAAATTGTTTCAGATGTTATTATATAATTCAAAAATATACTATATTTAATAAACTATTAAAATCATAAAGTAGTCACTGTTTTTATTTTTATTTTGTTCTTTAAACATATATTTTGAATTTTCATTTCGCTTATAAAAAATAAGTAAATGAATCATTTAATCTTAATAATAAATATAAGATTACTAAACGCAGTCACCTAAACTAAACGTACATGAAATAAATCATAATAAAGAGATTTAACTTTGGCAAAACGAAAACAAATGCAATTTTAAAAGTTCCTTTTTCTCCCAGCCGCAAAGATTATCACCCCTATTTTAGCACTGAACTCGTCGAGCTAGCACTTGCGCAGAAACGTCTGTGGTCGCGGGAAATGTGGTTTAACAATACCTGCTAAGCAGCTATCACACGACTAGTGTCTCGCCGCAGCGCCGGCTCCCAACGAAAAAGTTGAATAAATTGCCTTAGCAGGTTTGGCGATGCGCTGTTACACTTCTGAAGAATTGTAAGATTGTTTACTTTTATGTTTATGCGTTAGATGTGTATGGTAGTTCATATTGAATTGAATTATTTTCGGAATCTATTTAACAATTATTGATAATGAATAATCTAATTTCTTATTCAGCTTGTGATCAGATTACTCATATTTCTTCTCTTAAAGATTTAATCAGAAATGGGCTACGTCACAGCAGCGTAAAGCAGTTGAAGTTGACCTTTACGGCCCTGCCTTAGTCAGACCCTTTATCAGAATAAGAACATATGATTTAAAATCTTGATTAATGTAATACAACATAAATGTGAAAAAAATTACATATATGTATATTTGTTAGAAATAAAACCAACATCAGATTGTAAAAGTCTTTAAATAATTTATTGTAATCTTAATACAATGTCTTTTTTCACATTTCTGTTCAGTTTTTTTTTTTAACCTATGTGACTTGTTTGATCCACCTTCTTTTTTTATTTGTGAAACTTTTCATACCTCTACCCCTTGTTTTCCTGCAATAATGTTTATGGGGGAGGAGAATAATAAATAAAATGCTACAGTACTTTTTATATCTTTAACTTATCTTAAATTAATTGAAAACTGCTTTTAAATTTAGAATTGACTACGTTTATATTTTCTAAATTATATGTATAATAAAGCTACAAAATAAAATCTGCTATATCAAACTGCATGCCAGAAATAGAAATTTTGTCGTCCAATAATATAAAGTGGTAGATAAAGATTAATATATATATATATATATATATATATATATATATATATACACACACACAAGATAGCACTTTTTATGCTTATTTTTACTGCATATATCAAATCTCTTAATGAAAAACAGCGTAAACACTTTGAGTTTACATACATGCAAATTGTCTAACTATCTAAACATTTCTTTTTTATTTTATACTAATTCCTGTAAAGGTAAAAAAATAAATAAATAAATAAATAAATAAATATGCGAGTCATTTAAGTTAATTTATTAATATGAAGAAAATAAGAAAATCCCTCAAATTGTAAAAGCATTCAACAATTATTTTAACTTTAATAAAGCATGACTCCCCATCAGACAAAAAAAAAAAAAAAAAAAAAAAAAAACAGGCAAATGTGCAGCATGAATGCATCAGCACATTGCAGCAACTTTTCTACAGAATCTAAAATTTTGTTTTTGAATGTGGGTTTATGCCTAAGTGAGATGTTCTCTGAGCAGTCTTTTTAAGGTGCCCTAGCACATTCTAATGCGAGTTTCTGAGAAGGCCATGGAAAAGTCGCACAGCTAGGTTAACATGTGTGCACCTGATTCAAACCTAGCGCCTACCATCTATCAGCTTGGACGACATAATCTCTTTGTCAATCCAATAAATTTAGAATAAGAAACTTGTTTGAAATACAGATTTCAAATTCTAAAAGGACTTTTTTTTAAATTGATATTTTGGTAATATTTTGATTCATTTTTTTTTTTTTTTTTTCCATATAAATAAAAATTTAAAAAGAATTTGGCAACAAATTTTCGTCTGTAGTCAAAGTCTGACTATAGCACAGGAACTTGGGGTCCTTGCTCTGAGCACCAAGATAAAGTACTAAACTTCCTTAAAAATGCATTCATAAATGTTTGTTGAGACTAATTTTTCAAATTTTAAAAAGAAGTAATTTAAATAAAATATTTAATAAATTTAAACAAGTTTAAATAATAATTAAAATTTAAAATAAAAAATAATTTTTGTTTACTATTTAAACATAAAAATAAATATTTTACATGCTTAAAAATTCTATTTTAAATGTTTATTGTAATCCAAGTTTTTTTTTTTTTTTTTTGGTAAGAAAAGTAAAATAAAACAAACTGTATAATACATAAAAAAAAAAAAAAAAAAAGAAAAGGCAATAACTTTAAATCAGTATTGAAGATAATTCAAGGAAAGGGCAGTTTCGTTTTTAAGGAATTTTTTTAGCCTCCCCCCCCCCCCTTTTTTTTTTTAAAGTTATCTATTAATTTTCCTAACAAAAAAAGTTGCTGTTTTTTAATAAAACTTTTTTACCTGGACTATTTCTTAAATTCTCTATGTAGTGTATTAATTCATAAATTGCAGTTATTTTAATAAAATATGGAAAGAAATATTTAGGGGGTGGGGTGTCATTTGAAACATCTTTGCGTTAAAGGAATTTTGAAACGAAATATATTTAACAAATTTAAACAAGTTGAAATAATAATTAAAATTTAAATGAAATAATTTTTGTTTACTATTTAAACATAAAAAATGAATGTTTTACAGATTTAAAAATTCTATTATAATTCTTTATCGTAATCCTTTTTTTTTTTTTTTTTTTTTTTTTTTTTAAGCTAAGTAAAATAAAATAAACTGTTTAATAGATTAAAAAAAAAAAAAAAAAAAAAAAAGAAAGAAAAAAAAGAAAAAGAAAAGAAAAGAAATGCAATAAATTTAAACTTGTATTGAAGATATTTTAAGAAAATGACAGTTTCGTTTTTAAAGAATTTTTTCTCTTAATTATCTATTAATTTTCATAAAAAAAAAGATATTTTTTAATAAAACATTTTACCTGGTCTATTTTTTAAATTCTCTTTGTAGTCTATTAATTCATAAATTACAGTTATTGTAATAAAATATGAAAAGAAATATTTAGAGGGGGGGGGGCATCTCTGCATTAAAAGAATTCTAAAAAGAAGTAATTTAAATAACGTATTTAACAAGTTTAAATAATAATTCAAATTTAAATAAAATATTATTCGTTTACTATTTAAACATAAAAATAAATATTTTACATATTTTAAATTTGTATTTTAATCCAAGTTTTTTTTTTTTTTCCCTAAGATAAGTAAAAAATAAAAAATAAACTGTTTTAGAGATTAAAAAAAAAAAAAAAAAAAAAAAAAATGCAATAAATTTAAATCTGTATTTAAGTTATTCAAAAGAAAATGGCAGTTTCTTTCTTTCTTTTTTTTTTTTTTAGTTCTTTTTTTAAATTATCTATAAATTTTCCTAAAAATACTGTAAAAAAAAATAGGGGTGGGGATGTTTTTGTCATTTGAAACGTCTTTGTATTATAGGAATATACATATATTAGGAAAATGTGCCAAAAGGGTGATGCCTCGCCAAACTCTGTTTAACTTGCTCGAATCTAAATTCGAATCCAATAACTTGCAAAAATCCCAAGTCTGTACGCATGCTCAGTTAGCACTTTTGTAGGGAGCCGGCGCTGCGGCGAGACGCTAGTTTCCTTCTTTGAACTGATTCTTGAATATCTGGTTATATAAATATTTTACGATTAATTAAAAGAAAGAAAAACTGATAATGTTATAAAGGGGATAGTTTTAAGGTATAACTTTAGTATATCCCCATAGCTGAATTTGGCGATTTTTCTTTGACGATATAATATGGCAGCCTATATATTATTTATTTAGATTTATGATTTTATGATTTAGATTATGATTTTTAGATTTATGATTTAGCCATAATCGCCAACAAAAAATTGCCAAATGTCGTTGTGGGGATATATTAAAGTTGTTCTTTGAAGTGTGAACACTAATTTAAAAATTATGTCAATTATTATTTACAAACTAGCATATAAACCCTTAAAAAATGACGAAATGTGAAATCAATTAAGGTAGTGAATCAACGAATTCTTTGCCAGCTTCGCTGGTCACTATATTTAAAGGGGACTAATGTGCAAGTCGTACCTGACGGGGAAGTTAAATCCTATTTCGTGAAGAATTCTTCTCAAAGTTTCTCTTTGATACTTAAAATTTATCTTTTCTTTAAGTACAGGAATTAATTTGGGAATTGTAGGTACGATCTTATTTACTGCGTAAAACTCATGTACTGTTCTTCGAAGAAACACCGCAATCAAAATTATCCAGAGAATTGTTTTCGATGGTACTGTTCTTTTGCGGCTTTTTTGGTGATACAAACATTGGATTGTCTTCTCCTTTTGATTCTCTACGTATTCTTTTTATTGTGGCTTCTGATATATTAGTTATTTCACTCGTACGTTTCACTGATATTTCCAATATAAACAGAAAGAAATAAAAGAAAACAAAGCAGGAGTATTAATTATTCTACACATAACAGAGGAAACAAGAATAATAGAAAAATTTCCCCTCTCTCTTCATTGCTGTGTCTCCCAGAGCGTGAGTGGAATCGTCCTGGCACTTTGCCAACCAGGTATCAATCTTCGGCGGGCCAACAGTAATAGACATAATTCAACAGGAAATTAAATGCACTTTCTAAAAATGTCATTGAATTTTGAATTATGGGTCATCTACATCTTGAAATGAGCGCCAACTTTGATTTTTTCAATAGCAACACCCAATTTTGACTTCATATTCGAATTTTTGAGAGTCTGGCAGTGCGGCAAAGTATACTGTTTGTATACTTTATCTTATAGAGTTATAATAAAAAATGTGTTAGGAGGTTATCTGTAAACGTAGAAAAATAAAATTAATATCGTATAAGAAATAGACAAACTTTTAAATTTTCACACCGGAAATCTTTCAGGAAAAAAAGAATTATAAAAATAATTAAAGGAATCGATATTTTACCAGTTCCTTAATTAATTTGAATTTAGTTTTTTAGATTTGAATGTACTTCAGTACCTTTTTAGATAATTTTAGGTGTATTTAAATACATTACACTTGCGATTGGTCCAGACCTCTTTGAAAAAAGTGCAATATTTTTCAAGTAAAAGTGTCTATTATGGCTGTACTGATCACCAATAAAGCTTAAATTTTCTTTCGTAGGTGTAACATAATATACGAAATGAAATAATATATATATATATACAACAACGCAGAAACTAAATCTTTTCGGATAAATTATTGTAAAGGTTCATTAAGTAAATATTAAACAATTTTTATCGCACTTACCTGTTTTGGGTCAGTTGAACTCTTTGGAACTGTACAATTCGTTTTATAATTTCTATGAAAATATAATTTCTTAATTAACCCTTTCGCGACTGCTGGCGTAGATTCCCATCATTATAAAATCTGAAACTTTGTCAGTGGGCGTTTCTTTCGTAATTTGTGTGTTACATATTTCTTAAGTGTGTACCCAGTGTTCATATTTTTGCAATAAAATATACTATGGATAGAAATATATTGATTAGAAGGAATATAATTATAACGTATATCCATTTGTAATGTAATTGTGAATACAGAAAATTTGTTCTGAAATATTTTATTTTGAGAGAATAACGCCCGTAGGAGGATCTTACTGTCAAAAAGACAAAATCCTGCGGTCGAAAAAATGTTAAAATATATTTATAAAAGTTAAAGTATATTTATAAAAATATATAAAGTTAAAATATATTAATAAAATTTTAAAGACTAATGTATCCTTAAAATAATAATCCTCCCCCTACTAAATAAGTAAATAACTAAATAAAAATAAAGCAACATATGAAGCAAATGATTAAGCCATTAACTATGACGGTAGTTAAGAAACGATTTTACAAGTCTATCTTGCATTCCAATTCCATTCGTTTTTTTTAATTGACAATTTTTACATTAAACCTATTTTTCCATTTAAAACAGTAAACCCCGCCTAATGTCTAAAAATCATCATTTTTGTTTCATTTCTTTGCGTTTGACGTTGTTGCTATATAATTTGACCCGTAAATAAAAAATAAAAATATTTTGTTTAATTTTCTTCTTTATTTTTTAAGATTTGATTCGTTATCTCATGCAAAACTTTATAAAAGACAGCCCCCTAAACCACTCCAAAAGAAAGATTTATTTATATCTGGAAAACTAATAACTGGAATGAGTTGCAAATTTGCACACCCACATTTTTCAGCATTAGGATTCATGTTATGTAAAAATTAATATAGGTCATAATTCATGATCTATATTATATGAATTTATTAATATTCATCAGAATTAAAAATATTTTTCAGAATCAAAAGTAATGATGGATTATGTTTGGGTTTCTTCACTGCATCTCGTAAAAATATATATTTGCCCGTCGAATGATAGCTGTTACATTTTTCTACATCGATTCGCAACGAAGTTACGTTGAGTTTCCTGCCTCTGTTTCCTTATTTTATTTTGTTTATTTTTTATTGAAAAAGAATTCAAATTTATCACATATAGGTATTAAGCAATACTTTTTTGTATTATACAATGACACAGACACATACCAAAAAAAAAAAAAAAAAAACTTAAAATGTTTTCTAAAACTTGTTTTTTTAAGTAAGTAGTTTGAAGACAATAAATTAATTTGGTAATACTAATGCCGCTTTGCCAAAATTTTAAAATATTTTTAAAGTATTATTTAAACTTCATTTAAAGTATATATATATATATATATATATATTAATTTTCTTAAAATTCGTCGCAAAACATTTTATATTGTTCTACAATACATAACTTCATCGATTATGAAAATTAAACAAATAAATAAATAAATAAATAAATAAAATAAATAAATAAAAATAAATAAATAAATGAAAATAAATAATAAAAATAAAAATAAATAAAAATAAATTAAATTTATCTTTTTCCCCCTTTTCCTATATCACAGAAGGAAATTACTCACTTATTGGCGATTTGCCCATATATCGCTTTCTCAAATTTCCTGTTTTCTATTGGCCTTCTCTTGGGCGAAGATCGAGTACAACATCTACTGTAAATTAAATTTAATTATGAGTTTTATTTTATATGAAAATAATGTTAAAAATGACATGAACAAATTGTAGAATATACAGGGTGGTTAATATTAAAATAGCTATTTTCAGAGACAAATAGCTGTGGTTCTGTTCATTGGATCAAACTGAAACTTCAAATCGTTAATATGTAGATCATGGAAATCGAAATTTACATCAAGCTTGTTGCGTTGGGCCTTGTTAGTCTGTTGATGCAACATACGATGTTTTTCGGCCTAAAGCAGATGCAAATGAGTTCTGGTATAAAATCAACCAATGAATGCTCTTTCCTTTGCTGCCAAACAATATAGTCTTTTTAAGAAAATTATTTATCCTAAGGCAGAAATCAGTTTTACAGTAAAAGCCATTTCCATCTATTTTTGCCCTCAAAGGAAGTTTCGCTGTCATCATGAGATGAGATGATGACGTTTCAACGACAGGAATTTAGCGCTAAACTCACACTAGCATTTGTTTAAAATGTATCTCCATTTATTAAATTGCTGGATTAAAAGGGAAAAAAAAAAAGTTTCATAAATAGTGGTATGAGTTCTGCGCTAAGTCCCTATCAATGCAAAATTTCGCATAAATGTGTGCGTAATGAGAATCATTTTTAACTTTTCAACATGTAATTAAAAAATAGATATTTATAATAGTCATAATGAATGTTTTTTTTTTTTTTTTTTTTTTTTTTTTTTTTTTTAATGTGGAAAATCGATTTAGTACCTGGGGAGAATACTCTCAGGGGATGTAAATTTTCATTATGGATCTTCTGTAAAACGAATGGTTGAATCATAGGTTTGTGATAATTTGAAACGAATTTATCGATTTATTTTCTTTTCTATTCTTTTTAAATATTTTCTCAGATCATACATACAACAATTTTGTCTTTTTACTGATACTTCCCCCTCTATATTTGCATTGTAAACGTCTGTAGTATGTATCTACTTTCAGTTAAACTGAAAACTGCGATATAAATATAGTGGTGGAAGAGTCAGGATAAAAGGCTGAATAGCCGTGTATTCTAAAATATCGGCAGAAAATTGACTTTCTTTCGATAATAATGCCATATTTCTCTGAGATGAAAACTCTCTGCATTAATAATGAAAAATAATTTTAATAAATAATTACTTCGTGAATTTTTATAGGATAATAGAGAAGACCGTTTTGTTCTGTCCATAATATATTAGTGTTTATTTTAAAGTAAGGTGCATGCGAATCACGTGAAATTTGTATAATTTCAAAATCTACATTTTGTATTTTTCTTTTGTTTCTCTCCCTATTTATCTAAAACCAAATTTGTGGAATGGAGCAGGGAAAAAAAAAAAAAAAAAAAAAAAAAAAATCAGCATTGATTCATTTATTCAAAGGAAAAACGTTACTTAAATCAGTACATTCATTATATTGAATAGTGAGCGGACTAACCAATTTAATTAGTGTCGTGATAAAGTTATATATGGAATCTTCAAACTTTAACTATAAAAGGATTTTTTAAAAATTATTATTATTAAATATAGTTATATTTTTAACATGGAAATTTTTATGTATATCATCATCATCATCATCAACTTCAGCGAGTAGGCAGGATGCCTGTTCCGGCTTCATTGGTCAATCCACCGCTTTCTCGAAAGTCCGTTTTTTGTATATTTAATACTTTATTTTCTAATACGATCTCTTTATTATCATTAAACGTACTTCGATTTTAAACAAGTGAATGTGTTAATTTTTCATACATCCGATTACATCTACAGTGCATGCAATCTACTCTTAAAAAGAGGGGCGGGGAAAAATAGTAAATATGTATAGCGCGAAATTTTACAAATTTAGCATCAATATCAGCGTTACACAAAACTGTAATTCATTTCTATATATAACGATATTTTTAAACAATATCATTCAAATCTTACTAAACGCATTAAAAAAAGGGATATGCAGGGCTGCCAACCATCTCATTAATAAGCGTAGACTTGTTAAAGCCCCTTGACAATACGCCCCTTTTCCCACACCACTTTATATTTAGAGCAATTCTCTCCAAATAGTGTTACGAATAAATAAGAATGAAATTACTATAAAAAATTACTGGTGTACAAAAAAAAGGCGGTGACTAAAAGTACTATGCTTCATAATGAGATGGTTGGCAAGCATGGATATGCATTTAAACACAGCTATTCTGAGAGAAATATATTGTGGCTTTGACATCGTAACTTAGCGTTCTTCCCCTTAGAACAGATTAAAAAATATTAAACTCTTCATTTCTGGAGGTCAACGCTCACAGTCGCCTTGCACATTTTGTCAACCTATGAGACTTCATCTGTCGCATGGGTTTGAGACGTGACTTGCATATAACACCAATTATTAGCACAATTCTAAACCATTTAATTATTCACCTCATTCCACGAATTACCAGAATGATTCTATTTAACAGAATCATTCTGGTTTTTTTTCCTGTGTCAATCTACGCCCACTTCAGTCAATATGAGCATCTAGAATATGCATATTTGACTACCTAATCCAGAAGATTATTAGTCACGCCCCTTTCCTCCTATTTTTTCACACCAGTGCTTTTTTAGAGTATACTTTTCTTCTTATTTAATAGTAAATGTATTTGAAGAGAATTACTCTAAAATTACGTGGTGTACAAAAGGGTCGGGAATTAACAATCTTTCGGGTTAGGTTGGTAAGTATGAATATGTATGGGAATATGTATGTAAGCAATACATAAGGATAAAAAGTGGTGATTTATTTCATTAACACCTAAAGTTAAAATTAAATAAAAATATATTTTTCTTTCAAATATTTCTTTATCTTTAGCCATTAAAATGTATTAACGTTTTCTAAACATAATAATGACACAATTTTAGTAGGATGTTCTCTAAACATTTAAAAGAAAATCTTACACTACAAACGAATTCATATTGAAATACATTATTAAGTGAAAACATCTTTTCATAACATACACTCCAATGTATATGATTTTTCCGGAAATGTGCTTTTTATTTACAATTTTGAATTGATTAATAAAATTAAGCTAAAGATAAACCCCACGATACATATGATATGGAAATTGACACCGGAAAGACTTAAGTGATTTGTTTAAATACACATTTCTAATGCTATTAACGATTTCGTTTTCATCGTCGCCAAAATTTTCGAGAAAGAAGGCTATCGCTTAAGCTACAAGACCTTAGTTCGCGCCCCTCACAAATGCTCCAGCTCCGAGCTCCGACGGCTCCTTCTAATGCGCATGCGCGCAGACTTCACGGCTGTGAGCAAGAAACTGTGAGATAGCATGCATTTGTAATCTCTATACTCCTTGTCTATACTGAATTCGTCATATTGCGCTATTTGCAGCGATTAATTTATATAAACATTTCTAGAAACTAAAACTTTTTTTTAAAATTTTTTATTCAAAGTTCATTTTTATAAAGTTAACTTTCATTAATTAAAAAAAGGGGGTTTAAGAAATGATTTAAAAAATATATTTAAAATACTTTTTATTTAGTATGAAAATATTTATGGGAAAATGTTTGTAGAAATTTTTATTCAATAATCTTATAAAAAACATATTTTTAAAATAACAGAAATTGATAAGACATGAGGATGAGCTTGATCTTATAACTTAAAATCAGATTTATTAACATTTGTGTTTTTCTTTATATTATTTTTCCACATAACATATTTAATATGTAGTTTTAAAATTGATAGAAACTAATTGATGAAATAAATTTAAATTACACATGTACATTTTCTTATCCTTTTTATTAATATTGTTTGTTATTGTTACCAGTTTATTTTTACATTAAAAAAGAAGTAGTTAATTTTAAAATTGCACTACATTAACTTTGTAAATTTTAAAGAAAATAAATTTCAATATTCAGCTATGCATAAATGCATTTTCCTTAGGCAAAGAAAAATTAAGTATTACCATAATTTTAATATACTGATATTTAATTTTACAAAGAATTATTTCACATACTCATACCAATATCAGAATTTTATTAGATTTAGAAAGTACTTAATGTTGCATGTGTGTGTGTGTGTGGGGGGGGGGGGGTTAAAGCCGATTGACTGCTCTGGGGTCTTAGGCCTATGGGAGGAGTGCCCTCCTTGGGGGTCTTTCTAAATGGTTCTAACCCGTATATATACAAGTTTTGGAGAAAACTCTGAACGACTAGGCCAATGGGGACAACCTGGGATCGAACACGCCACCTCACGTCTACCAGCTTAGAGCGCAGAACCACTTGGCCGCTGGTGGACTTGGAAAATACTTAAGGAAATACTTCACATTATTTAAAAGATAACCTAACCCACCCAATGTTATTCTGTGGAGAAATTTGTCTTGAGAGCTACTCATTGACAAATGTACTTTTTTACATTTAAAAAATTCACAATCACAAAATGCACAACCCTTCAAATGTTCTTATTTTTACAAAAGTTGATTTTTTAATAATTCATTTTCAAGCTCTTAAGTGCAACAAAGGCTTTTAATTTATTTTTCGCACTTAACAGCTTACAAAAGTTTAATATATATATATATATATATATATATATATATATTTAAAAAATGATAAACATTTTATGAGTTGTGAATTTTCTAAATGTGAAAATGGGATTAAAAAATTGTTAAGGATTTGTAAATATTAAGTCTTTTTATGTAATTTCATTCAAAGAGGTTTAGTCAGGTTAAAAAATGTTAATTTTCTGCATTTTTCTAGCTTATTTTCACATTAAAAGAGCTTTATATATATATATATATATATATATATATATAATCTTTTTTTTGGGGGGGGGGGGAGGGGGACTCGTTAAAAAGCTTCCCCAGGGCAGGTAATGTCCTTCGTTTTAAATTTGGCTTACATAATAAGAAAATATCGCTAAAGAAAATATCGCCTTACATTTGCCGCAGATTTTGCTTTATTAAGGAAAGAACAATTAAATTGTTCATAACAATTTTAAATTAAATTTTCATTAAATTTCAGATAATGAGGATCAGAATTTAGTTTTTAATTTTGTTATCTTGCTGAAAATACACTCATAATGACTATGTAAATATATTTAATTACAAAAGCATTATTTAAAAAACCCAAACATTTAAATTTATTTTGGGATAATTAAAATCAATATTGCAAATTTTACACTTACATTTAATAAGCCTCACAGCATAGCAGCGCCACCTGTTGGGAAATTTACTACAAAGTGTTATCAGGATAAAATCCCATTAAGATCCAATTAAATATAAAATTTTACGAAATTATACACAACATAAGATGGAATATAGCTTTATCTTAAATGGGAGTAATATGCATAGTAGCGCCACCTGATGGGCGATTTACTCCGAAATATAATCAGTACCAATTCATATGAAGATTTAACTAAATATAAAATTTTGTGGAATTTTGCCCATTACTTAATGAGATACAGCACCCACAAATTTTGATGACACATACACGATACACAGTCAGACTTACATTTTTAAAAATGGTCAAATCATTTTCAAGACTTTACAAAACGTGTAAATGCATCAAAAATTTTCATGAATTCAATAACTTCTTCTTCTGAATAGAAGAAAATAATAAAAATCATTATTTTTATCATTATCACAGTTTCAAATAGAGAGCAACCTATGTTCTCGCCAATTTAACATAATCTTAAAATCTATATTTCTTATAAGATTTTAGCTTTTTCAATGTGATATTTAACTTTAAATAAGAAAGTTTTTCCAGGCCGCTGTGTTGTGTAATTTTACGGCATGAAAAAGGAAAAGAATATTTAACGATGAAATGCCCCTGCTTTTATTTCATTATAAAAAAAATTTACAATAATCTGGTGTGTCACTCACACGACTTTCCTGAAATTTAAATCCTGAAATTTAATACTATAAATACAGGTTGGAGATTAAGAGGTAAGATAACGATGTTATGTAAACCTATGTTAAACAATTCAAATTAGGCTTCGGGAGAGATTTATATGATAATTAGTTGTGTGTGAGGGGGGCTACCGCCCCCCTCAACCCGCTGTTTGATTAATGCACCTACATTTATATAGAATTTAATTTGGTTATTAAAAAATAATTCTGTTTTAAAAAAATTTATTAAAATTATTATTTAAAAAAATTATCTTATGATAATGCAGACGATTTCCTTATTAGAGAAGTAGTATAACACCAAATATCCAAAAAAAAAAAAAAAAAGGCCATTTTATTCTCAGTATTTAAAAAAAAAAAAAAAAGTTTTTTTTTTTGTTAAAAGTAAAAAAAAAATCGATAACTTTGTTTTAAATTATCGCAGATCAATGGTTCAACCATTCGTTTTAAAGGTACTGGCGAGCTCTTTTGAAAAATACCCCTCATGAAAATTTACTCCCCTCGAGGGGGGACTTCCCCTCCAGGGGGTGGGGCGAGGCTCCTGCATACACAATATTTTTTTCCCCTGTTGACTATCTCTATTACAAAAAATATATATTCGTTTCATTTGGTTTAGTGCAGTCTATGGATGTTAAACTCTTCTTACCAGCAATTTCCCCCATAGACGTAATGTATTTGAATACTTTAGAGTGTCCCTGTACACGAACCATTTGCTTGATCTTAACGAAAAGTTTAGTATAGCATCCTTATATGATACAAATTTAGAATACCAAGTTTGAACTTCCTGCCATAATTTGTTTTTGAGATATGCTGATAACAGACAGACACACACACAGACACACACACACACACAAACACACACAGAGACACACACACAGACATACACACAGACCATTTGCTAAAAACATGATTTTCGTATTCAGGGGACCTCAGAACATGTAAATATAACAAAAACTCACGTTCGAAATTTTGACCCAAAAACAATACTTATGGGTAAGGGAAAGTAAAAAAAAAGATTAATACACTAAACAAAAAATATTTCTCAGTATTTTTGAAGGATAAACCGTGATTTATACCGTTTTTTCGTACGTTTAACACTAACGGCAATAGTATTTAAGCGAATGTTTTGGGTGCACAGTTAAAGGGACACGAGTTAAAGCAACACCGTCTCTAGTAGGAGAGGGTATTGGTTAAAGGGACCTGATACAGTTACTTCACTCTTTCTCCATTGAAAACCGGCTCTCGCCGTCTCCATTTTTATCCTTCCTCCGAGATTTGGAGCGATGAATAAAGTCTGCGCGCATGCGCATTAGAAGGAGCCGTCGGAGCACGGAGCTGGAGCATTTGTGAGGGGCGCGAACTAAGGTCTTGTGCTTAAGCTTAGCTTAGCAGGTAGCTCGATTCTATTTTCTACTAGCCGGCTTTGCCCGCTTCGCAGGCCACTAAATTTAAAGGAAACTCTTTCCTAAATAGCTTTATAAAAATAAAATAAAATAAATTACTGAAATTGTTCAAAAGTTCGCTCCTGTGGGTCTATTCTGGCCTATACGTTAAAAAGACAAACCGATCGTTATTTTTTCGATCGAAATCTCTTTCATAACGATATTCCGTGGTAGAGCAATTCTGCCCTACGAACGTTATAATCAAACGAGGTGGGCGAAAACTGCGTTCGAGGTTAACTCTTTCATCCAATCAGGACGAAGCACGTGGTTTGTTTTATTGTGATTACAAGTGAGCACGGAGTAATATTAATAGGAGTTGAAGGTCCAATGGGAGAAAGCTACGAAACTGTGATCTAAATTTTTGGTAAATATTGAGGGCGCCACTTGTCATTCCTCCCTACTTTGGCGCGGATATACTGTTGTTTTCAATAGAATTTTGCTGAAGTACATTTAAATTTTTTTATTTTAAGCAATTTAATTTCTTTGTAAGTTTTTAAAACTGCATAATTCAGATGTTTCATATAAATGCTTCGTTCCTAGTTGTAAAACAGGCTATGATAGTGATAAGAAAAACAAAAAAAAAAAGCCCTAGGAGAAAATAAAGTCCGAGTTCGTGTTTTCTGCACCTAAAGTAAGTTTATTTTTTTTTCTTTAAAAAATTTCATCCATTCTCCTTCCTCCCAATTGTCTGTTCTGTCCCTTCGGTTCATAAGAATCGTCATTTTTTAAAAGCTTTCTTTCAAAGTAAAATTAGTATAAAATGGCTCTTAAAAAAAAACATGTTGGTTAGAATACTCTATTTAATGAAATTTGCTTCAATCGAAATTTTTTCAGCTTGATATTATTTTTAAAAAAATAATTAAAACGAGACATTTCCCCATTGAATAACATTACGGAAGCTGGAGAGAAGGAAGAATTGCACGCTGGCGCCATCTGTAAACATTAGAAAACAACATCACAAAATTTCAGCGTTACCTTCTTCTCCTGTCTTTTTACTCCGTGCAAGTGAGTAAGAGAGAGCAGACGATGATCGCCATGTTTTGTTAAATATAGGTTGTTTGTTTATTGTGAAAATGAAAAAAATAAAAAGCAAAGACACAGTGTGGATTCTTTTATGTGTTGTAGCAGAGCAGTTTTCCAGTTCGATTTAATTGTATCGTCTCGATGAGAAGGAAATTTAAAATAGCCAAGTAAATTTTTATATTAGACTGGCTGTTAAAATGAAATCGGCCACACGATATAATTATTTATTCGGCAAAATAAAGAGGAAGTATCACTTTCTAAAGATTCAAAATAAGGGATTTATTTTATTTACATGGTATGTACTCATGTTTTAATTATTTTTTCCAAAAAATAATTTTTAAATATAGTACGTACAATGCACTTTGTTTGAACTATATTTTTTGTTTAAGTGCAATTGAAATATTTGATATTTAGATATATTTGAGTAAAATTAATTAAACTGTAACGCTAATTCAGTGAGTAAAACATAAAAATATTTTTCTTTATTTATAAATTTATTTTTACTTAAATAATTGAAGTTAAAATTTATATAGCCATTGCCTATTGAAATGATATAAATATTTAAATATTGATTTGAACTAATGTGATAAAATTTGTTCGATTTTATTAAATTAAACGGGAATTTATTTTAATGATATTAGATCTTCTCTTTTTAAAGAAAGAAAAGAAAGTATATTATTATAAAGTATATAAATGTTTGATTTACACTGTATATATCAATTTCTAGAAAATTATTTGTATATTTATATGAAAAGTATGTTTCTTAATTTTTTACATAAATATATGAATAATATATTGCTCTCTAAAATATATTAAGCTTTAAAGTTGTTTAGATTTACTAAGCCCAAAATATTAAATAGAAGTATGGAATTGCTTAGAATTATTCAAAATAATTATTAAAAAAAAAAAAAAAAGATTTACAACTACAGCTGAAATTTTTATAATTTTAAAAGAAGAAAGTCTTTATATTATTAATTTTTTCTAATTTAGTAAATAAAACATAAAAATATTTTTCTCTATTTATAAAGACATTTTTATTTAAATATTTGAAGTTAAAACTTATAAAGTCATTGTCTATTGAGATGATAAAAAATATTTAATGAGTGTTTTATATTAATATCATAAAATTTGTTTGATTTTATTAAATTAAATGTGAATTGTTTTTAAATAATATTTTAACTTTTTAACGTCCCCAGCCCAAGATATATATATATATATATATAAGTTTGATTTAATCTGTATATTAATTTCTAGAAAATTATTTGTAAATTTATATAAAAAGTACATTACTCAATTTTTTACATAAATGTATATGATGAATAATGCATTGCTTTTTAAAAAATATTAAGCTTTAAAATTGTTTAGAAGATTTACTATACCCAAAATATTAAATTAAATCATAAATTTAAATAATAAACATTAAATCAAAAAATTAAAGTATGTATGCAATCGTTTAGAATCATTCAAAACAATTACTTAAATATATATAATAATAAAAATAAAAATAAATAAATAAATAACTAGGATCTCAAATACAGTTGAAATTTACATAATTTTAAAATAATAAAGTTTGTATTTTATTCCGTTTTCACTTTATTTAAATTTGGATATGTGTGGGAAAAAGTGATTAATTTTTGTTTACATTCTATGTATTTTAAGCTTTGCTAACATTTCTTTAACCAAGTTTCCTTATTTCATAAATCATAACTATTTCTTAAAAAAAAAAAAAAAAAAAAATGATTAAACACCTTTATAATACCAAAAGGGCGCGCCATATTGTAACGAATACAAGAGCCACTCAACGACAGTCTTAGAGCTCTCGAAAAATAACGAAGATAAATATCGCTAAAATTTCGATCGCAACAGCCCAGAATACCAAATTATCGTTATATTCCGAAGATCGTTGAATTCCGAAGGAATATAACGAAGCGAACAGGCCAGAATAGACCCACAGGTCCCTGCTGCATTCGGCAGCGATTTGGTCATCCACTGCAACTCGGGCGCTTGTCCCTATTACCTGCGACAATAGTTTACCAATGAGCTTCCATTTAGGTGCTTATTATATAAAAGTTTCGAAATAGATAGTATCGATAAAATTGAAGTTTCCCTTTTATATTTGAATCCCAGTTACATGTGAACAACACTATACGTGTTCTTCACATGTAACTCGGACTGGACTCAAATGTAACTGGGTTTAGACAACATAATATTTGCTTTTACGTTATTTCATATGTTTATTTTGTTTATCCAATCAACCATTAAATGACAGCAATTTCACGCCAAATATTACAATATGCTGTGACCGGCTACGTCTGTCGCATGATACAATTAATTTTTTCTGTTTACATACAATTCATGGGTTGTAAACCTGATAGTACAGCCTTAATATAGTTCTCTTTGGCGGCTTTTGAATTTTTGTCAAAATTTTAGACTTAATCCATTGTAACAATAAGACTTAATACCTTGTAACAACATGCTATGAGCGCTATTTCTGCCATATTTTAGACAACTAATCTTTTTATAATTTCCCATTAACCATATTTTTATTTATTTATTTAAATATTAATTTGAATTTTTCAAATATTTCTGTTCGACAGCGTGCAAGTGCAGTAACACACAGAGGGAAAACGGTTTCCATACAATCTTCTGCTGTTGCCACCTAAAATTCATACTTTAGTTAATTTTAAAAAATCTAATTGTCCGATTGATAAGCTGTTTAATGCATCGGATTTACAAAAATTTTCCCTTTCATTTATTTTATTTATAACGATGCGACTGATATTTCTAATTTATTTTCTAATCTTTCTGATTTATTTTCCTCATTTTAAATAAATGTACGTTTTTTTTTTTTTTTTTTTTTTAAATTATTATTATTTTGTCGAAAAAAAAATTGGCAACAAGTAAATTATGTATAAAATGTTAAAATTTAAATGGCTTTTTTATCAGAAATTAGAAGGTTATTATTTTTACATTTTAATTAATTAAGAAAAAACTAATCAAAAATTCGAAAATCTGACTTCGATGTGCACAATGACCCTTCGGGGGGCACCTTTGTGTTAAATCTCGTGACTGTCCGAGCTACCGTTTTCGAGATCAGTGAAATATACAAATATTGCTCACTTAATAGTATAAGATATTAAGAGCACCGTGTGTCCACTATCTGAAATTTTCGGTGTTTCATATTCATTTTTTGTTGTACAAGGCAATTCGGATCATTTGAGATGTACTGCTACAGGAATTCACGAACAAAATTAAAATAAGAGAAATTTTAAGAAAAACTGGCCTTTTGTGCTACGTTATAAACAGTGTTCTCACTTTGGGGGAAATTTCCGAATTTAGGGACATTCTGGGTCTTAGAGGGAAAAAATTCCCTCAACGTAAGAAAGAAATATGAGAATTTATTTTTAGACTAAAAAATCTGATAAGTCTCTCTCTATTCTGACTCCTTCAAGAATAAGATCTAAATATGTATTTTCTGAATACGTAAAATGACATATTGTTGAATAGCATAGAAAAGCATGCTTGCCAACCATCTCATTATGAAGCGTATTACTTTTAGTCACCGCCTTTTTTTTGTACACCAGTAATTTTTTAGAGTAATTTCATTCTTATTTAACCGTAACACTATTTGGAGAGAGTTGCTCTAAAGTGGTGTGGGAAAAGGGGCGTATTTTCAAGGGGCGTTAACAAGTCTACGCTTATTAATGAATGAGATGGTTGGCAGCCCTGGAAAAGGCAACGGTCTTTGAGGAACAGATTGGTTTTGATTTGAACAGGTTAAAAAGCTGCGTATAACCTATTCGTGTAGAATGCGCAACTTACTTTTCCACTTGCTTCCTCGGAGGAAGGATCCTTCCTCGATGACAGACTGCTTCAATCTCCAATAAGCGTAGTCGCAAAATTTTGATTTATACCGGGCGTTTTTAGCTCCCCCTTTATTTCGCACTACTGTAATAATTTCCTTCAATAAATAACTAAGATAAAATATAAGAAAAAAAAAGTTTCAAAAAAAAAAAAAAAAAAAATGTAGTGGGAAATAAAGGCGGGTCTAAAATTGCTCCGAAATTAATTACTTTATTCCCAAAAAATTTTTAGTTCTGCCTTTATATCACACCACTTTATTTCAGTAATAATTTTCTTCAATAAACAAGATAAAATAGATAAAAAAATAAACAAAAATACTTAAAAAAAATAAGTGGTATGGAATTAATGCGGGGCTAAAAATGCTCCGGAATAAATTAAATAAGCAATCAAAGCAATAAAATATCGATTAATAATAATAATAATAATAATATCATCTTTTTATTTATACGGGAGTATCTTGTGAAAACTTGATCATTACGGGTAAGTATTTTTATGAGGCATTATTATTATTGTTAGTTTGAAGATATAAAGTATTTCGGTGTTCTTTTTTAATAAATTATTGCTTAAATTTAGTTGCAATAAGTATTTCAAATGTTTTATTTGTATTCATTAATTCTTTTATTTTTATTTTTTACTTATTCCAAAATAATAAATCTAGGTGTGAAAGCCAATAGAAAACCAAATAAATAATATGTATACAAATATTATTTTAAACTGTTATCTTCTTAATTTTTTCATTTTACTAAATAAAATTTATTAAGGTAATTATTTGAAATTTCCACCAACTTCTACAAAGTTTCATCGTTATCAATTTTTATTTCAAAAGTAGAATAAATGAATTAATCATGGTGATTTTGCTAATTTTGCAGTTTAACTAGGGATGCTATTATAATTAGACTTTTGTTTATAATAATTATACCTATTGTTTTTTTTTTTTTATTTTTTTTTTTTTTTTATTTATGTACTTAATTAATTATTTATTTATTCTGAAAGGCGGGTCATATAACATAGTAAATTCCCATTAGGTTAATTCCCAATTTCTCTTTTTCTTTCTTTTAGAAATCGACCAATAGTTCATCTTGGGATTATCTTAAAAATTTATTAAAGAGTTCGTTTGACAACTTGATAACACATCTTATTTCAAAAACGCGGCCGCTAGAAATCACGGATTCACTTGAAAATTTGTCATTACGATTGCTTTCAAAATAGCCAGTCAATTCGAATAAATTGGGATGATGGAATAATTTTACAAATATCGTGGCTGATTTCATTATCAAAACTGAGCTCTTGTTTTGTTCAAATTTATGGCCGCATGGAAATTTCACATAAAAAGTATTTATGGATTAATTTTCTTAAAACTCGGTATAGGTATACGCCAAAAAAAAAAAAAAAAAAAAAAAAAAAAAAAAAAAAAAAAATCAATCTACTCTTCCGACTGAAATGGAAGGATTTGTTTCAGCGATTTATATTATAAATATGTTTTTACAAATTTAAAGAGCAAATGTCGAAACGGAATGAGTTGACTGAAATATAAAATTTCTGAACTTTGCAAGCGCATAGGACTAAAATTTGTAGTTCTTGAATATATTAGGGTTTACAAATTATGATTCCGCTGTAAATCTCTTGTCCCTCAAAAAAAAAAAAAATAATAATAATAATAATAATAATAATAAATAAATAAATAAATAAATAAAATAAATAAAATAATTTAAAAAAAATAAAAAAAATCTTTGTCGCAACGTAATTAACTTAATAATGAATAATGAAAATCCTTCAGCGAAAAGCGAAAAATCAGTCAAGGAATCATGTTCACCATTTTATGTTGAAACATTTAAGCAGATTAAAAATAGATTCTCCTCTGAAGAAGATGCTTTGACACTTATAAAGACTTTAATGTCTTCAATCGTTTTTCATCGTAATCCAGAAAAACTTTTGCCTTTAGCAAGGAAATATATTTTACATTTATGTAAAAATGTCACCATTTAATAAATGTATCAGGAATGGGGAGTATAAGCCATAGATGAGAATATAGAGAAAATCGACGATACTTACAAATTTTGGAAAGGCACAAGTTGCAAATATCGTGCATTGTAGAGACAAATTTCCGAAAAAGATGTACTAATCTTCTAAGAATGCACCGGCAGATATAGGGGAAAAAGTCGTGGCTGTCCACTGGATTTTTAAAATCCATTTAAACTGTCTTTCTCTTTCAAAATATCGAAAAATCGTTAAGTTTTGTGAAAATATAGTTCTCTTCGTTAAGGTGATGCATTTTAGTTTAGTAGTACCTGCTTTGATAATAGATAAGTGGGGAAAAGTTAGGGAAAAATGGAAATGAGAAAGGGAAAAAGAGGGAAATTTTGGCAATAGTGGAGGAAAATTGTAAATTTACAAGTGAGATCACTGGTTATAAACATAACAGGAAATTTTTGCTAAAAAAATTTCCTAGATTAGTTTTTGCAGCTGGAGCTTAGTAATTGCGCTCTCGCAGCGAGGACAGGGCACCACAAAGGGTTAACCTATGCGAAAAAGTTGTTCTGTAATAAACACTGGTTACAACACATTCACTGGTTTAGTAAAGTATTTGTCAGTGTTGCAGAGCAGAAATAGCCAACCCACGGGCCGCATCCGGCCCGCATATCTCCATTATGTTGGCGCGTACAGCACAAATTCACACTTTTTTTGGAAGACAGTGCGATTTTACCTGCAAAGAGAAACTTCACGCCGCTTAACCTGTGTAAATAAACATCCAGCTTTTTTTAAAAATATTTTTTATTTTTTTTTATGATTAGTGTAATATTTAAATCGCAAAACAAACCGTATCTCGAAATTAAGAAATAGTTTTCCGAATAGAGAAGTAGATAATATTAATGGTAATATATTAGCATTGAGATCCGATTTCATGTATGAGTATAAGGTCGAAAAGCTTGTAAAAATTGTTCGACCAAATTGCTAATTCTTACTAAAATGAAGAATGCTTATAAGTCCAAATAAGTAGTAACGCCATATTACATTTCAACTACTTTTATTATCATTTTGTATTCATTTTTTTAAAATGTACGACTTTATAAAATATGTATTCCTCTTATGATGCAGTGCTTGAATTTCACCTCATATTTAACTATTATGTATTTTTAAAGAGCATCTCAATCATAATAAAGATCGATATTTTGTTTTAAATTTATGGTTGAAATTCATAAAACTTTCTACGTATAATTTCCTCCTCAGACATGCCCATCTCTCATTCTTTACCACCCCCACCCCCAGTATACCCCCCCACCCAAAGTTAATAAATAAAACATTAAACATTTTATTAATGCTACTCTATTTGTTCCTCAGTAATCATAAACAATCTAACTTAATATGTTATAAAAATCAAAGTAATAATGATGTGCGTATACTATTTCCCTTTTCTAAAAAAAATAAGTCGGCATATATGTATTCTACTGAATTCCTCATCATATATTTATCGTTACTAATTTCTATTGAGAGCAAAATGTATTCATATTAAAAGGAATGGGTATGATAGAACACTCAACACAGTCGCAGACTGAAATACCGCACCTCATAGACTACCCTCTATCGGATTCGATACATTTAATTTATCGTAATTAAATGACTAATTTTAATAGAATTGTTTTCGTGCATTAATTTCCAACGCAATGATCCCCATATTGCAAGTTCGTGTTAAGTATTGGATTAACTTGTAATATGAAGGAAAACTTAAATTTTTAATTACTAAAGTTTTTAAATTAAAATGTTCATATTTAACGAAATGCATTAAAAAATATATTTTATATTATTGGTCTGACAACTTTACTATAAAATATTTGCCATAATGGACGTTTAAACAAATTTTGCTTTATTCTGCCATAAAAAAAAAAAAAAAAAAAAAAAAAAAAAATCATAAATTTCAAATAATTTATGAAGTTTACAACTTACATTGATCCAAAGCAATATTGTTCTTATCAATAACATAAGTGATATTTAAAAACTGATGCGCCCATTTTACAACCATTCTTTCGTGAGACATTTGTCTATAGACTAAAATAACTAACTAAAAAACTGAATAACCTAAGAACACTTCATAATGTGATTTTTGGAATTCACAACACCTCAAAATGTGAAAATAAAAAAAATAAAAAAGGTCAGATATTTTTATAATTACCTGAGTGCCCCATATCTATAGTACACACAGACAAGTCACATAGACTGGCCACTAAAAACGATTTTTGGATTCAGGAAACCTCAAAATGTATAAAGATTGCAAAAATTCAATTTCGAAAACAATATTTTCTCGACTATTTATGGATAACATAAAGTAAATTAGAAAAAGAGAATGATATTTAATTAATAAAATTTTAATTGCATTTATTACATTGATTTTTATTTATATATAAAAAAAATGCTTTCATTTAATTTGGGGTAGCCCTGTATATTTACTATGTATTATATTTACACAATATAGTGTACTAATTTAGCACAGAATTTAAAACACATACCACAACTTGAAATGCCCTTCCAGCAATTTCATTGCATGGATGTATCTGAATTCTTTTGTGGGGTTCTATGTAAACTTCTAATGAAGGATTTACATTCCACATTGTATATGGAACATGCTTTCATGCACATAAAAGTATAAGTTCAATTTGTTTTGTTTTATTCCATCTAAATCTAAAGATATTAAATTGCATCTACCAGAAAATTCGCCCATAGATTTAATAAATTTGAATTCTTTTCTTAGTCACTGTACACAAATTACTTAATCTTTCAAGTGCGTCCGGACTTCTAGCTAATATCTATTCTTCAGTTATGGTGATTACAAACACACAGACACATTCAGGACACCGCTAAAAACTTAATTTTTAGTTTCAGGATACTTAAACATGCAAATGTAGCAAAAACTCAATTTCGAAAATCTGAATAAAAAATTAAACTTTCCTTACAACATAAGGGTAAAAAAACCCTAAATAATGATAATAATAATAAGAATCTAGTGTGTCACTCACACGACTTTTTTTCTTACCCTGCATTTTAATGCTATAATGGTAGATTGCACATTAAATCTTAAGATCAATAGCGTAAGAAGATAAAGTTTAATGCACTTGCAAAATAATCTAAAATAGGAACAGTTTTATTTGACATGCAATCGTTTGCGTGGGGGGCTACTGCCCCCCTCAACTCCTCGTTCACTTACAGTGCATACAGTTATTAAAATAAATAAATAAATAAAAATCAAAGCTGTTATTAATTTTCATTCAAACTTGCCAGTCTTGATCAAATTTTTAAGAGGAAACCTAATACGAAATTAAAAATGCCAAATTTGAGCTTCTTAGTTACCGCATATAATGGTAAGAGAAAGTAAAATAATAATAATAATAATAAGAAATTAAATAAAACTAAATAAATGCATTTCAAGGATAATTTAAAAGCTTTAAAACTATAATATTGTTGCGTACTTGGGGGTTCGTGAGTTGTCTGAGAATGAAAGGCCAAACGTACAAAAATTCAGTAATTTCTTCACAGAAAGTTCCAGAAAAATACAGGTCTATAAACCAAGTATCAGCTTCAATTCAAACAGTAAACACAGCTTAAACAACAGCTGTCAATAGCAAATCCACAGTACAAACTGTATAACAATAACACTTGAAGCAAGTCTCTCTCAAAGAGGCTCAAGAGCAATGCAAGCACTAGCGAAGCTGACTGAGATCTGAACTGAACTGACTGCCTTGGCGAGGAAGCGCTCCTTATATGCTGTTCCATGGAGCCCAGATTTTAGGAGAAAACTCTAGAAAGTGGTCAACCAATCAACTTACAGCTTCCATATTTGGTATATCCCATATAAGGATTTTCTCGCCAAGGTCGCCAAAAAAAATCGCCAAGGTGGGAAAAAGTCGCCAAATTTGGCGCCAAATCCATTACGTGCATTACTGGGGCTTTTTAATGCGTTTTTAAGGGAAAATAAGGCTATTTCAACGCTAAAATGACTAGAAATGCACAAAATTAGCACTTTATCAACTTACTAAGCCTCTTTGAAAGAATTTATACAAAAATAAACACAATTATTTACAATTTCGTAACACTGCCCCCCTCCCAAGGACTGCACGTCCCGGGCAGTGCAACCCCTGGTCAAGAGGCGAAACTAAACAAATTTACACAATCTAAAACACAAAAACTAAGTTGCACATAAAGATAACATAGAAATATAAATTAAGTGGGAAATATTTACAAAATTCACAAATATGTACAAATATTTATATACAAATATTTACAGTGCGCATGCGCAAATTTTACCAGTATTTACATTTAAAATTTTAATTTTACCGTTACTTGTGGTACTTGGCTAGCCTATTATAGTGCACCACCTTCGGTTTTGACGATGGTGTTTTAGTGATCCGCACCACTACATCATTCAGCCTTTTTAAGACTGTGTATGGTCCGTCCCAGTTGCACTGTAACTTGGGAGAGAGTCCTTTTCGACGAACAGGATTCCACAACCAGACCTTCTCTCCTTCCTGGAACTCATGTTGTGTAGCCTTTAGATCGTACCTTGTCTTCATTTTCTCCGTTGCCATGTTAATCCGCTCC
Source organism: Salticus scenicus (assembly GCA_963930645.1). Taxonomy (NCBI): domain Eukaryota; kingdom Metazoa; phylum Arthropoda; class Arachnida; order Araneae; family Salticidae; genus Salticus; species Salticus scenicus. The sequence goes on from OZ005652.1 coordinate 239,374,540, forward strand.
AGAGCAAAGTTGTGTACGTCCTCAAATCGTGCCTGGAGATCTTGGATGTACTCCTCGGGCGATGAAGGCTCATCGGGTGGACAACCAAACAGGAGATCACAGGGGAGACGAAGTTCACGTCCAAACAGCATCTGGGCTGGAGTATAGCCGGTGGTTTCATGGACAGCACTTCGATAAGCCAGCAGGAACAATGGCAACTTCAAGTCCCAATCTTGCTGGTTCCTTGATACTAGCAGAGAGAGGTTATTTAGAATGGTACGATTGAACCTCTCGACCATGCCGTCCGACTGGGGATGTAAGGGTGTTGTCCGGGTTTTGTCTATGCCGAGCAGTTGACACAGTCCTTTGAAAACATCAGAGGTAAAGTTCCTACCTTGGTCGGTATGAAGTTGTAGGGGCGTGCCGTACCTTGGCACCCATTGCTGCACTAGGACCTCTGCGACTGTGCATGCCTCTTGATTGGGAATGGGATATGCCTCAGGCCACTTGGTGAAATAGTCCATCACGACGAGGATGTATTTATTTCCACTGGAGGTCCGTGGCAAAGGACCCAAGATGTCGATTGCAATCCGTTCAAATGGTGCTCCCACGTTATACCGTTGCAGTCTTCCTCGACTTCGTTTCTGTGGGCCTTTACGTGCCGCACACGCATCACAGGATTTACACCATTTCTCCACATCCTCCTTTGCCTTGCACCAGTAGAAACGTTCCCGAACTTTCTGCAGAGTCTTCATTACCCCAAAATGGCCTCCGGTAGAGCTACTATGCAGTTGTTCTAAAACAGCTGGAATTTTTGATCTTGGTAATAAAATCTGCCATCTGAAGCTTTTCCCATCATCAGATTCCCACTTTCTGTATAATACGCCGTTTCTGATATGAAGAGAGTCCCAAAGTGCCCAATAACTTTTCGTAATGGGACTAAATCTGGAAATGTCCTGCCAGATAGGTCTGTTGCTGGTCGTTTCCTTCAGCTGTAATATTGGCTTTATGTCAGGATCTTTCAACTGGGCTTTTCTAAGTTCTTCGTCACTCCATGGATCGGGATCTTGATCTGATGGTGTTGAGACAGTAACTTGGCAGGCAACCGGATTTATCGGCAGGTATTAGAGGGTTCATTACTGTTCGGGTTCATTACTGTTCGGGGTTCATTACTGTTCGTTACTGATTACTGTTCGGCTCTAGAGCAGTACTTGCAGCTTTCCGAGCAGGGCTTCCGTGACAAGGCATCTGCATTACCATGTAGAGTCCCTTTACGATGACGTATCTCGAAGTCATATTCCTGCAGGCGTTGTATCCACCTGGCAATCTGTCCTTCCGGGTTCCTGAACTGGAGCAACCACGTTAAAGATGCATGGTCAGTCCGGAGCAGGAATCTTCTGCCATACAGATAATGATGGAAATGTTCTATGGCTTTTACGATGGCGAGTAGCTCTTTCCTGGTGGTACAGTAATTTCGCTCCGGTTTAGACAGGCATTTACTCCAATAGGCAATGACATGTTCTTGACCGTCAATTTCCTGCGACAGAACAGCACCGACACTCTCATGGCTGGCATCTGTATCAAGTATGAACTGTCTGTCGGACTGTGGATATGTCAAGATAGGCGATGATGTTAAGGCCTCTTTAAGTCGCTTGAACGCATTTTCACATTCATCTGTCCACAGGAACTTCTGTTTGGCTTCCGTCAGCTTGTGGAGTGGTCTGGCAATATTTGAGAAACCCTTGACAAACTTCCTGTAGTAAGTGCATAACCCCAAGAAACTTCGTAGTTGGTGTACATTTTCAGGGCGACTCCAGTTCTCGACTGCAGAGATCTTCTCAGGATCAGTTCTCACGCCTTCGGCAGAGATGATATGGCCGAGGTAGCTCACTTCACGACGGAACAAGTTACACTTGCCTGGATTCAATTTGAGGTTAGCCATTCTGAGTTTCTCTAGCACCTTTCGGATGTTTCGTAGATGGTCTTCAAAGGTGCGCCCCACAATGATAATATCGTCCAAATACACCAGACAGGCCTCATAGGAAAGTCCTTTCAGCACTGTCTCCATTAGGCGTTCGAAGGTGGCAGGAGCATTACATAATCCGAATGGCATAACTTTAAATTGCCACAGTCCCTGTCCCGTGGTGAATGCAGTCTTCTCACGATCATCAGGATGTAATTCTACTTGCCAGTAACCGCTCTTCAGATCCAAAGTCGAGAACCATTTATTGCCAGAAAGTGTGTCTAATGTGTCGTCAATTCTGGGAAGAGGGTAACTGTCTTTCTTCGTGATGTCATTCAAACGACGATAATCCACGCAAAATCTTGTTGAACCATCTTTTTTTCGCACCAGTACTATGGGAGAGGCCCAAGGACTCGTTGATGGCTCGATGACATCATTGTGCTGCATTTCACTTAGAAGTTCAGTGACCTCTTCCTGTTTAGCAAATGGAAGTCTTCTTGGATGTTGTTTGATTGGAGGATGATTTCCTGTATTAATTCTGTGCTGGGTGATGTTCGTTCTCCCGACGTCTTCAGGTGTTCGAGAAAAAAGGTCTTTAAATTCTTGGAGTAGCTTCTCCGCAGCACATCTCTGTTCCTTTCCTAACTCTGCATTCTTGAGTAATTCCGTCATTAATTGTTCGGAAGACTTGGATTCGGTTGATTGCGTGGGGCGGTTAATGCATGTGACAGGAGTGCAGGTTGCTAACACCTCATCCTTCTTCACTGTCCGGACCTTATCGCTGATGTTTGCGACTCTCACAGGAATAGTACTCTTTGAGAGATCAACTAGAGATGAAGCTACCAGAACTCCTCTTGGGCTATTGTCTGTGTTCGGGTATTCAATCAGTCCATAGCGGAAATACTGCTTGGTAGGAGGTGTTCCTGAAACTATTGTCTCTGTATGTGGAGGGATGGAAATTTCCGACTTGGCTGTTATCTGGCATATTGGCTGAATGTCTTGATTTTCAGTGTTGAACACAGCTATGTCTTCCGAACTCGAATGCAGTTCATTATTCTTGAAGTCCAATTTAAAGTTAAATTTTCTCAGGAAATCAATTCCAATGATTACAGGATCTCTTATATCTGCCACATATGCCATATGATGGTAACTGGCATTCCCAAAAGTGATGATCAAGTTCATTTTTCCATATATTTTGATTTCGTCTCCGGTCACAGTCTGGAGTTTAACGCAGGGCGGAGTCCAGATGATCTTCTCTTTTAGTTCTTGAGCCAAATCCGTTCTAATGATGGTCACGTTGGCTCCCGTGTCCAGAATCATCCGGCAAGTGGCGTTGTTGACTTGGCCATAGACGTGAAGTCCATTATCGCCGCCACTCATCGATGAAACATGAAATACTGTAAATTGGGGCTCTTTAATTTTAGGCAACCTCCGCCCCGCGAGATGGCCTCCTCTTAGTTTCCCTGCAGTGATGGTGAAGCCGGGTGATTTCCTACAGTTGGTCGTACAGGGCAGTTCCTCTTCACGTGACCATCCCCTCCACAGCCCCAGCACTTTATCTTCCGGTCCTTTATTTCCTTTTTATTCTCCAGGCTGCGCAATCTCTTTAAGATCTCTTCGATACTTCTCTTCATTTCATTTTCACCAGCAGGCGTATCGTTTAATGAGACTGCTCTTATGGTATGGCGGTCTTTACGGGAGGCTTGTTGGGCTGCCTCTATCCTAAGTGCATAGCCTAAAGCTGATTCTACGTCTCTGATGTTGGAGAGTCTCAGCGCTTTTTGAATTTCTGGATCACGAACAGCATCGATAAAGTACTGAAGAGCTAAGTCGTTTCGAGGGTCAGCATGACAGTCTGAGAATGCTAGGTGTGACAGTCTCTGAATGTCCGCTGCCAGCTCTTGCAAACTTTCGCCCGTTTTCTGGTAACGGGACTTTAGCTGGAGGCGACTATAGTCCTTAGAACACTTCTCTCCGAACCGTAGCTCCAGTGCTCTAGTCAAGGCCTCGAAGTCGTTCCTTTCTTCTTTAGAAACATTTCTCAGGATTTCGGCTGCATCTCCCCGTAATGCTGCTGCTAAGTGGACTGACTTGGCGGTAGAGTCCCAGCCGTTAGCTTCAGCAACGATGGAAAACTGCGTCTTATATACATGCCAGGAGGAACTGCCGTCGTAGGTGGATAGCTTAATAAATTCCTGATTCTGGATTCTCTTATCTCTCTTTTCAGTTTCCTATGAATTCTAACTTTTCTTCGAGATTCCGAATCTTGCTCTGCAGTTCATTCCCTATTACTTCTCTGTTCCACTCTTCTTTCATTTTTCTTTCAAGATCTTCCTCCATTCTCTTAAACTTGCTTTCTATCTCTGAAAACCTTCCTTTCAGCTCTTGATCAAAGTTTTCTTTAAATTTCTCCTCTACACTCCGTTCTATCCTCGTAACACTCTCTTCAACCTTCGTAACATTTTCTTCTATCTTCATAGCTTTCTCTTCAACCTTCATAACATTTCCTTCTATCTTCATAGCTTTCTCTTCAAAACTTTCTTCTATTTTCAAAACTTTCTCTTCAAAATTTTCTTCTATCTTTATAACTTTCTCTTCTATTCCATCCATTTTATTTTCCATCATCGTTAATTTACCCTCTATTGATTCTTTCGCCGTTGAAAGCTCTCTCTTCATCTCATCTTGATTAGATTTAATTTCTTCGGTCAAACTGGCTTCCATCTTTTCCTGAACTGCTTTCATTTCCTTCATTTCTTCAGTCAAGCCGTCTTTCAATTCTTTCTGTCCGGCTTTCATTTCATTCATCTCGTGACTCAGGCTATCTTTCATCTCTCTTTGCGATGCTTCCATACTTTCTTTCATCTCTCTTTGCGATGCTTCCATACTTTCTTTCATCTCTCTTTGTCCTTCCTTCATTTCATTCATCTGGGTAGCTAAGCTTTCTAAAAGTTTCTTCATCTGTTCCTCCATAGCTCTAGTTATAACCATTCACAGACAATCCCCGCTTCTGACACCAGAAATGTTGCGTACTTGGGGGTTCGTGAGTTGTCTGAGAATGAAAGGCCAAACGTACAAAAATTCAGTAATTTATTCACAGAAAGTTCCAGAAAAATACAGGTCTATAAACCAAGTATCAGCTTCAATTCAAACAGTAAACACAGCTTAAACAACAGCTGTCAATAGCAAATCCACAGTACAAACTGTATAACAATAACACTTGAAGCAAGTCTCTCTCAAAGAGGCTCAAGAGCAATGCAAGCACTAGCGAAGCTGACTGAGATCTGAACTGAACTGACTGCCTTGGCGAGGAAGCGCTCCTTATATGCTGTTCCATGGAGTCCAGATTTTTCGAGAAAACTCTAGAAAGTGGTCAACCAATCAACTTACAGCTTCCATATTTGGTATATCCCATATAAGGATTTTCTCGCCAAGGTCGCCAAAAAAATCGCCAATGTGGGAAAAAGTCGCAAAATTTGGCGCCAAATCCATTACGTGCATTACTGGGGCTTTTTAATGCGTTTTTAAGGGAAAATAAGGCTATTTCAACGCTAAAACGACTAGAAATGCACAAAATTAGCACTTTACCGACTTACTAAGCCTCTTTGAAATAATTTATACAAAAATAAACACAATTATTTACAATTTCGTAACAATATTATAATTTTTTTCTTCATTAATGTTGATGAAATACATATAAAGGTTTTTCAAATAAATTTAGACATTAAATATTTTATTTTAAAATAACGATACTAAGACCATTGACACATTTTTAACAGTTCTGATTTAGGGAACCTCAAAGCGTATAAATATAAAAAAAAACTCCGTTTCGAAAATCTGACCCCAAAACAATACTTTCTGTACCATATATATTGGTAAGAGAAAGTAAAATAAATGAATAAATAAATAAATGTATTTCAAGAACAATTTTAAAAGCTTTAAAATTAAAATATTATAATTTTATTTCTTCATTAATCTTGCTAAATTAAATTTAAAGGGTGGAGGATTTCTAATAATTTTGGCATTAAATACATTATTCAAAAATTACGGTACTAAGATTCCATTGACACATTTTTAATACTTTATTCTCTTGGGGGGGGGGGAGAAAGAAAGAAAAAGATTGTTCGAATCTTTCACTATTCGTGAGGCCCACCAGCGGCCGAGCGGTTCTGCGCTCAAAGCTGGTAGATGGGAGGTGCCGGGTTCGATCCCAGGTCGCGCTCATCGACCTAGCCGTTCGGAGTTTTCCGTGGTTTCCTCCGAAACTCGCGTAAATACGGGCTAGGACCCCTTAGAAAGACCCCCACGGAGGGCATTCCCCCTATAGGCCTAGGACACTTAAGGAGTCAATCGGCCTTAATCCTACAACCAACCAACCACTATTCGTGAATGAAGTGGAAAGAAAGGTTGCTTCACGGGAGAGAGGTTTTGGCGCCAGATACGAAAATTCGCCAGGTTGGGCTGTAAGCGCCAACATAATGGAGGTACGCATCCGGGCCGCTGCGTAGTTTTTTGCGGCATGCGAGAAGATTATTGATATTTTGTGCATCGATTAGCAATAAAGTTACATTGAGTATTGCCATTTTTTTTCCCGACTGTACATATAAAACTAACCAGAATGAATACGGCATCCTTGAGTTTTAAACATGTTCTTGAACAATGTCTTATGTCTAAGCAAAGCACACGTGATGTATAGTTCGAAAAATTTATCCATTTGTTAAAAAACAGCAGATATTTAAGACTGAATATTAATAATAATAATGAATAAATATGGTTATTCAAATAAACGAATAAAATAAGCATATATAAAAAGTGTATTTTAGAGATTTTTCTCCTCATAAAGAAATCTCACTAGTTTTAAAATAGCATCAGTTTTTACATTTTGTGGTTTCAAAATGAAGTATGAAGAATATAGAAAATCCTTATTATTATTTTTAAACAAAAATTATTTTAACTCTTGTGATTTTTTTTAATGTGAAAAACAAGTTAAAAAAAAAAAAAAAAATAGCTAATGAGTAATTTGCATAAATTTTTTTCCCGTAAAATTATATGAAATTTGGCTGCGTTAGTGAAGATAGGTGAAGTGTCGTCTTAACCTCTTAATATTACGTAATGAGGCAAAATATGACATAAATGTACAGTCGGGAAAAAAAAAAAAAAAAAAAAAACGCAGCACTCGATGTAACTCCGTTGCTTTTCAATGTACAAAAGTGTAATAGGTATCATTCGACGGGGAATTGAGAGTAGATTCAGAAAATGAACGGAAACTTTGAATTGGGGGTCGTCTACATATTGAAACGCGCACCAACTTTGATTTTTTTTAATGGTAATGCCCCATTTTTATTTTATATTTGAATTTCTGGGATCGCGACAATGCGAAAAAGTATATTGGTTGTATATTTTGCTTATTTTTTCACAGAGTTATAAGCGTTCAAAGTTTGAAGGTGCTAATGTTAAATTCATATTTCAAACTTTTATTAATATCTTCACAAAAAATTACTTGATCGATATAATTCTTTTTTTACGAGATACAGTGAAGAAACCCAAACATAATCCATCATTAATTTTGATTCTGAAAAATATTTTTAATTCTGAAAAATATTAATAAATTCATATTCATAAAAATTATGAATTATGACCTATATTAATTTTTACATAAAATGAATCCTAATGCTGAAAAATATGGGTGTGCAAATTTGCAGCTCATTCCAGTTATTAGTTTTTGAGATATAAATAAATCTTTCTTTTGGAGTGGTTTAGGGGGGCGTCTCTTAAAAAATTTTGAATGAGATAACGAAGCAAATCTTAAAAAATAACGGAGAAAATTGAACAAAATTCTTTTATTTTTTATTTAAGGGTCAAATTATATAACAACAATGTCAAATGCAAAGAAATGAAACAAAAATGTTGATTTTTAGACATTTGTGTTAGTATCAAGAATTCCTGTTTTCTAAAGCCCCGCCTTTTATCGTTCTTCAAAACAAAACGATACAGAAACAAAAAGTGAATGTAACTTTGAGTATTCGTGTTAAACCCCTTATTTTACATTGACAAAAATATACAGAAGTGGTATTTACTTCATCGATTACTGGTGATAAATTTACAATCCTTTAAACGAATACTAGAAGAAAAAATTAACTAAATAGGCGGGGTTTACTGTTTGAAATACTCTCAAAATAAAATATTTCAAAACAAATTTTCTGTACCACAATTATATTACAGATGGATATACATTATAACTATATTCTTTCTAATTAATATATTTCTATCCATAGTATATTTTATTGCAAAAATATGAACACTGGGTACATGCTTAAGAAATAAGTAACACACAAATTACGAAAGAAACGCCCACTGGCATTGTTACAGATTTTCAAATGATGTGAATCTACGTCAGCAGTTGCGAAAGCGTTAATTAAAAAGTTATATTTTCATAGAAATTATAAAACAAATCGTACAGTTCCAAAGAGTTCAACTGACCCAAAACTGGTAAGTGCTATTAAAATTGTTTAATATTTACTTTATGAAATCTTACAATAATTTATCCGAAAAGATTCAGTTTATGCGTTGTTGTATATATATATATATATATATAACTATATTATTTCAGTTTGTATATTATGTTACACGTACGAAAGAAAATTTAAGCTTTATTGGTGATCAGTATATCCATGATAGATACTTTTTAATTGAAAAATATTGCACTTTTATAGAAAGTATTGTCTGACCAATCGTAAGTGTAAAGTATTTAAATATACCTAAAATTATCTAAAAAAGTACTAAAGTATATACATATCCAAAACATTAAATTCATGATAATTAAGATACTGCAAAGGTGTTAATATTTTTATTTTCTTCTTTTAACTCTTTTTTTCTTGAAATATTTCCGGTGTGAAACAGTATAATTTTGTCTAGTTCTTGTAGGATCTTAATTTTATTTTTCTATATTTAGAGATAGCCCCCTAACACATTTCTGATCATAACTCTATGAATACTAAAGATAAAGTGTACAAACAGTATACTTTTCCGCACTGCCAGACTCTCAGAAATTTGAATATGAAGTCAAAATTGGGTGCTACTATTGAAAAAATCAAAGTTAGCGCTCATTTTAATATGTAGATGACCCCTAATTCAAAATTCGACGACATTTTCAGAAAGTGCATTTCATTTCCTGTTGAATGGTGTCTATTAAGTTCTTCTGCGGCAATTAATAACGAAATACCATCAAGTGCTGCGTTTTTTTTTTCCCCGACTGTACATTATGAGAAATATTTTTATCAGAATAAGTCAGATCAGTTTTAAAAATATCATTTATGATAATAGTTTGAGCATCAACAAATACCAACATGTCACTTTAAAAAGCTAGAAAATAAAGTTTTTCATAATGTGCCAAAACATGATACTATTTCACATTTTGATTACTGGAATTATGGTATTGTAAAAAGACACAAAATCGCATAACTTACTAAAATAAAATATTGATAGCAGTATAATACCACAGCAAATTGTCAGATAGGTTCAGCCTTAGAGGATGAATAATTTTTCTCTTGTTGCTCTGTCCCGGCCTGTCCCCCTTTTCATTTTTTATTTAGTTTTGTACAAGTCATCACGTTTTTGAACCTATTCTGCTACCATCTTCTGGTTCGCTGAGGTGTGGGGTCGTGTTAATTTGACCCCGGGTACTCGGCATTCCGCCACTCCCTCGAAGTTCATGAATAATAGCATTTCTCCTCTAGTTTTCCATGGTTTTCGCCGAAATTTGTATAAATATAGGCTAGAAAGGGCCATTTAAAAATACCCCACCTTCAGCATAATTAATAGACACTCAATTAAAATAATAATAATAATAATTGAATTTTAAAGAGATTTACAGTTTTCTGTTAACAGCATACATTTATATATATATATATATATATACACTAATTATGTTTTAAGTTTCCTTTAGAATTAGCTAAATATTTTGAACGCAATTTAACGGTTTGTCTTAGGGACCGTGGATGAAATATGACAAATCCTCAAATGGCGATCTCCAAATGAAAAAATAACCGAAAACCATTTATTTATTTATTAATTTTTTAAATTTTCACACATTAATTTCTAATGATTTATCTAAGAACTCAAAGCCGACATTGTCTGCGGCGCAATCAAATAAAGATTAATTAAGTCAAATCATTACACTATTTTAAAAATAGTGTACTTCAAAACAACGGAACTTGTAAGTCATGGAATATGTCTTCTATTAATAAGTTTTTTCATGCGTATAAACAAAAGTATTGTAAATATGAGAAAAAAAGACTACACAAAAACCACACAGTTTGTCCACTCTTCAGAAGGGTTTGCTGAATAAATTTTTACTACAATTAAATTAATAAGTTATAAGTTAATAAGTTTAGTTAAGTATTAAATTAAGAATAATCTTCATGGTAAATAGTAATTTAAATATATATTTTTTTAAATTACTTATGAAAGCATTCACAGAAGAAAAGATCTGTTTAGAAAAAAAAAAGTACTCAAAAGTGAACTTTTAACGAGTTTCGCCCTTTTTAACACGTTCGCTGCCGATCCCGCGCCAGCGCGGGATGTGACGTATCACTTTACAGGTGAAAGTTTACTTTAGGCTGCCGCTTGGCGAAATTTCGAAAATCGCCAAGACGGCGCCATTTCGCATCGTGTTCCGAATAGCAACCTTACACCAGCGGCATACGAAAGCGAGCTTTTCGGTGATCTAACCTAAAAAGAAAACGCGTCTTGAAAAAAAAAAAAAAAAAAAAAAAATCCGAATAATAATAATACATAAGACAAAAGGAAAATTTTCATAAAATAGAATTAAAAGAAAAAAAAAAATAATTACGAATTTATAACTAATCACAAATACAAAAATAAAACTTAGATTATACAATCACACCAAATGTCCCTGAAAAGTGTTTTGCTTTAGTAATTGATGATAAGTGTTTAGATGATAGTTTTTTTATTTCCAATAATTTAACAGCTATAAGTACAGTCGGTAACAAAAGTGTCCGAACGCTAGCAAAAATTCCTATGTAAAAAAAGTACATTTCATAAAGTTTTGTTAAATAAATCCTTATCGAATCATGTTCTTACACTGACTAAGAACAGGATTCGACAAGGATTTATTTAACAAAAATGTATGAAGTATACTTTTTTATTTAGGAATTTTAAATTTAAAAGTTTTCAAAAGTTGTATAAAGTAAATTATTTATCATTAATATTTTATTTATAGTCCTCATTCATTAGGAATGAAAAAATAAATCCGCAACTGGATAATTATAGCAAATTTTTACGATTCTCTATTATAATGGTACTCTAATCTGTTCACTATACCCCTATCTCAAAATGCATGAAATTAAAAAGTATACAAAATTTTGTACTGTAGCAACCAGTATTGGCATAAAATTCAAAAATATGCCTCTAAAATTCAGGACCGTGGTTGCCCAGTCGGTAGAGCACCGGGCTCGTTGGAAGATTTCGGGTTCGGTACTCGAGCCTGCCAAAAACCATTGTGTATACTAATGGTTGCTGGTGCTCATAAAATCTGTCGTGCCCGCAATGTTATCCATGTTCCCATATTAATTATACCTCTGGGTGTCTACGAAGCGAGAGAGTCATCCCTTCCGTGGAGGATCAAAATTGTGATGGTATGTCCCTGGACAACTCTAGGGGTGAGACCCAGACCATCGCCAATTGTCCATTGCGCAGCACTAGTGTGACGTAAAACACAATCAACAAACCAACCTCTTAAATTCAAAAGTACCTCTTAAATTCCAACTCTATTCAACCAGCCAAACAGTACTAACGCAAACATCACAAATATTCATATTTCAAAATAGATGATTGGTTGGGTTTTACGTTACACTAGTGCTGCGCAATGGGCGATTGGCAACGGTCGGGGACTCAGCCCTAGAAGTGGTCCAGAAACATGCGATCAAAAATTTGATCCTCCATGGAAGGGTATTTCAAAATAGAATACTTTCTCACTAATAAAACACGTATCATCAATATGCAACCGAAGTGATGGCGTCAGCGAGATATTTTATCTGCTCAGTACCAGTGGCGGATCCAGAACTTGACTTTTGGGGGGAGGGGGGGGGGGCTAAGATTTTTCAAAGTGTTATTCTAGACCAATAAAAATTTACAATTGCAAAATTCAATTATGAATGACAGTGTTTTGGGGGGGGCTTCAGCCCCCTAGCCCCCCCCCCTTAAATCCGCCACTGCTCAGTACAAACGAAACTATTTGCTATGGAAATTTAACTTATTACTCATTAACTCCAGAGTTTGCTTGTAACGAGCAGATGAATTTTTACACGTTTGACGTAATACAGCGTATTGACGTAACACATGACGCAAACAAGCAAATGTAAACACAAAGCCTATAACATCTGGCGATGTAGCGCTCTTGTGGAACACGTCAAACATATTCGGTGGGTTAAAGGAAAAAAACGTCATTTCAAATTTTAGTCACGTGAAACCGGCAGCGAACGTGTTAAAAGATAAACTTGAACTGAACGATTTTTTTTTTTTTTTTTTTTTTTTTTTTTCCAGAAATGAATATGAGCGCGAACTAACTCGTTTTTTAGACGATGAATTTCAGTTTGAGTTAGTCTTTTTCGGGAGTTTGCACAACACTGCTATTGAGGTCATAAAAGCAATTTTCTTATTTTTTTCTACTCTCATCTTTCAGATTGTTTCATTCATGGGGAAAAAAAAAAAAAAAAGTGTTAATATAAAAAAGCGCAGAGATACAAATCTATTTTATAGTTCCTTTACTTTATTATATATTTTTTTTATTTTTATTTATTTATTTATTTATTTTGTTACAAAACAGTATTTAATTTATTGTAGATCTGTAATCTGTTTCTTAGGAAACATTAATTCATTTTAATTCTTTTAATTAGTATTCATTTATTTATTTTTATTTTTGAGTAAAACTTGTCTGCATTTCAAATTTTTACGTGATTAAATTCTTTAAATTTGAATAAATAGTTGAGAATTTATTCTGTCATGAGCGACATTTAAGATTATTTGTTAACTATAGAATTTTTTAAATACTTATTTGTTGAAATGTCTGAATAAGGTATAGTTAAGAGCTTGTCACTTTTATCCCTATTGTAGCTATAATTGTCTCTCTTGTTCAGTGAAGTAAGACAGGGAGGGGACTCAGGCTCCTCCCAGTGAATATCTCCACATTTCCTTTTAATACAAATAAAAGAATCATCCTTAAAATACAAAATTTAAGTTATATAAATGTTCATTAGTCGTTTTTTTACGGTTAATATTAATTATGAGTGAATATAAATTATCATTTAAATATTAATTAATTTTCTTAAAAATAGTTATGTTACGTATTGAAATAAAATTTTTTAGCCCCTCCCATGATTTTGAAATTTATATGATCAGGGATAGAACACGGACTCAAAACTCATAGCACTATGAAAGAAACAAAATTTTCTTGTTAAATGAACGATGTTAAAGGTAGATAAATTTCTTAAAAAATACCAGTATGTATTCTGCCCTGGTGTTCCATCCCTTTGTGACCCTGCCTCTATTTCCTTATTTTATTTTATTTATTTTTTATTTAAAAGAAATTCAAATTTATCAGACATTGGTATTAAAAAATACTTTTTTGTATTATACAATGATAAACACACACACACATTATATATATATATATATATATATATATATATATATATATACAAATCCCTCCGTAAAAATGTCTCCTAAAACTTGTTTTTTTAAGTAAGTAGTTTAAAAACGATAAATTAATTTGGTAATACTAATGCCGCTTTGCCAAAATTTTTAAATACTTTTAAAAGTATTATTTATAGTTCATTTAAAGTTTATTTAAGTATATATATATATATAAATTACTTAAATTTCATGGCAAATCATTGTATATTATTCTACAATACATAATTTCATCGATTTATGAAAAATAAACAAATAAATAAAAACTAAATAGATAAATGAAAATAAATAACAAAAATAAAAATAAAAATAAAAATAAAAATAAGTAAAAATAAATTAAATTTATCTTTTTCCCCCCTTTTCCTATATCACAGAAGGAAATTACTGACTTATTGGAGAATTGCCCATATATCGCTTTCTCAAATTTCCTGTTTTCTTTTGGCCTTTTTTTGGGCATAATGATAAAGAATTTTCTTTGTGTCCCTGTAAAAGAACTGTAAGTGCTAAATCCACCAAAATCTATACAGTTCGTGCAACTGTGACCTATAACACGTGTACAAATTTTTTGTTCAGATTAAATAAGCGTTTAGACGCTATCGTACTTTTAAAAATTCAGCCCCATAGACCATAATGATAAAGAATTTTTCTTTGTGTCCCTGTAAAAAAATTATAAGTGCTAAGATTCACCAAAATCTATAGGGTTCGTACTATGGTGACTTACAATATACGCACCAACTTTCAGCTTATTCGAACAAAGCGTTTAGACGCTAGCGTGTTCACTCACAGACATACACACACACACATACATACACACATACATACATACATACACACACACATACATACATCATCGTAAAAATAGTGAAAACAGACTCAGGGGACCTCGAAACCTAAAGAAACATCAAATTCTCGAGTTCGGATTTTTGACATGATTACAATACTTTCCTCACTATAGTGTTCGGAAAGTAAAAAAAGGTCAACAGCGCTTCATATTGAGCGATTGATCCCAAAATATAATAAGCACCAGTTTAGTTTAGATCGGTCCAACTGCCAAGATTGGTTAAAATTCTTTCATTGGTTCGTAAGATCATAGATACAGCGTCCACAAAAATTGTGAGACAAACACACAGACATTTTCTAAAAATGATCAAATCGCGTTCAGGACATTTCTTAAAATAAAAAAGCTATATATATATATTTAAATATTTATCTTTAAAGTAATGCATTGTTCAAACTTACCTTACTGTAATTCTTATTATAATCCATATTGGAACCAATAAGCACCCATTTTAAATAAAACCTAAAATACGCAAAGCAAAGTGCGAGTCAATAGTCAATTCTTCGGTAAATAAAAATTTCTCTAGTTTACTTTTCCCGCCAGCGCCAGTCGCTAATCAAGCATCACGTGATCAAATCATGACAGCTGAAAATGCGTCTGTATATGCTCAAAGGAGTACGTTATTTCCTTCTTGCGGTTTAATGTACATATACATTATTGTAAACATTCAGTCAACATATTATTATTATTATTATTATTATTATTTTTACTCGCTTACAATTTCTAGTGGATGCAATTTCGCATTATTTTCCCATTATAAATAAGAAGTACATATTTTTCGATTTTTAATTATAGCAAAAATTACAGCTAGTTAAACATTTACCTATCAAGAAAACATACTTTCTAAGTTATTATGGTTATTTACAGAATAGTTTTTATTTTATTTTAAGCAAACATTTATTACTACTGAACTTCGATTACAAATTTTATCACTGACGTACATTAAATATCTTTCTAAATATTTTCACATAAACCTACCACGACTCCCTGTTTTTAGTTTCTTGTACATTTAATAAGAGAAAGTTAAATAATTCGCAAAAATTTTCGACCTCGAGCTTTCGATGGATTTACACGTTTCGAGATGCGTAGAACACGATTTGACCATTTTTAGAAAATGTCCGTCTGTGTGTGACAAATTTTGTGCTAATTGTATATCAGGAACAGAATTTCATAAAATTTTATATGTTGTGGCACCTTAAGACAAATTAGTGCTGATCAACTTTTGGTGAAAATCGTCCAACAAATGGAGTTACAATTTCGTTTTTTCTAAATTTTTAACATGGCGATGTAGTACAGAATTTCGTGTAGATGTGCATAAAGAGATTTTTTTTTTCTTTTAAGTAATCATTATGAAATTAAAAAGAATTATTTATAATAGTGGTAGTCAACTGGGAATATACATATAATTTTTCTTTTTATGTAGGAACAGAAGTCCCCTCCCCCCTCCGAGGGCAACAGATTTTCATCATAGATACTTTTCGAAAGATCTTGTCAATACTTTTTAAACGAATGGTTAAACTATCAATCTGTAATAATTCAAAATAAAGTTATTTTTTTCCCTTCATTTAAGGAAAAAAAAAAAAAAAACATTTTTTTTTTTTTTTTTTTTTTAAGATATCGAATATGAAAGACTTTCTTTGGATAAATATGTAATTTTACACTTCTTTAAAATGAAAATTTTCTGCATTCATCATGGAAGATTAATTTAATAAATCATAATTTCAATATTTTTTTTGTACTGAGTCAATTTGTATAGGAAAACATAGAAAAAGTCATGTGGTGGCCACAATATATTATTTTAAATAATCTAGCTTAACCATCAAAATACTTTCTCTACCAGAAATTATGAAAATATTATTACAGGTTAAGGTGCAAGATATCAGCTGCTGATTTCCGATATTTATTTTTAGTTTAAAAACTCCTTTATTTGATACAGTTGTACTGT
Organism: Salticus scenicus; assembly: GCA_963930645.1. Classification (NCBI taxonomy): domain Eukaryota; kingdom Metazoa; phylum Arthropoda; class Arachnida; order Araneae; family Salticidae; genus Salticus; species Salticus scenicus. Next base: position 239,390,971 of record OZ005652.1, read on the forward strand.
ATGAGAAGACAGCTCACTTTAACTCCCACTTCCGTTTCAGTATTGTAGTTACATGTATAAAGCGCTTAAAGTTGGTTTTAAATTAAAAAAAAAAAAAAAAAAGAAAAGAAAAAAATTTCAAATTATTTTAAAAATAGCCGCCAATAAAATCCTTTAAAATTTATTCGACGAATTTTAGTAGATTTTCAGCCTTTATATTTTTTATCAATTAAATATGCATGAAACAGCGTACTTAAATATGGCATAGAGAAAAAAGAAAATGTTAAGTTGTGCCTAAACAAAAATTTCTTCTGATTAATATTTTAATTAGTTGAAAATCTAAAACTTGAAAAGGACTGCTAGTAAAACATAAAAAGCACTGCATACCGCAGCCATTTTTCGGCAGATACGCACCCAATGTAAAGCAGGATATTCTTTCATTAGAGTCATTACATCTAAAAAAATTTGGTGCTTTTATGCACAGTAGAAGATGATATGGAACCTAGGGAAATATTACAGCATAACAGCGCCTCATTAGGGCGGATAAGCACCCAAATTGATTTAGCATAGTTTTTCATAATAGCGATCTCACATAACAAATATGATGCACTTACACGCTGCAAAACCTGGTATATATACATTTACCGTAAAAGGGAAAAGTTTATTTGTAGATATGCATCTAAAGTGAGTCAGCGAAATTAGTTTGAGATTTCAAAAAATGTAGAAAGACGTACGACATATAAAAGTTTAAATGTAATGCTTCTTGTCCCATTGCGATTCATTAAAGAAGTCACATTTGGGTCACCTTAGTGACTGATATGTAAGGGTCACAATGTAACAAGTCCCTTTTTTTCACCTAGTAATTGTCATCTAAGAGTCAAAATGTGACGCATTAAAAAAGTCACATTTTGTTCACCATAGTGACTCTCATCTAAGTCACAATGCGACTCATTAAAGATGTCACATTTAGGTTACCGTAGTGACTGATGTCTGAGAGTCACAATGTAACAAGATAAAGTAGTCACATTTTGGTCATCTAGTGACCGTCATCTAAGAGTCACATTGCGACTCATTAAAAAAGTCACATTTTGGTCACCACAGTGACTCTCATCTGAGACACAACGCGACTCATTAAAGAAGTCACATTTGGGTCATTATAGTGACTGTCATCTAAGAGTCCCAGTGTGACGCATAAAAGGAGTCACATTTTGGTCACCATAGTGACTCTCATCTGAGTCACAATGCGACTCATTAAAGAAGTCACATTTGGGTCATTATAGTGACTGTCATCTAAGAGTCCTAGTGTGACGCATTAAATGAGTCACATTTTGGTCACCATAGTGACACTCATCTGAGTCACAATGCGACTCATTAAAGAAGTCACATTTGGGTCATTATAGTGACTGTCATCTAAGAGTCCCAGTGTGACGCATAAAAGGAGTCACATTTTGGTCACCATAGTGACTCTCATCTGAGTCACAATGCGACTCATTAAAGAAGTCACATTTGGGTCATTATAGTGACTGTCATCTAAGAGTCCCAGTGTGACGCATTAAATGAGTCACATATTGGTCACCATAGTGACTCTCATCTGAGTCACAACGCGACTCATTAAAGAAGTCACATTTGGGTCATTATAGTGACTGTCATCTAAGAGTCCCAGTGTGACGCATTAAAGGAGTCACATTTTGGTCACCATAGTGACTCTCATCTGAGTCACAATGCGACTCATTAAAGAAGTCACATTTGGGTCATTATAGTGACTGTCATCTATGAGTCCCAGTGTGACGCATTAAAGGAGTCACATTTTGGTCACCACAGTGACTCTCATCTGAGTCACAATGCGACTCATCAAAGAAGTCACATTTGGGTCATTATAGTAACTGTCATCTAAGCGTCACAGTGTGACGCATTAAAGGAGTCACATTTTGGTCACTGTAGTGACTCTCATCTGAGTCACAATGCGACTCATTAAAGAAGTCACATTTGGGTCACCTTAGTGACAGATATATAAGAGTCACAGTGTGACGCATTTGAGGAGTCGCATTTTGGTCATCATAGACACTTGTGACCATTTGTGAAGTCATAGTGAAGTCACATCGACTGGCTGTGCTATTAGGGTTGCAGTTACCGCATATAATGGTAAGAGAAAGTAAAATAATAATAATAATAATAATAAATTAAATAAAACTAAATAAATGCATTTCAAGGATTATTTAAAAGCTTTAAAACTATAATATTATAATTTTTTTCTTCATTAATGTTGATGAAATACATATAAAGGTTTTTCAAATAAATTTAGACATTAAATATTTTATTTTAAAATAACGATACTAAGACCATTGACACATTTTTAATAGTTCTGATTTAGGGAACCTCAAAGCGTATAAATATAAAAAAAACTCCGTTTCGAAAATCTGACCCCAAAACAATACTTTCTGTACCATATATATTGGTAAGAGAAAGTAAAATAAATGAATAAATAAATAAATGTATTTCAAGAACAATTTTAAAAGCTTTAAAATTAAAATATTATAATTTTATTTCTTCATTAATCTTGCTAAATTAAATTTAAAGGGTGGAGGATTTCTAATAATTTTGGCATTAAATACATTATTCAAAAATTACGGTACTACGATTCCATTGACACATTTTTAATACTTTATTCTCTTGGGGGGGGGGGGGGGGAGAAAGAAAGAAAAAGATTGTTCGAATCTTTCACTATTCGTGAATGAAGTGGAAAGAAAGGTTGCTTCACGGGAGAGAGGTTTAGGCGCCAGATACGAAAATTCGCCAGGTTGGGCTGTAAGCGCCAACATAATGGAGGTACGCATCCGGCCCGCTGCGTAGTTTTTTGCGGCATGCGAGAAGATTATTGATATTTTGTGCATCGATTATCAATAAAGTTACATTGAGTATTGCCATTTTTTTTCCCGACTGTACATATAAAACTAACCAGAATGAATAAGGCATCCTTAAGTTTTAAACATGTTCTTGAACAATGTCTTATGTCTAAGCAAAGCACACGTGATGTATAGTTCGAAAAATTTATCCATTTGTTAAAAAACAGCAGATATTTAAGACTTAATATTAATAATAATAATGAATAAATATGGTTATTCAAATAAACGAATAAAATAAGCATATATAAAAAGTGTATTTTAGAGATTTTTCTCCTCATAAAGAAATTTTAACTCTTGTGATTTTTTTTAATGTGAAGAACAAGTTAAAAAAAAAAAAAAAAAAAAAAACATTAGCTAATGAGTAATTTGCATAAATTTTTTTCCCGTAAAATTATATGAAATTTGGCTGCGTTAGTGAAGATAGGTGAAGTGTCGTCTTAACCTCTTAATATTACGTAATGAGGCAAAATATGACATAAATGTACATTATGAGAAATATTTTTATCAGAATAAGTCAGATCAGTTTTATAAATATCATTTATGATAATAGTTTCAGCATCAACAAATACCAACATGCCATTTTAAATAGCTAGAAAATAAAGTTTTTCAAAATGTGCCAAAACATGATACTATTTCACATTTTGATTACTGGAATTATGGTATTGGAAAAAGACACAAAATCGCATAACTTACTAAAATAAAATATTGATAGCAGTATAATTACACAGCAAATTGTCTGATAGGTTCAGCCTTAGAGGATGAATAATTTTTCTCTTGTTGCTCTGTCCCGGCCTGTCCCCCTTTTCATTTTTTATTTAGTTTTGTACAAGTCATCACGTTTTTGAACCTATTCTGCTACCATCTTCTGGTTCGCTGAGGTGTGGGGTCGTGTTAATTTGACCCCGGGTACTCAGCATTCCGCCACTCCCTCGAAGTTCATGAATAATAGCATTTCTCCTCTAGTTTTCCATGGTTTTCGCCGAAATTTGTATAAATATAGGCTAGAAAGGGCCATTTAAAAATACCCCACCTTCAGCATAATTAATAGACACTCAATTAAAATAATAATAATAATAATTGAATTTTAAAGAGATTTACAGTTTTCTGTTAACAGCACACATTTATATATATATATATATATATATATATATATACACTAATTATGTTTTAAGTTTCCTTTAGAATTAGCTAAATATTTTGAAAGCAATTTAACGGTTTGTCTTAGGGACCGTGGATGAAATATAACAAATCGTCAAATGGCGATCTCCAAATGAAAAAATAACCAAAAACCATTTATTTATTTATATATTTTTTAAATTTTCACACATTAATTTCTAATGATTTATCTAAGAACTCAAAGCCGACATTGTCTGCGGCGCAATCAAATAAAGATTAATTAAGTCAAACCATTACACTATTTTAAAAATAGTGTACTTCAAAACAACGGAACTTGTAAGTCATGGAATATGTCTCCTATTAATAAGTTTTTTCATGCGTATAAACAAAAGTATTGTAAATATGAGAAAAAAAGACTACACAAAAACCACACAGTTTATCCACTCTTCAGAAGGGTTTGCTAAATAAATTTTTACTACAATTAAATTAATAAGTTATAAGTTAATAAGTTTAGTTAAGTATTAAATTAAGAATAATCTTCATGGTAAATAGTAATTTAAATATATATATTTTTAAATTACTTATGAAAGCATTCACAGAAGAAAAGATCTGTTTAGAAAAAAAAAAAAAAAAAAGTACTCAAAAGTGAACTTTTAACGAGTTTCGCCCTTTTTAAAAGATGAACTTGAACAGAACGATTTTTTTTTTTTTTCCAGAAATGAATATGATCGCGAACTAACTCGTTTTTTAGACGATGAATTTCAGTTTGAGTTAGTCTTTTTCGGGAGTTTGCACAACACTGCTATAGAGGGCATAAAAGCAATTTTCTTAATTTTTTTCTACTCTCATCTTTCAGATTGTTTCATTCGTGAAAAAAAAAAAAAGTGTTAATATAAAAAAGCGCAGAGATACAAATCTATTTTATAGTTCCTTTACTTTATTATATATATTTTTTATTTATTTATTTATTTATTTATTTATTTTTTTACAAAACAGTTTTTAATTTATTGTAGATCTGTAATCTGTTTCTTAGGAAACATTAATTCATTTTAATTCTTTTAATTAGTATTCATTTATTTATTTTTATTTTTGAGTAAAACTTGTCTGCATTTCAAATTTTCACGTGATTAAATTCTTTAAATTTAAATAAATAGTTGAGAATTTATTCTGTCATGAGCGACATTTAAGATTATTTGTTAACTATAGAATTTTTTAAATACTTATTTGTTGAATTGTCTGAATAAAATATAGTTAAGAGCTTGTCACTTTTATCCCTATTGTAGCTATAATTGTCTCTCTTGTTCAGTGAAGTAAGACAGGGAGGGGACTCAGGCTCCTCCCAGTGAATATCTCCACATTTCCTTTTAATACAAATAAAAGAATCATCCTTAAAAAACAAAATTTAAGTTATATAAATGTTCATTAGTCGTTTTTTTACGGTTAATATTAATTATGAGTGAATATAAATTATCATTTAAATATTAATTAATTTTCTTAAAAATAGTTATGTGACGTATTGAAATAAAATTTTTTAGCCCCTCCCATGATTTTGAAATTTATATGATCAGGGATAGAACACGGACTCAAAACTCATACCACTATGAAAGAAACAAAATTTTCTTGTTAAATGAACGATGTTAAAGGTAGATAAATTTCTTAAAAAATACCAGTATGTATTCTGCCCTGGTGTTCCATCCCTTTGTGACCCTGCCTCTATTTCCTTATTTTATTTTATTTATTTTTTATTTAAAAGAAATTCAAATTTATCACACATTGGTATTAAAAAAATACTTTTTTGTATTATACAATGATAAACACACACACACACATTATATATATATATATATATATATATATATAAAATCTCTCCGTAAAAATGTCTCCTAAAACTTGTTTTTTTAAGTAAGTAGTTTAAAAACGATAAATTAATTTGGTAATACTAATTCCGCTTTGCCAAAATTTTTAAATACTTTTAAAAGTATTATTTATAGTTCATTTAAAGTTTATTTAAGTATATATATATATAAATTACTTAAATTTCATGGCAAATCATTGTATATTATTCTACAATACATAATTTCATCGATTTATGAAAAATAAACAAATAAATAAAAACTAAATAAATAAATGAAAATAAATAAGAAAAATAAAAATAAGTAAAAATAAATTAAATTTATCTTTTTTCCCCCTTTTCCTATATCACAGAAAGAAATTACTCACTTATTGGAGAATTGCCCATATATCGCTTTCTCAAATTTCCTGTTTTCTTTTGGCCTTTTTTTGGGCGAAGAACGAGTACAACAGCTACTGTAAAATAAATTTAATTATAAGAGTTGTATTTTATGAAAATAATGTTAAAAATGTCATGAACAAATTGTAGAAGATACAGGGTGGTTAATATTAAAATGGCTGTTTTCAGAGACAAATAGCTGTGGTTTTGTTCATTGGATAAAACTGAAACTTCAACGTGTTATTATGTAGATCATGGAAATCGAAGTTTACATCAAGCTTGTTGCATTGGGCATTGTTAGTCTGTTGATGCAACATGCGATGTTTTTCAGCCTAAAGCAGATGCAAATCAGTTCTGGTATAAAATCAACCAATGAATGCTCTTTCCTTTACTATCAAACAATATAGTCTTTTTAAGAAAATTATTTTGCATAAGGCAGAAATCAGTTTTATAGTAAAAGCCATTTTCACCCTACTTATTTACATCTATTTTTGTCCGCAAAGCAAGTTTCGCTGTCATCATGAGATGAGATGATGACGGTTCAACGACAGGAATTTAGCGCTGAACTCACACCAGTATTTGTTTAAAATATATCTTCATTTATAAAATTGCTGGATTAATAGGAATTAAATTTCGTTTCATAAATAGTGGTATGAGATCTGCGCTAAGTCCCCATCAATGCGAAATTTCGCATAAATGTGTACGTAATGAGAATCATTTTTAACTTTTCAACATGTCATTAAAAAATAAATATTTATAATAGCCATAATGATTTTTTTTTTTTTTTTTTTAATGTGGAAAATCGATTTAGTACCTGGGGAGAATACTCTCAGGGGATGTAAATTTTAATTATGGATCTTCTGTAAAACGAATGGTTGAATGATAGGTTTGTGATAATTTGAAACGAATTTATCGATTTATTTTCTTTTCTATTCTTTTTAAATATTTTCTCAGATCATACATACAACAATTTTGTCTTTTTACTGATACTTCCCCCTCTATATTTGCATTGTAAACGTCTGTAGTATGTATCTACTTTCAGTTAAACTGAAAACTGCGATATAAATATAGTGGTGGAAGAGGCAGGTTAAAAGGCTGAATAGCCGTGTATTCTAAAATATCGGCAGAAAATTGACTTTCTTTCGATAATAATGCCATATTCCTCTGAGATGAAAACTCTCTGCATTAATAATGAAAAATAATTTTAATAAATAATTACTTCGTGAATTTTTATAGGATAATAGAGAAGAACGTTTTCTTCTGTCCATAATATATTAGTGTTTATTTTAAAGTAAGGTGCATGCGAATCACGTGAAATTTGTATAATTTCAAAATCTACATTTTGTATTTTTCTTTTGTTTCTCTCTCTATTTATCTAAAACCAAATTTGTGGAATGGAGCAGGAAAAAAAAAAAAAAAAAAAAAAAAAAAATCGGCATTGATTCATTTATTCAAAGGAAAAACGTTACTTAAATCAGTACATTCATTATATTGAATAGTGAGCGGACTAACCAATTTAATTAGTGTGCGTGATAAAGTTATATATGGAATCTTCAAACTTTAACTATAAAAGGATTTTTTAAAAATTATTATTATTAAATATAGTTATGTTTTTAACATGGAAATTTTTTTGTATATCATCATCATCATCAACAACTTCAGCGAGTAGGCAGGATGCCTGTTCCGGCTTCATTGGTCAATCCACCGCTTTCTCGAAAGTCCGTTTTTTGTATATTTAATACTTTATTTTCCACTACGATCTCTCTCAAAGCTGGTAGATGGGAGGTGCCGGGTTCGATCCCAGGTCGCGCTCATCGACCTAGCCGTTCGGAGTTTTCCATGGTTTCCTCCGAAACTCGCGTAAATACGGGCTAGGACCCCTTAGAAAGACCCCATGGAGGGCATTCCCCCTATTGGCCTAGGACACGTACGGAGTCAATCGGCCTTAAACCCTACAACCAACCAACCAACCACTACGATCTCTTTATTATCATTAAACGTACTTCGATTTTAAACAAGTGAATGTGTTAATTTTTCATACATCCGATTACATCTACAGTGCATGCAATCTACTCTTAAAAAGAGGGGCTGGGAAAAATAGTAAATATGCATAGCGCGAAATTTTACAAATTTAGCATCAATATCAGCGTTACACAAAACTGTAATTCATTTCTATACATAACGATATTTTTAAACAATATCATTCAAATCTTACTAAACGCATTAAAAAAAGGGATATGCAGGGCTGCCAACCATCTCATTAATAAGCGTAGACTTGTTAACGCCCCTTGACAATACGCCCCTTTTCCCACACCACTTTATATTTAGAGCAATTCTCTCCAAATAGTGTTACGAATAAATAAGAATGAAATTACTATAAAAAATTACTGGTGTACAAAAAAAAGGCGGTGACTAAAAGTACTATGCTTCATAATGAGATGGTTGGCAAGCATGGATATGCATTTAAACACAGCTATTCTGAGAGAAATATATTGTGGCTTTGACATCGTAACTTAGCGTTCTTCCCCTTAGAACAGATTAAAAAATATTAAACTCTTCATTTCTGGAGGTCAACGCTCACAGTCGCCTTGCACATTTTGTCAACCTATGAGACTTCATCTGTCGCATGGGTTTGAGACGTGACTTGCATATAACACCAATTATTAGCACAATTCTAAACCATTTAATTATTCACCTCATTCCACGAATTACCAGAATGATTCTATTTAACAGAATCATTCTGGTTTTTTTTCCTGTGTCAATCTACGCCCACTTCAGTCAATATGAGCATCTAGAATATGCATATTTGACTACCTAATCCAGAAGATTATTAGTCACGCCCCTTTCCTCCTATTTTTTCACACCAGTGCTTTTTTAGAGTATACTTTTCTTCTTATTTAATAGTAAATGTATTTGAAGAGAATTACTCTAAAATTACGTGGTGTACAAAAAGGTCGGGAATTAACAATCTTTCGGGTTAGGTTGGTAAGTATGAATATGTATGGGAATATGTATGTAAGCAATACATAAGGATAAAAAGTGGTGATTTATTTCATTAACACCTAAAGTTAAAATTAAATAAAAATATATTTTTCTTTCAAATATTTCTTTATCTTTAGCCATTAAAATGTATTAACGTTTTCTAAACATAATAATGACACAATTTTAGTAGGATGTTCTCTAAACATTTAAAATAAAATCTTACACTACAAACGAATTCATATTGAAATACATTATTAAGTGAAAACATCTTTTCATAACATACACTCCAATGTATATGATTTTTCCGGAAATGTGCTTTTTACTCACAATTTTGAATTGATTAACAAAATTAAGCTAAAGATAAACCCCTCGATACCTATGATATGAAAATTGACACCGGAAAGACTTAAGTGATTTGTTTAAATACACATTTCTAATACTATTAAAATTTTTCTTTTTCATCGTCGCCAAAATTTTCCAGAAAGAAGGCTATCGCTTAAGCTTAGCTTAGCAGGTAGCTCGATTCTATTTTCTACTAGCAGGCTTTCGCCGCTTCGCTGGCCACTAAATTTAACGGAAACTCTTTTCTAAATAGCTTTATAAAAATAAAATAAAATAAATTACTGAAATTGTTCAAAAGTTCGCTCCTGTGGGTCTATTCTGGCCTATACGTTAAAAAGACAAACCGATCGTTATTTTTTCGATCGAAATCTCTTTCATAACGATATTCCGTGGTAGAGCAATTCTGCCCTACGCACGTTATAATCAAACGAGGTGGGCGAAAACTGCGTTCGAGGTTAACTCTTTCATCCAATCAGGACGAAGCACGTGGTTTGTTTTATTGTGATTACAAGTGAGTAAGAGAGAGCAGACGATGATCGCCATGTTTTGTTAAATATAGGTTGTTTGTTGTGAAAATGAAAAAAATAAAAAGCAAAGACACAGTGTGGATTCTTTTATGTGTTGTAGCAGAGCAGTTTTGCAGTTCGATTTAATTGTATCGTCTCGATGAGAAGGAAATTTAAAATAGCCAAGTAAATTTTTATATTAGACTGGCTGTTAAAATGAAATCGGCCACGCGATATAATTATTTATTCGGCAAAATAAAGAGGAAGTATCACTTTCTAAAGATTCAAAATAATGGATTTATTTTATTTACATGGTGTGTACTCATGTTTTAATTATTTTTTCCAAAAAAATTTTTTTAAATATAGTACGTACAATGCACTTTGTTTGAACTATATTTTTTGTTTAAGTGCAATTGAAATATTTGATATTTAGATATATTTGAGTAAAATTAATTAAACTGTAACGCTAATTCAGTGAGTAAAACATAAAAATATTTTTCTTTATTTATAAATTTATTTTTACTTAAATAATTGAAGTTAATATTTATATAGCCATTGCCTATTGAAATGATATAAATATTTAAATATTGATTTGAACTAATGCGATAAAATTTGTTCGATTTTATTAAATTAAACGGGAATTTATTTTAATGATATTAGATCTTCTCTTTTTAAAGAAAGAAAAGAAAGTATATTATTATAAAGTATATAAATGTTTGATTTACACTGTATATATCAATTTCTAGAAAATTATTTGTATATTTATATGAAAAGTATGTTTCTTAATTTTTTACATAAATATATGAATAATATATTGCTTTCTAAAATATATTAAGCTTTAAAGTTGTTTAGATTTACTAAGCCCAAAATATTAAATAGAAGCATGGAATTGCTTAGAATTATTCAAAATAATTATTAAAAAGAAAAAAAAAAAAAATGATTTACAACTACAGCTGAAATTTTTATAATTTTAAAAGAAGAAAGTCTTTATATTATTAATTTTTTCTAATTTAGTAAATAAAACATAAAAATATTTTTCTCTATTTATAAAGACATTTTTATTTAAATATTTGAAGTTAAAACTTATAAAGTCATTGACTATTGAGATGATAAAAAATATTTAATGAGTGTTTTATATTAATATCATAAAATTTGTTTGATTTTATTAAATTTAATGTGAATTGTTTTTAAATAATATTTTAACTTTTTAACGTCCCCAGCCCAAGATATATATATATATATATAGAAGTTTGATTTAATCTGTATATTAATTTCTAGAAAATTATTTGTAAATTTATATAAAAAGTACATTACTCAATTTTTTACATAAATGTATATGATGAATAATGCATTGCTTTTTAAAAAATATTAAGCTTTAAAATTGTTTAGAAGATTTACTATACCCAAAATATTAAATTAAATCATAAATTTAAATAATAAACATTAAATCAAAAAATTAAATTATGTATGCAATCGTTTAGAGTCATTCAAAACAATTACTTAAATATATATAATAATAATAATAATAATAATAAATAAATAAATAACTAGGATCTCAAATACAGTTGAAATTTTCATAATTTTAAAATAATAAAGTTTGTATTTTATTCCGTTTTCACTTTATTTAAATTTGGATATGTGTGGGAAAAAGTGATTAATTTTTGTTTACATTCTATGTATTTTAAGCTTTGCTAACATTTCTTTAACCAAGTTTCCTTATTTCATAAATCATAACTATTTCTTAAAAAAAAAAAAAAAAAGAATGATTAAACACCTTTATAATACCAAAAGGGCGCGCAATATTGTATCGAATACAAGAGCCACTCAACGACAGCCTTAGAGCTCTCGAAAAATAACGAAGATAAATATCGCTAAAATTTCGATCGCAACAGCCCAGAATACCAAATTATCGTTATATTCCGAAGATCGTTGAATTCCGAAGGAATATAACGAAGCGAACAGGCCAGAATAGACCCACAGGTCCCTGCTGCATTCGGCAGCGATTTGGTCATCCACTGGAACTCGGGCGCTTGTCCCTATTACCTGCGACAATAGTTTACCAATGAGCTTCCGTTTAGGTGCTTATTATATAACAGTTTCGAAATAGATAGTATCGAAAAATTGGAGTTTCCCTTTTATATTTGAATCCCAGTTACATGTGAACAACACTATACGTGTTGTTCACATGTAACTCGGACTGGACTCAAATGTAACTGGGTTTAGACAACATAATATTTGCTTTTACGTTATTTCATATGTTTATTTTGTTTATCCAATCAACCATTAAATGACAGCAATTTCACGCCAAATATTACAATATGCTGTGACCGGCTACGTCTGTCGCATGAGACAATTAATTTTTTCTGTTTACATACAATTCATGGGTTGTAAACCTGATAGTACAGCCTTAATATAGTTCTCTTTGGCAGCTTTTGAATTTTTGTCACCATTTTAGACTTAATCCATTGTAACAATAAGACTTAATACCTTGTAACAACATGCTATGAGCGCTATTTCTGCCATATTTTAGACAACTAATCTTTTTATAATTTCCCATTAACCATATTTTTATTTATTTACTTAAATATTAATTTGAATTTTTCAAATATTTCTGTTCGACAGCGTGCAAGTGCAGTAACACTTATTTGTTTGTTTGTAACACTCATTTGTTTGTATGATAAATGAGTATAATGATTATTATATAAAAAAATAAATAAATAGGTAAACATTATCGTGTTGCACAATTTTATTATGTTGCTCCACTGGCGGCTTTTGAACTTTTGTCGCCATATTAGCGATTAATTTTTTTTTTTTTTTTTTTTTTTTTTTTTTGTATGAAAAGGGGAAGACTATTTTGCTTATAATTTTACCAGACTCTTTTTTGTTTATACATAAGAATCCTTTATATTCTGCGTATATTTTTAATGGTTTTTAGGCTTAAAATAGTGCTTGTTGAAATAAACTTCCTATCTTTAAAACTGCATTTTTTCTGTAAATTTTGTGTAAAAATAAATCATTTATGTTTTTATATATTTGATGCACTACTTAGATTAAAATGGCTGTTGCTATATTCAATTTCTTGTCGAAAAACGTTCGGTGTACTTCAACACCAAAATTTAAAAAATCGCCCAGCAGGATCTGTTAATGAAACTGATAAAATAAAAATAGGGTTCATAGAGTTTAAATAATCTATTTAAAAAAACTTTTAAAACCCAAATTATTAGTGAATCGTATCACGTACATAGATATAGTAATAATATATAGATTGATCATTGGGGAGAAAAAAGTGATTCCTTTTCACTCGGGAAAAGACGACGATTCTGCCAAAATATAGCAGTCTTTCCCCGAGTGAATACACACGGGAATACACACGAATGTTTTAGCAAATAAAATTCATGAATAATTTATGTACTAAAGGTGAATGAAAAGCTCCAGATATAGTTTCAAATTCATTCTTCTTTTTTTCCTTTTTTCCTTCAATACCACTTAATGGCTGATTTCAAAGCTTTTTTTTCGGCATCAAAAATCTTTACACGATAATATGGGGATGATAGATCTATATATATTATTATATCTATGATCACATAATTCTTTTCGAAGATAGAATAAAACTTAATTTGAAAATAATAATAATAATAATAATAATAATAATAATAATAACTTTTGTTTATTAACCAAAATAATTGATGAAATTTGAAATGCAAGTTGGTCTTGTGGGATACAGGCTGTATATTATATTTTTGTGTTCGTGAGAGAAAATTTAAAAGAATTTGAAAATTGCAATTTTTAATCCCACTTAAAAATCATGTGATTTAATGTGAAGCAGATTTTTCATTTTTTTTCTCCTAACGGTTTCCATACAATCTTCTGCTGTTGCCACCTAAAATTCATACTTTAGTTAATTTTAAAAAATCTAATTGTCCGATTGATAAGCTGTTTAATGCATCGGATTTACAAAAATTTTCCCTTTCATTTATTTTATTTGTAACGATGCGACTGATATTTCTAATTTATTTTCTAATCTCTCTGATTTATTTTCCTCATTTTAAATAAATGTACGTTTTTTTTTTTTTTTTAAATTATTATTATTTTGTCGAAAAAAAAATTGGCAACAAGTAAATTATGTATAAAATGTTAAAATTTAAATGGCTTTTTTATCAGAAATTAGAAGGTTATTATTTTTACATTTTAATTAATTAAGAAAAAACTAATCAAAAATTCGAAAATCTGACTTCGATGTGCACAATGACCCTTCGGGGGGCACCTTTGCGTTAAATCTCGTGACTGTCCGAGCTACCGTTTTCGAGATCAGTAAAATATACAAATATTGCTCACTTAATAGTATAAGATATTAAGAGCATTAATGTTAAGAGCATTAATGCATGAATTAAGTACGCTTATTAATGCAGGGCTGCCAACCATCTCATTAATAAGCGTAGACTTGTTAACGCCCCTTGAAAATACGCCCCTTTTCCCACACCACTTTATATTTAGAGCAATTCTCTCCAAATAGTGTTACGATTAAATAAGAATGAAATTACTCTAAAAAATTACTGGTGTATAAAAAAAGGCGGTGACTAAAAGTACTACGCTTCATAATGAGATGGTTGACAAGCATGTTAATGAGATGGTTGTCAGCCCTGGAAAAGGCAACGGTCTTTGAGGAACAGATTGGTTTTGATTTGAACAGGTTAAAAAGCTGCGTGTAACCTATTCGTGTAGTATGCGCAACTTAATTTTCCACTTGCTTCCTCGGAGGAAGGATCCTTCCTCCGAGCTTGCTTCCAAACTTCTAAACAGATGACAGACCGCTTCAATCTCCAATATGCGTAGTCGCAAAATTTTGATTTATACCGGGCGTTTTTAGCTCCGCCTTTATTTCGCACTACTGTAATAATTTCCTTCAATAAATAACTAAGATAAAATAGAAGAAAAAAAAAGTTTCAAAAAAAAAATATGTAGTGGGAAATAAAGGCGGGGCTAAAATTGCTCCGAAATTAATTACTTTATTCCCAAAAAATTTTTAGTTCTGCCTTTATATCACATCACTTTATTTCAGTAATAATTTTCTTCAATAAACAAGATAAAATAGATAAAAAAATAAACAAAAATACTTTAAAAAAATAAGTGGTATGGAATTAATGCGGGGCTAAAAATGCTCCAGAATAAATTAAATAAGCAATCAAAGCAATAAAATATCGATTAATAATAATAATAATAATAATAATAATATCATCTTTTTATTTATACGGGAGTATCTTGTGAAAACTTTATCATTACGGGTAAGTATTTTTATGATGCATTATTATTATTGTTAGTTTGAAGATATAAAGTATTTCGGTGTTCTTTTCTAATAAATTATTGCTTAAATTTAGTTGCAATAAGTATTTCAAATGCTTTATTTGTATTCATTAATTCTTTTATTTTTATTTTTTACTTATTCCAAAATAATAAATCTAGGTGTGAAAGCCAATAGAAAACCAAATAAATAATGTGTACACAAATATTATTTTAAACTGTTATCTTCTTAATTTTTTCATTTTACTAAATAAAATTTATTAAGGTAATTATTTGAAATTTCCACCATTTTCTACAAAGTTTCATCGTTATCAATTTTTATTTCAAAAGTAGAATAAATGAATTAATCATGGTGATTTTGCTAATTTTGCAGTTTAACTAGGGATGCTATTATAATTAGACTTTTGTTTATAATAATTATACCTATTGTTTTTTTATTTTTGTTTTTATTTTATTTATGTACTTAATTAATTATTTATTTATTCTGAAAGGCGGGTCATATAACATAGTAAATTCCCATTAGGTTAATTCCCAATTTCTCTTTTTCTTTCTTTTAGAAATCGACCAATAGTTCATCTTGGGATTATCTTAAAAATTTATTAAAGAGTTCGTTTGACAACTTGATCACACATCTTATTTCAAAAGCGCGGCCGCTCGAAATCACGGATTCACTTGAAAATTTGTCATTACGATTGCTTTCAAAATAGCCAGTCAATTCGAATAAATTGGGATGATGGAATAATTTTACAAATATCGTGACTGATTTCATTATCAAAACTGAGCTCTTGTTTTGTTCAAATTTATGGCCGCATGGAAATTTCACATAAAAAGGTATTTATGGATTAATTTTCTTAAAACTCGGTATAGGTATACGCCAAAAAAAAAAAAAAAAAAAAAAAAAAAAAAAATCAATCTACTCTTCCGACTGAAATGGAAGGATTTGTTTCAGCGATTTATATTATAAATATGTTTTTACAAATTTAAAGAGCAAATGTCGAAACGGAATGAGTTGACTGAAATATAAAATTTCTGAACTTTGCAAGCGCATAGGACTAAAATTTGTAGTTCTTGAATATATTAGGGTTTACAAATTATGATTCCGCTGTAAATCTCTTGTCCCTCAAAAAAAAAAAAAAAAAAATAATAATAATAATAATTAAAAAAAAAAAAAAAAAATTAATTTAAAAAAAATAAAAAAAATCTTTGTCGCAACGCAATTAACTTAATAATGAATAATGAAAATCCTTCAGCGAAAAGCGAAAAATCAGTCAAGGAATCATGTTCACCATTTTATGTTGAAACATTTAAGCAGATTAAAAATAGATTCTCCTCTGAAGAAGATGCTTTGACACTTATAAAGACTTTAATGTCTTCAATCGTTTTTCATCGTAATCCAGAAAAACTTTTGCCTTTAGCAAGGAAATATATTTTACCTTTATGTAAAAATGTCACCATTTAATAAATGTATCAGGAATGGGGAGTATAAGCCATAGATGAGAATATAGAGAAAATCGACGATACTTACAAATTTTGGAAAGGCACAACTTGCAAATATCGTGCATTGTAGAGACAAATTTCCGAAAAAAATAAAAAATATACTAATCTTCTAAGAATGCACCGGCAGATATAGGGGAAAAAGTCGTGGCTGTCCACTGGATTTTTAAAATCCATTTAAACTGTCTTTCTCTTTCAAAATATCGAAAAATCGTTAAGTTTTGTGAAAATATAGTTCTCTTCGTTAAGGTGATGCATTTTAGTTTAGTAGTACCTGCTTTGATAATAGATAAGTGGGGAAAAGTTAGGGGAAAATAGAAATGAAAAAGGGAAAAAGAGGGAAATTTTGGCAATAGTGGAGGAAAATTGTAAATTTACAAGTGAGATCACTGGTTATAAACATAACAGGAAATTTTTGCTAAAAAAATTTCCTAGATTAGTTTTTGCAGCTGGAGCTTAGTAATTGCGCTCTCGCAGCGAGGACAGGGCACCATAAAGGGTTAACCTATGCGAAAAAGTTGTTCTGTAATAAACATTACAGCCAATGCTACCTGATTGAAGGAGTTTTTTATTGAATAGCAACCACTTAATTTTCATTATAATTGCTGCCTAATTATTTAGAAGCGTTATTTGCAAAATATTTTCGAAATGGTTAGCCAAACTTTACAATTAAAATTTAGTGGTGTATATTAAATAAAAATTTCCCTGAATCTGGCAGCACTGGTTACAACACATTCACTGGTTTAGTAAAGTATTTGCCAGTGTTGCAGAGCAGAAATAGCCAACCCACGGGCCGCATCCGGCCCGCATATCTCCATTATGTTGGCGCGTACAGCACAAATTCACACTTTTTTTGGAAGACAGTGCGATTTTACCTGCAAAGAGAAACTTCACGCCGCTTAACCTGTGTAAATAAACATCCAGCTTTTTTTTTATATATATATATATATTTTTTTTTTTTTTATGATTAGTGTAATATTTAAATCGCAAAACAAACCGTATCTCGAAATTAAGAAATAGTTTTCCGAATAGAGAAGTAGATAATATTAATGGTAATATATTAGCATTGAGATCCGATTTCATGTATAAGTATAAGGTCGAAAAGCTTGTAAAAATTGTTCGACCAAATTGCTAATTCTTACTAAAATGAAGAATGCTTATAAGTCCAAATAAGTAGTAACGCCATATTACATTTCAACTACTTTTATTATCATTTTGTATTCAAATTTTTAAAATGTACGACTTTATAAAATATGTATTACTCCTATGATGCAGTGCTTGAATTTCACCTCATATTTAACTATTATGTATTTTTAAAGAGCATCTCAATCATAATAAAGATCGATATTTTGTTTTAAATTTATGGTTGAAATTCATAAAACTTTCTACGTATAATTTCCTCCTCAGACATGCCCATTTCTCATTCTTTATCACCCCCACCCCCAGTATAACCTCCCACCCAAAGTTAATAAATAAAACATTAAACATTTTATTAATTCTATTCTATTTGTTCCTCAGTAATCATAAACAATCTAACTTAATATGTTATAAAAATCAAAGTGATAATGATGTGCATATTCTATTTCCCTTTTCTAAAAGAAATAAATCGGCATAGATGTATTCTGCTCAATTCCTCATCATATATTTATCGTTACTAATTTCTATTGAGAGTAAAATGTATTCATATTAAAAGGAATGGGTATGATAGAACACTCAACACAGTCGCAGACTGAAATACCGCACCTCATAGACTGCCCTCTATCGGATTCGATACATTTAATTTATCGTAATTAAATGACTAATTTTAATAGGATTGCTTTCGTACATTAACTTCCAACGCAATGATCCCCATATTGCAGATTCGTGTGAAGTATTGGATTAAGTTGTAATATGAAGGAAAACTTAAATTTTTAATTACTAAAGTTTTCAAATTAAAATGTTCATATTTAATGAAGTGTATTAAAAAATATATTTTAAAATAATGGTCTGACAACTTTACGACAAAATATTTGGCATAATGGACCTTTAAACAAATTTTTCCTATTCTGCCACATAAAATAATAATAATAATAATAATAATAATATTAAATTTCAAATAACTTACGAAGTTTACAACTTACATTGTTCCAAAGCAATATTGTTCTTATCAATAACATAAGTGATATTATAAACTGATGCGCCCGTTGTGTCTATAGACTAAAATAACTAACTAAAAAACTGAATAACCTAAGAACACTTCATAATGTGATTTTTGGAATTCACAACACCTCAAAATGTGAAAAGAAAACAAAACAAAACAAGGTCAGATATTTTTATAATTACATGAGTACCCCATATCTATAGTACACACAGACAAGTCACATAGGCTGGCCACTAAAAACAATTTTTGGATTCAGGAAACCTCAAAATGTATAAATGTAGCAAAAATTCAATTTCGAAAACTTGATCCGAAAACAATACTTTCTCGACTTTATACGGATAACATAAAGCAAATTAGAAAAAGAGAATAATTTAAAATTAATTAAATTTTAATTGCATTTATTACATTGATTTTTATTTATAAAAAAATGCTTTCATTTAATTTTGGGTAGCCCTGTATATTTACTATGTATTATATTTACACATTATAGTGTACTAATTTAGCACAGAATTTAAAACACATATCACGACTTGAAATGCCCTTCCAGCAATTTCATTGCATGGATATATCTGAATTCTTTTGTGGGATTCTGTGTAAACTTATAATGAAGGCTTTACATTCCACATTGTATATGGAACATGCTTTCATACACATAAAAATATAAGTTTAATTTGTTTTGTTTTATTCCATCTAAATCTAAAGATATTAAATTGTATCTACCAGAAAATCCGCCCATAGATTTAATTAATTTGAATTCTTTTCTTAGTCACTGTACACGAATTACTTAATCTTTCATCTGAGTCCGGCCTTCTAACTAATATTTATTCTTGAGTTATGGTGATTACAAACACACAGACACATTCAGACAACCGCTAAAAACTTAATTCTTAGTTTCAGGATACTTAAACATGCAAATGTAGCAAAAACTCAATTTCGAAAATCTGAATCAAAAATTAAACTTTCCTTACAACATATGAGTAAAAAGAACCTAAATAATGATGATAATAATAATAAGAATCTAGTGTGTCACTCACACGACTTTCTTTCTTACCCTGCATTTCAATACTATAATGATAGATTGCACATTAAATCTTAAGACCAATGGCGTAAGATTATAAAGTTTAATGCACTTTTAAAATAATCTAAAAAAGAACAGTTTCATTTGACATGCAATCGTTTGCGAGGGGGGCTACTGCCCCCCTCAACTCCTCGTTCCCTTACAATGCATACAGTTATTAAAATAAATAAATAAAAATCAAAGCTGTTATTAATTTGCATTCAAACTTGCTAGTCTTGATCAAATTTTTAAGTGGAAACCTAATACGAAATTAAAAATGTCAAATTTGAGCTTCTTGCAGTTACCGCATATAATGGTAAGAGACAGTAAAATAATAATAATAATAAAAAATTAAGTAAAACTAAATAAATGCATTTCAAGGATAATTTAAAAGCTTTAAAACTATAATATTATAATTTTTTCTTCATTAATGTTGATGAAATACATATAAAGGTTTTTCAAATAAATTTAGACATTAAATATTTTATTTTAAAATAACGATACTAAGACCATTGACACATTTTTAACAGTTCTGATTTAGGGAACCTCAAAGCGTATAAATATAACAAAAACTCCGTTTCGAAAATCTGACCCAAAAACAATACTTTCTGTACCATATATATTGGTAAGAGAAAGTAAAATAAATGAATAAATAAATAAATGTATTTCAAGAACAATTTTAAAAGCTTTAAAATTAAAATATTATAATTTTATTTCTTCATTAATCCTGCTAAATTAAATTTAAAGGGTGGAGAATTTCTAATAATTTTGGCATTAAACACATTATTCAAAAATTACGGTACTAAGATTCCATTGACACATTTTTAATACTTTATTCTATTGGGGGGGGAGGGGGGAGAAAGAAAGAAAATGATTGTTCGAATCTTTCACTATTCGTGAATGAAGTGGAAAGAAAGGTTGGTTCGCGGGAGAGAGGTTTTGGCGCTAGATACGAAAATTCGCCAGGTTGGGCTGTAAGCGCCAACATAATGGAGGTACGCATCCGGCCCGCTGCGTAGTTTTTTGCGGCATGCGAGAAGATTATTGATATTTTGTGCATCGATTAGCAATAAAGTTACATTGAGTATTGTCATTTTTTTTTCCCGACTGTACATATAAAACTAACCAGAATGAATAAGGCATCCTTAAGTTTTAAACATGTTCTTGAACAACGTCTTATGTCTAAGCAAAGCACACGTGATGTATAGTTCGAAAAATTTATCCATTTGTTAAAAAACAGCAGATATTTAAGACTTAATAATAATAATAATAATGAATAAATATGGTTATTCAAATAAACGAATAAAATAAGCATATATAAAAAGTGTATTTTAGAGATTTTTCTCCTCATAAAGAAATCTCACTAGTTTTAAAATAGCATCAGTTTTTACATTTTGTGGTTTCAAAATGAAGTATGAAGAATATAGAAAATCCTTATTATTATTTTTAAACAAAAATTATTTTAACTCTTGTGATTTTCTTTAATGTGAAGAACAAGTTAAAAAAAAAAAAAAAAAAAAAAAACATTAGCTAATGAGTAATTTGCATAAATTTTTTTCCCGTAAAATTATATGAAATTTGGCTGCATTAGTGAAGATAGGTGAAGTGTCGTCTTAACCTCTTAATATTACGTAATGAGGCAAAATATGACATAAATGTACATTATGAGAAATATTTTTTTCAGAAATAAGTCAGATCAGTTTTAAAAATATCATTTATGATAATAGTTTGAGCATCAACAAATACCAACATGCCATTTTAAATAGCTAGAAAATAAAGTTTTTCATAATGTGCCAAAACATGATACTATTTCACATTTTGATTACTGGAATTATGGTATTGAAAAAAGACACAAAATCGCATAACTTACTAAAATAAAATATTGATAGCAGTATAATTACACAGCAAATTGTCTGATAGGTTCAGCCTTAGAGGATGAATAATTTTTCTCTTGTTGCTCTGTCCCGGCCTGTCCTCCTTTTCAGTTTTTATTTAGTTTTGTACAAGTCATCACGTTTTTGAACCTTTTCTACTACCATCTTCTGGTTCGCTGAGGTGTGGGGTAGTGTTTATTTGACCCCCGGTACTCGGCATTCCACCACTCCCTCGAAGTTCATGAATAATAGCATTTCTCCTCTAGTTTTCCATGGTTTTCGCCGAAATTTGTATAAATATAGGCTAGAAAGGGCCATTTAAAAATACCCCACCTTCAGCATAATTAATAGACACTCAATTAAAATAATAATAATAATAATTGAATTTTAAAGAGATTTACAGTTTTCTGTTAACAGCATACATTTATATATATATATATATATATATATATATATATATATATATACACTAATTATGTTTTAAGTTTCCTTTAGAATTAGCTAAATATTTTGAACGCAATTTAACGGTTTGTCTTAGGGACCGTGGATGAAATATGACAAATCGTCAAATGGCGATCTCCAAATGAAAAAATAATTAAAAACCATTTATTTATTTATATATTTCTTAAAATTTCACACATTAATTTCTAATGATTTATCTAAAAACTCAAAGCCGACATTGTCTGCGGCGCAGTCAAATAAAGATTAATTAAGTCAAACCATTACACTATTTTAAAAATAGTGTACTTAAAAACAACAGAACTTGTAAGTCATGGAATATGTCTCCTATTAATAAGTTTTTTCACACGTATAAACAAAAGTATTGTAAATATGAGAAAAAAAGACTACACAAAAACCACACAGTTTGTTCACTCTTCAGAAGGGTTTGCTAAATAAATTTTTACTACAATTAAATTAATAAGTTATAAGTTAATAAGTTTAGTTAAGTATTAAATTAAGAATAATCTTCATGGTAAATAGTAATTTAAATATATATGTTACTGTTAAAACGTGAAATCCGTTAATCTGCAGATTACCTAGCTAATCTGCGGATTAACTAAAACGACCCGTTAAAGTGCGGAATAAAGAGTTTTCCGCATTTTAACTAGGTAATCTGCAGATTAACGGTTTCAGTACCGTTAAAGTTCAAATGTTTGTTTCGAGCCTTAGTTTTTTTACATTCATTATGACGTCAAACAGCCATGTGATACAGATACGCGAATGACCTTCAAACATAACTAAAACTTTTACCCCTTCCCTTCCGCACTTCCGCTACGCTATGATGATAAACCGACAAGCGGTAAACGCAAAATGTGGAGGATGGAAGCCATGATTAGGTTTATTATTATGACTAACACAAAATTTAAAGTAACAAGTAAGTTAAAATTGTTTTAATTTTGATTTTATTTCTATCTTTTATAATTCTGTCAATATAAGTTTGATAAGGGTCTGCATTTTATTAATGAAATGTAATCTTAATTAAAAGCTGTCTCTCGTGAAACTCCATTTTGAATAATGAATATTAGATTTCCATTACAGTAATTATTTCCATCCGAACTAAAACTATTAAACCGTAACTTTTTAAAACTAATTTATTTTAAAATTCATTTAAATTACTATTACTTACTGAAAAAAAAAAGATATATTAATTATTAACTTTGAAAAATATTATGGCATTTAATAAATACTTAATATGAAATTTTTGTACATTTTTTAGCATTTCATTACATTTTTTTTTTTCTTTCAATTTCAAGATTCCTGTACATATTTTATATATCATGATTATATTTTTATTTATTTATTTATTTATTTATTTTAATTTTGTTCGCTTTTCAGATAATTTCGTTGTAGTTTATCGCATAAAAAGTGTTAATACAGGTTTTTTTTTTTTTTTTTTTTTTTTTTGTAAAATTAATATATTTGCTAAACTTGTACAGATATATGTATGCTGCAAAATATAGTTTAATAAAGCATTGAGAACTATCATTTTAATTTTCATGCATTCTAAAAAATGTTAAAGCAGTTTTAATTATTTGAAGTACTTCTTAAATAATGCTTCTGATTTGTCTAATTTAATACTTCTAGTATTTCCATAGTAATAGCAATATAAGTTGTTAATAAAACTTTTTTTATTTTTATTTTAAATTGTTAAATATTTTTATTTTGAAAAGAAATTGTTACTGTATTACAATTCTAACATTCATTTATAAAATAGAATTTATTGAAAGCTATTAAAGCTATTATATTTCATATTAAAAATGCATAACATCTTCAAACTTATATTGACAGAATAAAAAAGATGAAATAAATAAAAAATAAAACAAATATAACTTTAAAAGATATAAAAATTAAAAAACATACAGATTAAAATAAGTAAAGAAAGAAATAAAAAAGAAAAGAAAACTATTTTTTTTTTTCCGAATGAAAAAACAAATACAGCGTGCTGTAAAATTACAACACCAGATATCTTATTTTCACTTTAACTAGTGCCTAGTTGGTAATGTGTAGATTATCTAGGTAATTCGCAGATTACCTAGGTAATTTGAGAAATAAAACAATTTTCCTCACTTTAACGGATCACCCTAGTTAATGTGCAGATTAACTGATTTCTGCACTTTAGCGGTAACATATATATTTTTAAATTACTTATGAAAGCATTCACAGAAGAAAAGATCTGTTTAGAAAAAAAAAAAAAAAAAAAGTACTCAAAAGTGAACTTTTAACGAGTTTCGCCCTTTTTAAAAGATAAACTTGAACTGAACGAATTTTTTTTTTTTTTTCCAGAAATGAATATGAGCGCGAACTAACTCGTTTTTTAGACGATGAATTTCAGTTTGAGTTAGTCTTTTTCGGGAGTTTGCACAACACTGCTATTGAGGACATAAAAGCAATTTTCTTAATTTTTTTTCTACTCTCATCTTTCAGATTGTTTCATTCATGAAAAAAAAAGTGTTAATATAAAAAAGCGCAGAGATACAAATCTATTTTATATTTCCTTTACTTTATTATATTATATTTTTATTTTTATTTATTTATTTATTTATTTTTTTACAAAACAGTTTTTAATTTATTGTAGATCTGTAATCTGTTTCTTAGGAAACATTAATTCATTTTAATTCTTTTAATTAGTATTCATTTATTTATTTTTATTTTTGAGTAAAACTTGTCTGCATTTCAAATTTTCAAGTGATTAAATTCTTTAAATTTAAATAAATAGTTGAGAATTTATTCTGTCATGAGCGACATTTAAGATTATTTGTTAACTATAGAATTTTTTAAATACTTATTTGTTGAATTGTCTGAATAAGGTATAGTTAAGAGCTTGTCACTTTTATCCCTATTGTAGCTATAATTGTCTCTCTTGTTCAGTGAAGTAAGACAGGGAGGGGACTCAGGCTCCTCCCAGTGAATATCTCCACATTTTCTTTTAATACAAATAAAAGAATCATCCTTAAAAAACAAAATTTAAGTTATATAAATGTTCATTAGTCGTTTTTTTACGGTTAATTTTAATTATGAGTGAATATAAATTATCATTTAAATATTAATTAATTTTCTTAAAAATAGTTATGTGACGTTTTGAAATAAAATTTTTTAGCCCCTCCCATGATTTTGAAATTTATATGATCAGGGATAGAACACGGACTCAAAACTCATACCACTATGAAAGAAAAAAATTTTCTTGTTAAATGAACGATGTTACAGGTAGATAAATTTCTTAAAAAATACCAGTATGTATTCTGCCCTGGTGTTCCATCCCTTTGTGACCCTGCCTCTATTTCCTTATTTTATTTTATTTATTTTTTATTTAAAAGAAATTCAAATTTATCACACATTGGTATTAAAAAATACTTTTTTGTATTATACAATGATAAACACACACACACACATTATATATATATATATATATATATATATATAAAAATCCCTCCGTAAAAATGTCTCCTAAAACTTGTTTTTTTAAGTAAGTAGTTTAAAAACGAAAAATTAATTTGGTAATACTAATGCCGCTTTGCCAAAATTTTTAAATACTTTTAAAAGTTTTATTTATAGTTCATTTATATATATATATATATATATATATGAATTACTTAAATTTCATGGCAAATCATTGTATATTATTCTACAATACATAATTTCATCGGGAAATCATTGTATATTATTCTACAATACATAATTTCATCGATTTATGAAAAATAAACAAATAAATAAAAACTAAATAAATAAATGAAAATAAATAACAAAAATAAAAATAAAAATAAGTAAAAATTCAATTAAATTTATCTTTTTTTTCCCCTTTTCCTATATCATAGAAGGAAATTACTCACTTATTGGAGAATGGCCCATATATCGCTTTCTCAAATTTCCTGTTTTCTTTTGGCCTTTTTTTGGGCGAAGAACGAGTACAACAGCTACTGTAAAATAAATTTAATTATAAGAGTTTTATTTTATGAAAATAATGTTAAAAATGTCATGAACAAATTGTAGAAGATACAGGGTGGTTAATATTAAAATGGCTGTTTTCAGAGACAAATAGCTGTGGTTTTGTTCATTGAATAAAACTGAAACTTCAACGTGTTATTATGTAGATCATGGAAATCGAAGTTTACATCAAGCTTGTTGCGTTGGGCATTGTTAGTCTGTTGATGCAACATGCGATGTTTTTCAGCCTAAAGCAGATGCAAATCAGTTCTGGTATAAAATCAACCAATGAATGCTCTTTCCTTTACTGCCAAACAATATAGTCTTTTTAAGAAAATTATTTTGCATAAGGCAGAAATCAGTTTTATAGTAAAAGCCATTTTCACCCTACTTATTTACATCTATTTTTGACCGCAAAGCAAGTTTCGCTGTCATCATGAGATGAGATGATGACGTTTCAACGACAGGAATTTAGCGCTGAACTCACGCCAGTATTTGTTTAAAATATATCCTCATTTATAAAATTGCTGGATTAATAGGAAGTGAATTTCGTTTCATAAATAGTGGTATGAGATCTGCGCTAAGTCCCCATCAATGCGAAATTTCGCATAAATGTGTACGTAATGAGAATCATTTTTAACTTTTCAACATGTCATTAAAAAATAAATATTTATAATAGCCGTAATGATTTTTTTTTTTTTTTTTTTTTTTTAATGTGGAAAATCGATTTAGTACCTGGGGAGAATACTCTTAGGGGATGTAAATTTTAATTATTGATCTTCTGTAAAACGAATGGTTGAATCATAGGTTTGTGATAATTTGAAACGAATTTATCGATTTCTTTTCTATTCCTTTTAAATATTTTCTCAGATCATACATACTACAATTTTGTATTTTTACTGATACTTTCACCTCTATATTTATATTGTAAACGTCTGTAGTATGTATCTACTTTCAGTTAAAGTGAAAACTGCGATATAAATATAGTGGTGGAAGAGTCAGGATAAAAGGCTGAATAGCCGTGTATTCTTAAATATCGCAGAAAATTGACTTTCTTTTGACAATTAGTGCCATATTCCTCTGAGATAGCAACTCTCTGCATTAATAATGAAAAATAATTTTAATAAATAACTACTTCGTGAATTTGTATAGGATAATAGAGAAGAACGTTTTGTTCTGTCCCTAATATATTAGTGTTTAATTTAAAATAAGGTGCATGCGAATCACCCGAAATTTTTATAATTTCAAAATCTACATTTTGTATTTTTCTTTTGTTTCTCTCCCTATTTATCTAAAACCAAATTTGTGGAAAGGAGCAGGGAAAAAAAAAAAAAAAAAAATCAGCATTTATTAATTTTTTCAGAGGAAAAACGCTACTTAATTCAGTGCATTCATTATATTGAATAGTGAGCGGACAAACCAGTTTAATTAGTGTGCGCGATAAAGTTCAATGTGGAATCTTCAAAATTAAACTATAAAAGGATTTTTTTTAATTATTATAATTAAATATAGTTATGTTTTTTAACATGGAAATTTTTTTGTATATCATCATCACCATCAACTTCAATGAGTAGGCAGGATGCCTGTTCCGGCTTCATTGGCCAATCCACCGCTTTCTCGGAAGTCCGTTTTTTGTATATTTAATACTTTATTTTCCAATACGATCTCTTTATTATCTTTACACGTATTTCGTTTTTAAACAAGTGAATGTGTTAATTTTTCATACATTCGATAACGTCTACAGTGCATGCAATCTACTCTTAAAAAGAGGGGCGGAGAAAAATAGTAAATATGTATAGCACAAAATTTTACAAATTTAGCATCAATATCAGCGTTATACAAAACTGTAATTCATTTCTATATATAACGATTTTTTAAAAAAATATCATTCAAATCTTACTAACAAATTAAAAAAAGAGATATGCATTTAAACACAGCTATTGTGAGAGAAATATATTGTGCCTTTGATATCGTAATTTAGCGTTCTTCCCCTTAGAACAGACTAAAAAAGATTCTCTTCCATTTCTGGAGATCAACGCTCACAGTCGCCTTGCACATTTTGTCATCCTATGAGACTTCATGTGTTGCATGGGTTGAGAACGTGACTTGCATATAACACCAGTTATTAGCACAATTCTAAATCATTTAATTATTCACCTCATTCCACGAAGTAACAGAATGATTCTATTTAACAGAATTATTCTGTTATTTTCCCCGTGTCTATCTACGCCCACTTCAGTCAATATGAGCAGCTAGAATATGCATACTTGACTACCTAATCCAGAAGATTTTTAGTCACGCCCCTTTCCGCCTATTTTTTCACACCAGTCTTTTTTTTAGAGTACTTTTCTTCTTATTTAATAATAAATGTATTTGAAGAGAATTACTCTAAAATTAAGTGGTGTATAAAAGGGTCGGGAATTAACAATCTTCTGGGTTAGGTTGGTAAGTTTGAATATGTATGGGAACATGTATGTAAGCAATACATAAGGGTAAAAAACGGTGATTTATTTCATGAACACCTAAAGTTAAAATTAAATAAAAATATATTTTTCTTTCAAATAATTCTTTATCTTTAGCCATTAAAATGTATTAACGTTTTCTAAACATAATAATGACATAATTTTAGTAGGATGCTCTATAAACATTTAAAATAAAACCTACACTACAAACGAATTCATATTGAAATACATTATCAAATGAAAACATGTTTTCATAACATACACTCCAATGTATATGATTTTTCTGGAAATGTGCTTTTTATGTACAATTTCGAATTTATTAAAATGAAGCTAAACACCACAATACATATGATATAAAAATTGACACCGGAAAGACTTAAGTGATTTGTTTGAATACACATTTCTAATACTATTAACATTTTGTTTAATTACGTCGCCAAAGTTTTCGAGAAAGAAGGCTATCGCTTAAGGCCCTACGTCAGTGAGCTTCAAGGTCATCCAAATCCGGTATTAACCTATTGTAAAATATTCCTCATTATTACTCATTACGTAATACATGTTTTTAAATTCTGTTTTCACATTCGGAAAATTCACGACCATTAAAAGTCGCCTCATGTTTCAAAAATTAATTTTTTTAAATTTAAAAATTTGTTTTTAAGCTGCAAAAGACGAATTTTTAATTGATTTTCTTTATCGTTCTCAAATAATAAACAAATTGTAATATCAAAAATCTGAAACATACTGCAATTTTTTAAATTATACAACTTATTACAATTAAATTTCCTAATATTTAGGTTTAAAAAACATATTAATAATTTTGAGGAATAAAGCAAGTTTTAGCTGAAATAACCGAATTTTCCCCCATTTCACTCTGCTTCTTTTATCAGAGCGATGGGCGGTGAAAAACCCATTAAGATGACAGGTGATTAGTTTTCAATTGAAAGTGTGAAAATGCCCTGAAGTGAAGTTACCCATGTCGTAGAAAAGGGACTGAAATAGCAATACGGAATCAGAACTCGAGTTTGTTTTACTGCACATAAACTACTCCTATGTATTTATTAGATAATTTCTTTTTTCAGTATCACAAATATGCTCCTTTTTTTTTTTTTTTTTTTTTTTTTTTTTTTTTAATATTTATTTAAAATAAATCTAAAGATCCCCTCCTCCCCATTAATTAAAAAATTTTTATCCTATGTATATTTACCAAATCTTTATAAATTTAAATTCTGGCGGAACTGAAGTGGGATAATAATTTTATCTTCAGCATTCTTTTCGCATTGCAAAAAGTTTTAACAGTCCAGGACACAGTTTTAACTGATAATTATAAAAATCCATATAATGTTCTGAACGTTTTCCAAAGTGAGCTAATACTAAGTGCATAAAAATGTTTAAAACTAGTTGGCATAGGTGGACTCTGCTCAGTTCCCCACCATATTTATGTTCTCATAAATTTCTAGTTTGAGAGATATAATCATGTTAAAAGAAATGAATTTGACAAAAGCTTGATACAGTGACAGAATGAAAACCCCGCCTAATAGGCTATCCACCGTTCACTTCGATATATTTATTTTATTCTAATCTATTAATTTATTTTATCAGGGTCAATTCCGTTGTTTAGTTTTCATGCTACTATTTCCAATGCAATAATCCTCAAAATTCATATTTATATGAAAAATTTACAATTTTGCTATGTCGGTAAAATCGTAAATTACGAATAATTTACGAAATTTTCCTATTAGAATATTTGTATTCAATCATGTTCAAACAAATATCATAACTGTAATTTTGAAGTTGTCTAATGTATTTATGAGCCTCAAAATGAAAGTTTATGCTCAATTTTACCTTATTCTGGCATGTTAAGTAAATCGTAAATTCCAAATAACTTACGAATTTTTTTAAATTGGAAAATTCATAGTCATTAATATTCATACCAGTGTCCCAAATAATATTTCAAAAGTAGTCTGACATCTTTACGATGAAAATATCTCTAAAAATTGACGGTTATGTGAAAAATTGCCCCATACTGCCATGTTAAGAAATTCGTAAATTTCCAATAACTTGCGAAATTTTCAAAGTAGCATATTTATAGTTACTGATGTTCCTTCCGGCATCAAAACTGATATTTTAAAACTGGTCTGACATTTTTACAGTAAAAAGTTTCCATTTAATGCGCGTTTAAGTGAATTTTTGTCCTATTCTCCCATGTTAAGAAAATCGTAAATTTCTAATTACTTACGAAGTTTTTAAATTCGAATTTTGCAAATAAATAGGGTTCTGGCCAGTGTCGAAAGTAATATTTTAAAACTGATCTGGCCTCTCTGCGACAATTTGTTTTTGAGATATCGTGTACACAGACTAACAAACTGATGGACTTACATACTAACAGACTAACAGACACCCTACAGACAGACACCATAGAAATTTTGTCATTTTCGGATTCCTCACACCTGAAAACGTGTAAAAAAGTCAAAAAACCGAGGTCGAAAATTTTCACGATTACCTAAGTTCCCCATACCTATAGTATGATGGGAACTAATATTGCTCATTCGGGATATTCGACCGTATTTCTTCTTACTAAACAATTGAATGGGGACATTAAAAAACAAGAAAAAAAGAAAAGAAATGGAAACTTAGCTAAAGCATTTAAATTTGTTCGATGCAGAGATCTTTGTCCAGAAACAACATAAAAATCCAAGGAACACAAAATATTGCTTCGGACTTGTCGCTTTCACGCTACATTCGTACCTACTTTTGCTTTTCTTTCTTTCTTTTTTTTTTCTTTTTTTAATTTTCTGATGATTGTAACACGAAATAATTATTCCATTCTTATGATTTTTATGATAATAAAAATACAAAGTTCTTAATATTTGAACTGCCCCCCCCCCCACACTTTTTTTTTTTTTAATGCTGTTTGCTGCGAATTCAGATTTGGTCATTTTTAAGGTTTCTTTTTTTTTTTTTTTTTCTTTTCTCCCTTTTTTTAATAACGAAATTTTCAGTTGAATATAACAGAAAATTTAATTTAAAAAAATCAATTTAATTAGTTTATGTCATATCGTTTAATATATTTCTTTTAACTTTACCGAAAAACATACTTCTTACTTTCCGAACACCACAGTGAGGAAAGTATTGCAATCATGTCAAAAATCCGAGTTTGAGATTTTGGTGTTTCCACATATTTTGAGGTCCTCTGAATACATATTTACTATTTTTACGAAGATGTATGCGTGTATGTATGTGAGTAAACACAATAGCGCCTAAGCGCTTTGTTTGAATGAGCTGAAAGTTGTACACATGTTATAAGTTACCATAGAACGAATCCTATTGATTTTGGTAAATCTAGCACTTATTATTATTATTATTATTATTTTTTTTTTTTTTTTTTTTTTTTTTTTTTTTTACACAAAGAAAAATTCTTTATCATTATGGTCTATGGGCCTAATTATTTTTAAGTGCAAAAGCGTCTAAATGCCTTATTGGAATGAGCTAAAAATTTATACTCATGTTATAGATCCCCGTGGCACAAACTGTATAAATTTTGGTGAATGTATCGTTTATGGTTTTTTCACAGGAACACAAAGAAAAATTCTTTAACATTATGTATGCTCTATGGGCCTAAATTTTTAAAAGTGCAATAGCGTCTAAATTCCATATTCGAATGAGCTGAAAATTTATACACATGTCCCCGTCGCACAAACTATATAAATTTTGGTGAATGTAACATTTATAGTTTTCTTTACAGGAACACAAAGAAAAATTCTTTATCATTATGGTCTATATGTAACCAATTTTTTTTAACTGCAATAATGTCTAAACGCTTTATTCGTTTGAGCTGAAAATTTATATACGTGCTATAAGTCACCAATGTACAAAGTGCATAAATTTTGAAGAATCTGACACTTATAGTTCTTTTACAAAGACACAACAGTAGATTCTTTATCATTATATCTTTTATCATTATGTAATAATATCCTCTAAACCAGATTTTTTTTTCTTTTTGTGTGGACTTCTAAACATTTAAAGAAGGTTTTTTTTATACGATACTCCCCAGGAAACTTAGTTTTGTGCATATAAAATTACATGTGGATCTCATTATGTTTAATGAATCGCAAGTTGAACAATATGAAAATCTATTAAAGTGTATTGTTATTTTAAAACCAAACTCAATGATTGATAAATTATATTTTTTATGGCAATGTTATTGAGTCATATATATATTTTTTTTTTATATTAATATAAATCGTATTTATATATACGATTTATATTAATATAAAATTTTCCTTTTTTTAAGTAACTAGTTTAGACAAAAAATAATCAGCCTGCTTTTTTCAGCCTGGCTAAAATCTGGCAGCCCTAATACATCGTAAGAGACAGTGACATTATACTGGATGTGATAATAGTGGGAAAAAAAAAAAAAAAAAGAATGGCAGATAATTATTGACCATATGTTATTTAAAATAATGTGTGTATAAACAGATTGCAAGGAAAGTTGACATGCATGATCACAAACATTTTTTAGATGCGAAGTACATTTTTCGACATTTAGTGTAATACTTCTCTGAGACGAAATTCGTCTACACTTATGATTTACACAACAGTTTAACTCTAAATAATGATTCATTTATCCAGAAAAGTATCAATTAAAAATTGGAAGCATATTTTTGTAGATAAGCACATCTGATTTCTTGAATTACAAAGTAACATTAGTATCGAATAATTTTCAACGAACTTCAGTCGTTTCCATGCAACGTACCAAGCACATATTATGTTTTAACTTTTTAATGTTCATTAGCAACGCCCTAAAAAAAAAAAAAAAAAAAAAAAAATCAAAAATTTTACAATAGTTTTTCCTTTTTTCAATTAAAATTTAAACCTTTCGTTTTTTTCTGCTTGTTAGTCAGTAGTATTAATGGGAGATTTAATAAGTATGTTTCAGAAGAAGCCCCATGCAAAAGTTATTTACAATTTCTTAGTAGATGTGAGTGTACCTTGCTTGTTTGTTGATGCACTCGTGCCTAGTTCTTTAACCTGATGAAGAGCCCTGCATCTCTTCTGACTTGAAAAATATGTTGCTAGTTTTTGCAATTTATAAAGTCTCCATTCAAAATTACTTATTAATTATTTTTTTTATATTTGAATTTAATCAGGTTAAAAATGCTATTTAAAAAAATATATTTGTTTATGATCAACTGTGATCAACTTATGATCAACTAACAGCTGTTTTTTCAATTGATTTAGCAATTTTCAAAAGGAAAAATATGTAGTGAGATTTAAAGGTTTAAATCAAATAATATTGAACAACACAGTCATCAGTATTATATTCAGTTGAATCGGATGATAAATCTGGAGTTTTATGTATTAAAAATTCAATTATAATGAATTTGAGTTCTGTGTATAAATATATTTTGTTACATAAATCTCTTCTTAATAACATTTTGGTAAAACCATTGTCTAGAGTAATTATTATGCACTAATTAGATGTATTTCCATAAAAAAAAAAAAAATCTTTAGATGTTGTAGAGCCGAAAATGGACTTTTTTCCACATTCAGTGTGATAGATCTCCCACATCGAAATCGTCTACAATCGTCATAGAAAATAATTTCAATAAGTAATTTGCATATGCACTATTGTGAATTTGTATAGGAACAGAAGACGGAAATCTTTTTACAGCTGTGATGTATTGATTTCCTTTTTCCTCGACTTTCTTTTTAAAAAAAACTAAATTATTGAAAGTAAAAACTATACGTTTTAAAGTTTTATTTATTGAAAATTTAATTTAAATTAATGTGAGTTGTACATAAAAATTTCCTTCGTAAGATAAATCTCTTTATAATAAAATTTTTGTAAAGCAGTTGTCGAGAACAACTATTATGTACTAACTGTGTATATTTCCATTACAAAAAAAAAAAAAAAAAAAAAAAAAATTAGATCTTGTCTATGGAGCCGATAATTGACATTTTTCGACATTTAGTGTAGAAAAACAATTATTGTATTTTTCTCTTTTGATGACACATCTACAGACGACCTTTTAGACACCTCAACCAAATTTTTACACCTTGCCTTTCTACCAATATATAAAATATAATTTATTGAAAGCTGTTAAAGGTATATTTCATATTAAAAATGCATACCATCTTTAAACTTATATTGACAGAATAAAAAAGATTAAATAAATAAAACAAATAAAACAAATATAACTTTAAAAGACATAAAAATTAAAACACATGCAGATTAAAATAAGTAAAGAAAGAAAGTAAAGAACTGTATTTCTATTTGTTTTTGCCCATAGCCCCCCCCCCTTACCGCCCTCCTAATAATTTTAGAAATTCGAAAATATCCGCAATTGATTTGAAAGTATCGAAAACCTCTATAAACCAATTTTGAACGATGTAACTCTATTTTTATTTCCCCCCCCCCCTCGCCCCTCCTAATAACTTTACACTTTCGAAAATATCCCCATTCGACTTGCACTCCTTCAAAAACCTATCTGTATAATAATTTTAGAAATTCGAAAATATCCGCAATTGATTTGAAAGTATCGAAAACCTCTATAAACCAATTTTGAACGATCTAACTCTATTTTTATTTCCCCCCCCTCGCCCCTCCTAATAACTTTACACTTTCGAAAATATCCCCATTCGACTTGCAGTCCTTCAAAAACCTATATGTATAATAATTTTAGAAATTCGAAAATATCCGCAATTGATTTGAAAGTATCGAAAACCTCTATAAACCAATTTTGAACGATCTAACTCTATTTTTATTCCCCCCCCCCCTCGCCCCTCCTAATAACTTTACACTTTCGAAAATATCCCCATTCGACTTGCAGTCCTTCAAAAACCTATCTGTACCAATTTTGAACTGCCTAACTGTATTTCTATTTGTTTTTGCCCCTAGCCCCCCCCCCCCTGCTGCCCCACCTGGGGGCTGAATTTCTAAAATTCCAGAAATTGATTTTTAGATATTTGCATTAGCTATATTTTAGAGAAAAAATTCACGTACATCTGTTTTTTTTTTTGTTTGTTGAGATATATAAGATTATGTGAAATCACGTTTAATGCATGTAAAATCACGTTTCGCCCCCCCCCCCCCCTTGGGGACCGAATTCCAAAAATTCCAGAAATCGATTTTTAGACATTTGTATTAGCTATATTTTAAAGGAAAAATTTTACGGATATCTGTTTTTTGTTTGAGATATGAAGGATTTTGTGAAATCACGTTTTGCCCCCCCCCCTCCCCTCTTGGGGGGCGAATTTTGTAAAAACGGTTGCGGCGTTGAGTTTCTCGGGTCGTAAACATTAACCGTGCCGAATTTGGTCCCGATCGGTGAAACGGCCTAGGATTGTATAGCGGACAGACAGACACACAGACAGACAGACTGACTCTGCTCTTTTATATATATATAGATTTTAGGATCAATCATAGGAATGGTATTTGAATAGTATCAAATTTTAATTCAGTAAAACAATATTAGATCGTACGGAAATTATTGTAGTAACCAAATTGTTTTCTAGATTAATACAAATAAAATATAGCATTTTTAAAATTTCTTTACACACACGTAGAAAAAAAAAAAAAAAAAAAAAAAGAAGTTAGTCTTTGCAATTTTTAATAATGAATACCAGTTTTAAATATATATATATATATATATATATATATATATATATAAACAAATAAGTAACACGATCAGTTTCATGCAGTAAATTCTTTGATTTTTTATTTAGCGGAAATAAAAACATAATACCGAATAATTGTTAGCAAAATTAATTTTAAATAATTACACTTAAAAGAAGCGTCTGATTTGCTGTGTAACATAGGCTGAACAGAATCTTTGGTCGAAGTCGCTTTTTCTGAATATATGTGCAGATAGTTTTCAAAATCATAGAACTATATACTATATTGTACAGGAATATGTATATGACAACAACATTACTCAGAGTAGATTCTGAACCTGATAAAAAAATACAATTCATATGCGTAAATATTGTTGTAATTAATTTAAATTAGAATATTTATCAGAGTAAAAAATGTTATCAATTTTAGTATAATTATTACATTTAAATAATATTTTTTTCCTTCCTCGTTTAATGCAAGTATTTTTTAATTTTATCCAATTGAAGCTGAAATTTCTGAATATTATTTACGTATGTAAATAATTTTATTTGCCTTCTCCAATAATTCAAAAACAGATATTCCCTTTTCGCATTCTTTTTTAGCCTTTACAGATAAAGCTTATCTTACCCTCATGCCTCTGGCAAGAAAAATGTCAATTAACAGCAAGGGGAGTCGGACTCGGAAGCTATCAATTACTGAAGTGCGAAATTTTCCATTCTCGTGATTCTCGGAACGTCAACTGTGAGCAGATTTCCTCCCCCCGTCTTGCGAAATCTATAGACTTCAAAAAGCGCCCTCTAGAATGAAAAAATATTTTGACTCACGTAGGGCCTTAAGCTTAGCAGGTAGCTCGATTTTATTTTCTATGTTAAGGGCGTGCATCCGGAAATGAAGATTTCTATTCAACATGGCCGCCCAGGTTCTAAGAAATAATTGGGGTTGGCCTAACCAGAGCCTCCTCAACTGGATGCCTTCCACGCGA
This sequence comes from Salticus scenicus, assembly GCA_963930645.1. NCBI lineage: Eukaryota > Metazoa > Arthropoda > Arachnida > Araneae > Salticidae > Salticus > Salticus scenicus. The sequence goes on from OZ005652.1 coordinate 239,428,373, forward strand.
GGCGAATCCCAATGTTAAATTAGGCAACATTTAAAAAACAAAACTAACGCTAGGTGACAGCACCTACGCAGAGCAACAATTTCCTTCCGTTTCGTAGATAAGTTCTCTTTTTCATCTAAAAATCTAGCTATTAATTTCAATTTAAAGTCCAAAATTGTATTTTTTTCCCCCTTTAATAAAAAAAAATAATGTGAAAGTGCTTTATCGTAAATATTTTCAATAAAATATTCAAATATTTATATTTAAAAAAGTATAGGGTTTAATTTTCTTCGAAAGTGGACAAGCCCTATTTTAGCTTTTCAACTAATTTAATTACAACGTATCAAATAAATAACACCTTTTATTATTATTAATATTATTAATTAATTAAAAAACGAAATTTAAAATTAAATAAGCAAAAACATGGCATGTCTATCACGCTATTAAATTCTATTTAATATATTTATTCAATAAAAATTTCAAAATTTTTTTAAAATTTAGATATCAGATGAAAGTTTCGTTTATATAAATTAAAATCTCGAAATTTTAGATGAGTTTCAGTTTAGAATGAATAATTTATAATGATAAATTATTAAAATCATGTCTTTTTTTTTTTTTTTTTTTTTTTTTTTTTAATTTATTTATTTATTTATTTATTGGTCACGTCATTTACGTTACATTTTTACCTTATTAGGTGTGAATTATTTTTCTTAAATTGAAAATTTTATATTATTTATAAGAAAAATAGACCAGCACATTAACGAGATAAGTTAACATTCAGTAATAAAAATTGGACAAGAAGAAAATCTGTTGTCTAGTCCGTCACAAAAAATAAATAAATAAATAACCATTAAGATTTAAATTTTTTAAATTAAGGATTTCTTGAGTATAAGTTTTCTATCTCACCAAGTTTTCTTTTTTCTTTTCTTTTTTTCTTTTTTTTTTTTTTTTTTTTTTAAATTATCATTCAAGATTTCATTAGCTCAACCAGTTCTGAGAGGGTATGCTTTCGAAACTGATAGACATTTTCGAAATAACGTTGTGTTATATTTACATGTTTTGAGGTCTCCTGAAACGAAAAATAATGTTTTTAGCGGTTGGTCTGTGCGTGTCGGTTTGTCTATCTCGGATATACTTGGAAAATGCTGAAAGTGTATTTCATTTTGTGTTAGGTGTTTTTCATATAAGACTAAATTTAAATGCACAATCTGATGTACAAATAGTTTATGGAAAACATATAGGGCTATCCAAAATTAAGCTAAACGTTCTTTTCTGTAGAATGTAATTGACGGAAGTGCTACACTTTTTTATGTCGACGAATACTGTTGAAGAAGTAAAATTAATTTTTCGAACCTATAATGTAAACAAAGTATTTTTTTGAAGTTCTATTTTCAACTCAGGGTTTTGAATAAAGTCACGTTTTGAGGTTCCCTGAATACAAAAAACATTTTTTTTTTTTTTTTTTAGTTTGTAGCGATTGATTTATATGCATATTTATTATCAGAATAACTAAAAAACAAGCAAATGCAGGAAATTCACAATTGTCATTTGTATTTTAAAACTCGTATTAGGTTTCAATTTGAAAAATTTGATAAAAATTGGCAAATTTAAGGACAAATTAATAACATCCTTGAAATATTTTTACTTTCATTAATTTTACTTCCATAACATAACTACTTTATTTGTTAAATCTAACTTACTAACAGAGCTATCAACCCTTCGAATTTTTATATCATAATTTCTTTTAAATTTATCTTCGTCTTAATCACAGAATTTACGATAATAAATAAAAAGAATGTTTTTGTGAAAAATATTATTGATATTCAAAAATCCGGAGGGTTGGTAATTTTGCACTAATTATTTATGCACTTTATATTAATTATTGGTCAAATCTAAACCTGTAGATGGCGCTGCGCGCCAATATTAATGTTCTGTTTCTTCTTTTCTCCTCAGTGTGTGTTCTTCGTGTTCGTTTGTTGTATGTAATAAATGTGTGTAGCCGTAATTGATCTCCTATTATTTGGATTTATGTCTTGTATTCAACTCCAATGAATAGACAGGAACCTACAGAGGCCGGCAGTCCCCACGAATCTGGACCGATAAGGTAAGATATTTACCTTATTTAAATTTAATATTCTGAAATGTTTATTTATAAATATATATGAAAGGATATATCTGAAATGAGTCGCCAAAGTAGCGACGTGTGTTTGAATGATGATTTTTATAAAGTCGTTAAGAATTTTAGCAACATAATTATTGGCGCCCGAACAGGGACTGCCAGGCCCTTAAAAATGATTTAAAGTTGTTACTTATACTATAGTTCAAATTTATAAATTAACAATATGGCTACCGAACTTGAAAAATTGAAGAGAAAAAGATCTACCCTAAAAGGATTATGTACGAAATTGATTAATACAATAAATATAAAATTAAATGAACCCGACGAAGGGTTAAATGTTTTCGAAATAGAATCACAGTTAGAAAAACTGCAACTAAAGAATAACGAAATTATAGAAGTTGAAGATCAAATTGAGGCCAAAATCACGGACCTCAACGAGCTACAAACGGAAATAGAAACGAGACAAGACTACAGAGATTCAATTATTGATGTAAAAGCTCAAATTATCAATAAGATAGAGAAAATTAAAAATTTAAACGTTACTCCGATCTTATCGCAGCCAAGAAATGAGCAAACACCCAATCTGCATTTAGAAAGAATTAATGCTAGTTCTGTGAGACTACCCAAGTTATCAATTCCTGTTTATGACGGTTCTCCAGAAAACTGGATTGAATTTTGGAGCCAGTATGAAATTACAATACATAATAACAACAACATTTCTAATGTGCAGAAATTTGTGTATTTACGCAGTTTTTTAAAAGCCCAAGCTTTAACAGCTATTCAGGGTTTAGCACTTTCAGATCAAAATTACAATACTGCAATTGATTTATTAAAATCTAGATTCGGAAAAAAAGATATTATAATAAGATATAAAATTGACGCGTTATTAAATTTGAACCCTGTTAAATCTCCAAATCAAATTAAAGAATTACGCTTACTGCACGACGCCCTTGATATTAATATTAAATCTCTCGAAAATGTAGGTGTGGATTTAAAATCTTACGGAAATTTGTTATTTCCAATTGTTACAAAATTAATACCTACCAGTATTATGATAGACTATAATAAAATGAAAACAGAATCCGAGGAATGGGATGTACAAGATTTGTTAAAACATTTAAAATTAGAAGTTCAGACTAGGGTAAAAACCTTTTTATTTTTAAAACGCGAAGTAGAAACTCACAATAGCGGATATAAAAACTCAAATTCCAGATTTGATTCAAAATCATCGGAAAATAATAATAATAATAATGCTTACTACCGGAAATCTGGTTCGGGATATAAAAATTCTAACACAATGCAAAAGGCATCAGCCTTTAAATTAACTGTTAGTAAATGTATATTTTGTGTTGATGCAATAAACGATCATGACAGTAAAATGTGTAAATTAAATTTAGAGGATAAAAAATTGTCTTTACGCAAACAGGGAATCTGTTATTTATGTTTCAAAAGAGGTAAACATACCGCAAAATTCTGTTTATCGGGTCTCAAATGTGAAACATGTTCAGGAAAACACAATACATTAATTTGCTATAAGCAAAAATCGGAAACTCCAACGGCTCATATGAAAGATAAAAATCACATCGAACATACCCAAACAAATAATTCTGAGAACAGTGCTTGCGAAAATGATAATTCTGTATTGTCCTATAAGTGTCCTGTACAAAATCCGCTTGAGAATAATGAAATATATTTACAAACTTGCTTCGCAAGAATAACAAATAGTTCTAATTTAAACTCTCTAAAGTGTGCCGTATTATTCGATAATGCATCCCAAAGAAATTTCATAAACATATCACTCGCCCGTGAATTAAAATTGCCGGTGATTAGAAAAGAAACTGTCATAATATATCCCTTTTCGTGTAAACAACCCCAATCTAACGAATATTCAGTCGTAAATTTCGAATTGTCTCATTTAAAAAACCACAAACAGAAATGTTATGTAGAGGCATTGGTCGTAAATCAAATCTCTTTTACGAAGTTAAAGATTCTGGATGACGCATCATTTCGAAAACTTTGGGTTTCGAGAGAGGGGGAAGGAAATAAAATTCCGCAATTGCATTCGAAGGCTCCAGACATTCTAATTGGCGGCGGGTTATTTTGGAAACTGCAAAAAAATAAAAAGAAAATTAATCGTTCGTTGTTTGCTGTAAATACATTATTCGGATGGACATTGTCAGGGAACAATAATAATAATTCAGGAAACGATTCAGACAACTTAATTACTGGCGCCAGCGTGTTAAAGATTGAATGTGGTAACTCTTTTTGTTTACATGAAAACCATCCAAGCATGAAAATAAATGAGTCATCGGAATGTACGGGTAATGATTTGCAAAACTTGTGGTCGTTAGATCTTTTGGGAATAAATGATGATAAATTGATTTCTGCTTCCGATCAGGAAATAATAAATAAATTTGATAAACAGTTAGAATATAAACAGGGTCATTATGTTACTCATTTATTATGGAATGATCATAGTATTGACAAATTTGAGAATAATTTTGAAAACGCTAAACGCCAATTCAATTATTTGAGAAAAAGATTAAAAGCGGATAAATGGATTTTCGAGCAATATAGGCAGATAATCACAGAACAAAAACAATTGGGTATCGTTGAAGACTGCGGTCGCACAAAAAAAGAGTATTTCGCTCCACATAGAGAAATTGTAAGACGGGAAAAACAAACATCAAAGGTACGGATTGTTTTTAATTGTTCCAGTAGAGTATCGGGGTGTAAATCTTTAAATGATTGTCTCGTAAAAGGGCCATGTCTTACACCACCAATTTTGGATGTAATTAATAGATTTCGAATGTTTAAGATTGCGTTTTGCGCAGATATTGAAAAGGCGTTTTTAATGATAGAAATCGCGGAACCCGATAGAAATTTTCTAAAGTTTTTATGGTTTGACGAGGATACCGAGAATTATAAAATAATGCGAATGACCAGAGCTACATTTGGTTGTACAACTTCTCCTTTCTTTTTAACGGCAACAATTAAGAAACACATTAAGGAATATAAGGAAATTTATCCGGATAGTTATGAAATGTTAAATTCAGCTTTGTTTGTGGACGATTTGCTTTATGGTTCAGACACCGTAAACGGTGCCTATGAATTAACTTCTACTGCGGTAAATATTTTAGCAAAGGCTGGAATGAAATTAAGAAAGTTTAGTACGAATTCACAGAAATTAAAGAACATGTGGGATAAAAATGATTCTTTTTCGGAGGTAAATAATGATAGTGTAATAAATATTCTTGGATTGGTGTGGGATAAAGATAGTGATAAATTAGGATTAGCTTTGAAATCTATAGTTGAAAATTTGGATATATCGGTATGTACGAAAAGATATGTATTACATACAGCTGCAAAATTTTTTGATCCTATTGGGATTATATCTCCCTTTTTAATTAGGATAAAGTGTTTTCTTCAAAGAATGTGGGAAAGAGGTATGGATTGGGATCACGAATTGCCGAATGATCTTAAGGGAATTTGGATAAAGTGGTGTAACGAAATTAAGGATTTATTAGAAATTCGAATAGATAGATGCTATTTCACGTATGTTGATTTGAAAAATTCGCGTGTAGAACTACACATTTTTTCAGATGCTTCACCACTCGCATATGGTTGCGTTGCATATTTTCGGGTTATCAGTAATGATAAAAAATGTTATGTAAGTATGATTATGTCAAAGGCTAGAGTTGCGCCGCTAAAGAAACTAACATTACCAAGATTGGAGTTAATGGGAGCGGTGATAGCAGCTAGAGTAGCGAAATATATTTGTGATATATTTAAGGAAATTAACATCGAGAAATTTTATTGGACAGATTCTACTATTGTTTTACACTGGGTGAAGGGATCGGCGAAACAATGGAAACCCTTTGTTAAAAATAGAGTAGTTGAAATTCAGGAATTGTCAGTACCCGAAAATTGGTCATATTGTAATACAAAGGATAATCCCGCAGATTTAGTTACTCGTGGTATTAGCGCAAATGCGTTAGTTAATAATGATTTTTGGTTTAAAGGTCCAAAATGGTTATCTGAGCTAAATGGTAAAGGTAATGACATTGGGGAAAAGGTAGACACGCAATATATTACCGAGGAAAAAAGGAAAACACCTGAAAAAATAATTCAGTTTAAAATCTGTATAGAAACAGTTGAACCAATATTGGATCTAGAAAAATATAGTAACATTTTAAGAGTCCTCAGAATTACGGCATGGATAAAGAGATTTCTTAACAACGCGAATCCTAAAAACGAGAAAGTTAGCGGTCCATTATCGGCAGAAGAAATTGGTAGTGCGCAAACAATATGGGTTAAATATACACAGAAAATTAGTTTTCCGAATGAATTAAACTGTTTGGTAAATGGGGAACCTATTTCTAAAAATTCAAATTTAATTGAGTTTTCACCATTTTTGGATTCCGAAGGAATAATGCGCATCGGAGGAAGGCTTCAGAAATCAAATTATTCTTTTAACGAAAAACACCCGATCCTGTTGCCTTCAAAGGGTAAATTAATTGATTTGTTAATAAAAAATGCGCATGAAAAAGTTTTTCATTTTGGCATTAATGATACATTAGTACAATTACGGGAGGAATTTTGGGTAATCAAGGGCAGACAGGCAGTAAAAAGCGTATTAAGAAGATGCAGAATTTGCATAAAATTTAATTCTAGAGCTGGAGCCCAGATATCAGCTCCGTTACCTGCAGATCGTATCAATGAACAAAAGCCATTTGCAGTGATAGGCCTTGATTTTGCAGGCCCTTTATACATCCGAAATACGGATAGCAAAATATATATATTATTGTGCACATGCGCAATCACAAGAGCAGTGCACCTAGAATTGGTAGAGAACCTTTCTACAGAAACATTTTTATTGGCCTTCAGAAGAATAGTAGCAAGGCGGGGTCTTTGCCATACGGTTTACTCCGACAATGCACGAACTTTTCATCGAGCTGATATTGAGTTAAGGCACATCTGGAAAATAATCACCCATCCCGACGTTAAAGATTACTATAGTAGTAATAAAATAAAATGGAAGTTTATCATGGAAATGTCGCCATGGTGGGGAGGCTTCTATGAACGACTTGTGCGATCTGTAAAATCCGCCTTAAGAAAGGTGGTTGGCAAAACCACTTTAACACACACACAACTACATACAGTTATATGTGAAATTGAAGGGTCAATTAATTCCCGACCCATTACATATACATATGCAGACTCAGAAGAACCTTCCCCAATTACGCCAGCACACTTCTTGGTAGGTCAGCGACTTACTACCCTACCTATCGTGCATATGAAACCACATGTGCTTCCTGGAACTTCGGCAACATATATCAAACGTTTTAATCAAAAGGAAAGAATATTGGACCAGTTCTGGTCAAGGTGGAAGAAGGAATACCTTCTACAGCTCAAAAACGCCATGACAAGTCGACACTCCAGTATTCGTGAATATACTCCAAATGATGTTGTGTTAATCCACGATTCCAAATTGCCACGGCACTTGTGGAAATTGGGAGTAATAACACAAGTGTTTCCCGGTAGAGATGGAAAGGTTCGTTCTTGTGAGATAAAAACTTCAACAGGTACATTGAGACGTCCTTTCCAGTTGATTTATCCAGTTGAAATTTTTGAAAAGGACTAAATAAACTTAAACAACTTTCATTTATAAACTATGACTTTTGGGTGAACTTTAAATTATCATTGATATAATTACAATGGGAAAATGAACATAAAGTTAATGTTCATCCGGGGGCCAATGTATTAATTATTGGTCAAATCTAAACCTGTAGATGGCGCTGCGCGCCAATATTAATGTTCTGTTTCTTCTTTTCTCCTCAGTGTGTGTTCTTCGTGTTCGTTTGTTGTATGTAATAAATGTGTGTAGCCGTAATTGATCTCCTATTATTTGGATTTATGTCTTGTATTCAACTCCAATGAATAGACAGGAACCTACAGAGGCCGGCAGTCCCCACGAATCTGGACCGATAAGGTAAGATATTTACCTTATTTAAATTTAATATTCTGAAATGTTTATTTATAAATATATATGAAAGGATATATCTGAAATGAGTCGCCAAAGTAGCGACGTGTGTTTGAATGATGATTTTTATAAAGTCGTTAAGAATTTTAGCAACACTTTACATACCTCGTCTTGAAATATTTGCAAGCCATTTTTTACACTGAATTGCATTGCTTCGTATTTCGTAAAAACTTATATTTTCACGGCGACTGTCCGATTTACAAAATGGAACGACGCAATACACCATATTATTAAAAAAATAAAAATAAAAATAAAAAAACCTCTCACATTTGTTAAATTAATAAAACATAAACCATAAATAACTCAATTGAAACTCAATTGAATGGCGGGAAATAAACAGAACTTTATGTTCGGTATCAGGCGCCATCTACTGGTTATGTTCTTCTTGTACTGTTGCCAAGTTTTCGAGCGACTCGCTAGGCATCTACTTAAGGAGGCTCTGGGGGTCTATTCTCCGATCCGACCGCCATAGCGACCGTCCTTAAACAACGACAGTCGTTAAATTCCACTTTTACCGACTTTCTTTTCTCCCACTGCTAAAGAGCGATTCTCCCCCCAAGGTTGTTATCTAAGGTAGTAATCGAAGCAGTCTTCTTCCGAGGCTAAGGATGTCAGTGATTTCAGCCAATGGCGTGTTGAAGTAGACATTACACCTGTGAATAGACGTCGTGTAAGAAAAGCAACATTGCAAGGCAATATGAGGACCGCACATCCAGAAATGCGCGTTCTAAAAAAATTCATTGTTCAGAGTTCGCGTTCTTTTATTATCAATACTGTGAAAAAAATTTCATTACAAGAATTATTATATGTTAAAATTTTATCTTTACTATTATGAGGGGATAAAGCTGTTAGAGTGTGCAAATTTAATAGGAAAAAATAAACTAAAGTACCACAAAGTTTTTTTTTTTTCTTTTTTAATATGGCTTTTTCTTTCTTTCTTTTCTTATCTCTCTCTCTCTCTCTCTTATTATTATTTTTTTTTCTTTTGGCGGTTTAAATTATTTTGATAAGTTTGTTTATTTAAAAAATGTTTTCATCTGTAGAAGTAAGATTACTTACTAAAAAATGTAATTCAACTCAAATCTATATATAATGCAACTATTATTATATATATTTTTATTATTTCCGTTAACCTACTTGTTTCATGAAATAAATTTTCGCTTAATTTATTAATAAAATCTTCAATATATTAAGGTGTCTTAAATAATAAATAAAATTAAACATGGAAATAAGATGTAGGTTTTGCCCACAATACGAGTAAAATATAAGTAGATTATTTTGAAGCAAAATTAAATTAATTTTTCGAACTCCTTATATTCAAATCAACACTATTATAAAACTATTTAACTGATTTAATCATTTTATTTTATTCACAAGTAGCTGGTAAACTGAATTTAAATTTATTTTATTTATTTATTTATTTTTTCATTTATTTATATTATATATTGAAACTAAACATGATAGAAATCTGAAATTTTTTTATTTTAACTTTATACGAAATTTCATTTTATGCGTAACATAAATGCACTTTTAGAATTAATATTATTATTTTTTAAACACCTCCTATTGGGAGCTTCACTACTCCAAAACTGACTTTTTAAAAAAGTCGGAAAATTTGTTAATATTGAACCTCTCTCTATCTGTGCTTAATAAATATATTATAAATGAATACTGCGTTTTTACTTAGAAGATCTTATACATTTTTTATTTAAAAAATAATATGTTTTTCATAGGATTAATAATACAAAGATTTTCCAATTATATTGAATACACAAGGAAAATAATTTTTACATAAACAAAATGCAGACTAATATAGGTAATTATTATAGTTCGAAAAATATTTAGCCTTAAATAATAAGTAATAAAAAGTATAAAAAAATTGCATGAAACATTTTCGTTTTTTTTTTTTTTTTTTTTTTTTTTTTTTAATAATATTCTGAAAACCAGTAAAGTTCAAAAACTTTTCATTAGAAATATTTAATATATATACTATATATATAAAGAGTGAGTAAATAAACTATATGTAATTTCAGTTTAACATTTACTTTGAAAGAAAAAAAAAATCGAATGAATAAATTACATATTTTTTAAACAATGACCATTTTAAAAGGAAGATTTTTTCTGATTTTCCGAAAATGTTTAATATGTGACTAAAATCGTTTGTTTCTCGGCTTTTACTACTTAATATATATATATATATATATATATATATATATACTAGCAGGCAACGCCCGCTTCGCTGGTCCCTATTTTTAAATGAATCACTATAATGAATTCTCATAATTGCATTAATTTTTATCACATGAAAAAAAAAAAGAGAAACAAAATCTGAGTAGGAAAAATGTCGCACCGGGTTCTCACTGCCTTCGGAAAAAATTCCCAAAATGCTCTAACTTTATTTCTATTATTTTCCCACTTCGCCCCCCCCCCTGTCTATCCTAATAATTTTACAAATTTGAAAATATCCGCAATCGATTTGTAAGTATCAAAAACCTCTATGCACCAGTTTTGAACGATATATCTCTATTTTTATTTTTTTACCGATCTACTCCCCCCCCTCCCAATAATTTTAAAAATTCGAAAATATCCGCAATTGATTTGTAGGTATTGGAAACCTCTATGTACCAATTTTGAATGATCTAACTCTATTTTCTTTTTTTTTTGCCCCTCTGCCCCCCCCGTTCCCGGCCCTCCTAATAACTTTACACTTTCGAAAAAATCCCCATTCGACTTGCAGGCCTCTAAAATCTATCTGTACCGATTTTGAACGGCCTAACTGTATTTCTATTTGTTTTTTACCATAGCCCCCCCTTCCCGCCCCACCTAATAATTTTAAAAATTCGAAAGTATCCGCAATCGATTTGTAAGTATCGAAAACATCTATATACCAATTTTGAACGATCTAACTCTATTTTTATTTTTTTGCCCCCCTCTCCCCTCCCCCTCTCCCGGCCCTCCTAATAACTTTACACTTTCGAAAATATCCCCATTCGACTTGCAGGCATCTAAAACCTAACTGTACCAATTTTGAACGGCCTAACTGTATTTCCATTTGTTTTTGCCCCATAGCCCCCCCCTTGCCGCCCCCCTTCCCGCCTCTCCTAATAATTTTACAAATTCGAAAATATCCGAAATCGATTTGTAGGTATCGAAAACCTCTATATACCAATTTTGAACGATCTAACTCTCTTTTTATTTTTTGCCCCCCCCCCCCCCCACTGCTGAAAATTCCAGAAATTGGTTTTTAGATATTTGCATCAGCTATATTTTAGAGCAAAAACTTCACGCATATCTATTTTTTTGTTTGAGATATATCGGATTATGCGAAATCACGTTTTTACGCATGTGAAATCACATTCTGCCCCCCCCCCGCCCCCCTTGGGGACCGAATTTTGAAAATTCCAGAAATTGGTTTTTTGACATTTGTATTAGCTATATTTTAAAGCAAAAATTTTACGGATATCTGTTTTTTTGTTTGAGATATGAAGGATTTTGTGAAATCACGTTTTGCCCCCCCCCCTCCCCCCCCTTGGGGGGCGAATTTTGTAAAATCGCTTCTTAGTGGATGCCTACGTCATAGAAAGAACATTGTCACAAAATTTCATGCTTCTAGGTCCAGGGGTTTGGTCTGGGCGTTGATAGATCACCCCCTCACTCAGGAAGTGTTCTTTTATATATATAGATATGCAGAGAGAGAGGAAAAATTAAACAAAATGGTAATCCGATTTTTTTTTTTTTTTTTTTTTTTTTAACTTTATATCAAGTTTTACTTTATTATTAGCATAAAAGCACTTTTAGAATTATTATTTGTTTTAACTATTCCCGTAATGGAAATATCATCCTACTCCAAAATCAACTTTGTTAAAAATCTGAAAGGTTGTTTATTTGAACCTCTATCTATGATTAATAAATAAATTCTAACTGGATATAATGCGTATTTGTTTAAAAGATTTTATGCTTTTTTTTTAAAATGATTTTGAATACACCGAGAATAACTCTTTTTCAACTAACAAAATACAGAATACTGGTACATAATTATTACAATTGACAAATATTTATCCTTATTAAGTAATAAAAATCCTTAAAAGAAATTGCATAAAACTTTTGCATTTTTTGAAAATAACATTCCGAAAAACAGTAAAATTCAAGAACTTTTCAGCAAAAATACTTTTAAAAAATAATGTAAATTCAGTTTAAAAGCAATTAAAAGAAAGAAAAAAAGAAATTGAATGAATAAAGTACGCATTTTTTAAACAATAATCATTTAAAAAGGAAAATTTTTTCTGATTTTCCGATAATGCTCAATTTGTGCTATAAATGGCGGATTTTTTTTTTTTTTTTTTTTTTTTTTTAACTATTATAATTATATATAAGCATATATCCACATTACACAGTTGGAAAATCATATTTTCATGTTATCACATCAGTTAGGATTAGAATGTAGCATTCTGTTCGGTTACTTTTTAATTTTTAAAAGCTTATTCTTTTATATTATTATTAAAAATTTCTTTTATTGTATAGTTCTGCTTTTTCAAAAATAATATTGGGAAGAGGGAAGATAAACTAATCTCACAATAGCAATTTATATATTGTTAAATTTATCTTTCCCAAAAAATCACTCACGAGAATTAAGAAAATAGAGACGAGTCAGCATTATAACGACTCCCTCATGCAGTCGTTATCATAAGGACTAAAACAAACTGGATCTTCAGCGCAAATTTCTATGACTGAGAGGGGAGAATAGCAAAAGGTCGGAATGTCACGTCACGTGATCAAAATAACGACTTTGACAGTCGGAATTGAGCTATAGTCGGATCGGAGAATAGACCCCCTGGCCTAACTTTAAAAACTGACAGCCCAGTGCTCCAATCAGTGAATAGTAGAATTCCCCTATTAGTTGAAAAATTATCTTCTTGACTACCTTAATTATTTTGACACTTCCTCTCCTAGCTGTGGGGTGACAGAGGTGATAAGAGACAGTTTCCCACCTGTATTCAATTATCTACAAGAACGCCGCTAAAAAAATATACAAACTATCGCATCGCTCAGTGAAATATTTTGTGAAACGTAAATCACTAAAATAAATAGATTTAAGATTTAAATTCTAATGTCAAGAAATTTAATCTTATTAAATGAATAAATGAAAATTCTTTACACAAAATGTTTCGGAACAGAAGAAAATATTTTTTAAAATTATAAATACATGCATAAAATATATGAATATTATAAAAAAAATTTTATTGAATTATTTATACTACATATATAGTTTCAGACAGTACATAAAATAGGCAATAGCTCTCTCTCTTGTCGAAAGATTCAAACCCACGGTAGTGTGTTTTAAAAAATAGTGGTTGATTTTTTTTTTTTTTTTTTTTTTTTTTTTAAGTTTTAATAGGAAATATGTTTACTCAAAAGTTTTTTTTTTTTATTCTAACTATTTACTTTCTTTCACGTATACACAGGGTAAAGAAAGTATTGTTTTTGGGTCAAATTTTCGAAATTGAGTTTTTTTTTTCTTTATTATATAATTATACGTTTTGAAATCCTCTGAATTGGAAAATGTTTTTAGCGGTTGGTTTGTGTGTGTATCTGTCTGTTATCAGCATATATAAAGAACAAATAATAGCAGAAAGTCCAAACTTGGTATTTTAAATGGGTTTCATATAAATATGCTACACTAAATTTTTTCCTTGAGACAAAGCAAATGGTTCACGTACAGGAATATCCAAGAGAATTCAAATACATGATGTTTATGGGGTTCAAAGTTTAAATAAATTATGTTCTGGTAAGTACAATTTAACATCAATAGGCTGATTAAACAAAAGGGAGTAAAATTTTTTTTTAAATGCATAAAAGCATGTTTTGTGTAGATTGTGGTATGGAAATCATTCATCATTCGTTTACAGAGCTCCAAAGTATTTGGATATATTGAGGCTATACTTGGAAATTCCTGGAATTATAACTAATTTTGTGTTAGAAGTTTTTCAAGTAAGAATAAATTTAAATACACAACATTGTTTAGCGACAATATGCAGAGCTACCCAAAATTAAGCTAAACGCTCTTTTGTATTGAATGTAATTGATGGAAGTGCTTTGCTATATTTTATTATGCCGACGAACACTTGCTCACGAAGCAAAATTAATTTTTCATATCCATACTGTATGTAAACGAATTACTTTTAGTAGTTTTATTCTCAACTCTAGTTTTTTTTTTTTTTTTTTCCTTCATAATATCACATTTTGAGGTTCCCTGATTATAAAAGTATATTATTTAGCGGTTGCTCTGTATATATATCTGTTATCAGAATAACATAAAAACAGATAACTGCAGGAAATTCAAAAGTGGTATTTTGAAGTTCGTATTAGGTTGCCACTTAAAATTTTGAGCAAGGTTGTCAAGTTTGAAGTCAAATTAGTAACAGCCTTGATTATTATTCATTTGTTTATTTTTACAATTATGCATTATAAAAAAGTGGGTTTTGATGGAGGAGGGGAGTATCCCTCTTACAAAGAAATACATGTGAAATAAAACTGTTCCATATGTTCTAAAAATGTTCCGCAATTTTAGATTTTTTTTTAAGTACATTATTTTTATTATCTTATGCTATTGATCTTAAAACTTAATATGCAATATATATATATATATATATATATATATATAAAATGAAAACCTTTTAAAAATTTTTCAGTAAATATTCAATATAATTTTCTTTCATTATTTTATTACAATATGACATTTTCCTGTTCCTCCCTTAAAATTTTAGTCTTGAGTCTAAACAGTTTTAAGATTTAATTAAGTAGAATTACAGTTCAAGGAAAAATTTTATTTATTTATTTATTTATTTTTGGGTCTAATTTTAATGTAATTTTCGAGTTTTGATGGAATATAATCCGACACACGCAGAGCTGCAAATACTTTAATTAAGAAAACGTTAAAAATTAAAAAGTAAAATAATACGTTCATTTCCTGATATTTTAACTGTGGATCTATGATAAATAACACCCGTGAAGTTGGAATATTTACAAGGCTTTTAGTTTAGAACCTCATCCCCCACCGCCCTTATTATTTCCCAAAATAATTTACATCTCTGCAGAAAGGAAAAGCAATAAATTATAAAACATTTAGGATAACAAAATTAATAATTTCAATAATTTTCAACTTGCAACTTTAAGTAAAATCAATCCTATGCAGAGGTCCCCTCCTAGGTGATTCTAAACTGCCCTGTTTTCTGCAATTCTAAATTCTGCTCTTCCAAACTTCACAATTTCATCGCTCCAACGGCACTATTATATATTTCCTAACCAATAGTTTTATTTTTCATTCCTTTATTTAATTATTTTTAACAAATTATTATTATTTTAAAGTTATGTCCAGACATTACAATTTACAATTTTTTAAAGTCATAAAATTAGTTAAAGAAAAAAAAAAATCTTTATGATATTAAAAGAAAAAACTTCAAATCAGACTCTTTCTACCGTCTATGTCTCTATGATGGGTTGGTTTGTCTGCTGTTTGACACTGATATAACAAACAAAATGAAATTTGTCAAATAAAATCAAAAATATTTTATCAATTTCACCCACGATAGCTAATTCTTTTAGCACAAAAATGCTGGAAAATCTTTCTTTATCTATGCATATTTTTAATTTATTTTAGTAACTTCCTTTTATATAAAAATCAACCTCTGACTCTTTTTTTTTTTTTTTTACAATATATATAAATGTCATAGTAATGGGGAAAATGTTTTATAAATTATGAATGATGCATGGGTTCTGAAACAGAATTTTTTTTGTTTAATCTGTCTCTCTTCCCCCCCCCCTTTCCCCTGGTAAAAACAAAAATTTTTTGCTATTGTTCGTATTTAGAAGTATTTTACAAGAAACAATTAAGAAAAGTGCCCTTTCTTCCGGTATCTTTTTTTCCGTGATCCGGAAAAAAGGGCACTTTTCTTAATTTGCGAATCGAAAAAGTGCCCTTTTTTTCCCCAGGTGCCCCTTTTTCCGGGATCAGCATAAACTTACACCCATTTGGCGCAACTTTTGTGACAACGATTTATACATACGACATAACAGAATACTGCGAATATCCCATTCGAAGCACAGTATAAATATACAAAGAAAAAATTCGCTTATTCGATTTTCATTGAATTACTAATTTAATTAACATATTTTCTTGAATAGCAACCCTACCACTAACCAAAAGATTTTACTCTCTAAGCTATGAGAAGTGTTTGGTTTGATTCAAGGCAGCACTCGTCAGCCTAGCACTAGGAGTTTTCCATCGTTTTCTCCAAAACACACGTTAATATGGATTAGGACCCCTTAAAAAGATTCTCACAGAATCCATTCCACCTAGACCTTTTCTAAATTAATAATAATAATAATGAATACGAATTATAATAGCTTTAATTATAATAGCTTTAATTTTACAGCAAATGCAATACAGGTTTCAGATTCTCTGTTTTAGGTTGGGACGTCATAATTACAACACTATAATATAATAAATAATTTAATAAAAATCAATATCCATAATTTGAAATGGACACAAAATGAAAATAAGATAATTATTCCGTTAGAATTCTTATGCTTTTGTATTGTTATTATTATTATTTTGCCGGAGATTTGCGTTATTTATATCATTTTTAATAGAAAACGTGCCATAGCTACCTTGAATAACATATATCAGTTTCAAAGCATTCTACAAAATAAATAAATAAATAAATAAATAAATAAATAATAAATAAATAAATAAATAAAAATAACGGAATGTTGAAAAAAAAAGAAAAAAAATAATCTGGTGTGTTACTCACACGACTTTCTCTTACCCTGAACTTTAATACTATAAATATAAGTTGGAGATTAAGAGGTAAGATAACGATATTATGTAAACCTATGTTAAACAATTCAAATTAGGCTTCGGAAGAGTTTTGTATGATAATTAATTCTGTGTGAGGGGGGCTACCGCCCCCCGTTTCATTAACGCACCTACATTTATATAGAATTTAATTCGGTTATTAAAAAATAATTCTATTTTTTAGAAATAATTTATTAAAATTATTAAATAATTTATTAAAATAAAAAATAATTTATTTAAAAATAATTATTTAAAATAATTTATTATAATAATTATTTAAATAATAATTTTAATAATTTATTTAAAATTATTTATTAAAATTATTATTTAAAAAAATTATCTTTTATAATAATGCAGACGATTTCCATATTAGAAAAGTAGTATGACACTAAATATCCAAAAAAAAGTCCATTTTATTCTCAAAAAAAAAAAAAAAAAAAGATTTTTTTTTTTCTAAGGTTTTTTTTTTTTTTTTTTTTTTTTTTTTTTTTCGTTAAAAGTGAAAAAAATCGATAACTTTGTTTTAAATTATCGCAAATCGATGGTTCAACCATTCGTTTTAAAGGTATTGGCGAGCTCTTTTGAAAGATACCCATCATGAAAATTGGTCTAGATATTACGATTATTTATTTTTTTTTCTATTCTAAATATATATATCTATATATAAATATATACTTACTGGTTTTTAGAATAATATTTCGTAATAAAAAGTTTTAAATAGTACTTATATATTTAAATTAGACAATAAATATGAAGATTTCTTGAATTTCATTTTTCTACTTTTGGTTTATGTTGTGCACTAGTAATATCCCTATTCAGTGAAAGGCAAAGCGGCGAATAGACGTGCAGAGTGCCACTGGGGTAAATAAGTGAAGCGAGTAAGGGGCAGAGCACCCTAGTAATAATAATAATAAAAAAAAAAAAAAAAAAAAAAAAAAAAAAAATCTAACGATTGCTCTGCTTAGGAAAAGCTATCACCAAATTGAGAAAAATTTCACAATCAAATCGTACCGGTCCATATATATATAGATATATATATATATGTTTGTATGTATTATCATTACTATTATTATTATTTTATTTTTATTTTTCGCGTGTAAATGAATTTATGCCAAGGACAAAATAAATTAATTAAATTAATTAATAAACTCATAAGTTCATTTATTTATTTATTATTATTATTATTTATTTATTTATTTATATATTTTTAATTAAATATTTAATAATTCTAAAACTATTACAGGGATTTTATTTAATGTCTTTTAATTAATTGAAATAATTTTATTTAAATGCTCAATTCTGAGTCCTTGAGTTATTTCGCATCTTTTTGCGTTCAGATTTCGTAAAGAGGTAATCGGAGACACAAACATTTTTTTCATTTTTTTTTTTTTTTTTTTTTTTGTAATATATATAAAGAAAATATTAGATTTTTAAGCAAAGAGTTCTCTCTCTCTCTCTTTTTTTTTCTATAATGCATTTGGACTCTGAAAAAGAAAAATTCTGTGTGGACCCAGAAAGTATGTTTTAACGACACCATTATCCCCTTTCCCCTTTCGACATGAACGATATCATCAATCAATCTTAACGACTTCCCGTAAGTTTCGCGGGGCGTTTCCGATGGGAGGCGGAGAAATCTGCTGAAATTGAGGTTTTTCAATTTAAAAATTAAAGTTTCTTATAGTCTCATTAATAGAGATTTAGATAAAACAATTTATAAAAACATTAATAAAAAGCTTGGTTTTCTTGAGAAAGCGACACGCTATACAGATTTCAGATATTGCAATTTGTTAATAAGTTAGAGGCTAGTAAAGCAACACAAGTGTATTTTTCGCATTTTACAGCTTAAAAATAAAGGGTTAAAAATTAAATATAACAGTTTTTGTTTCACGGGTCTTCAGTGTATGGTTGTGAATTTTCTGATTGTGAAAACAGAATTAAAAAAAATTCATTAGGTAATGTGTAATTCTATAAACAAATTTCGCCATAGAATAACACAGGCTTTGGATGACCTTGACGATCCGTGATGCACCCCCTTAAGAGCACCGTGTGTCCATTAGAGGTGAGTTCGGGCTCTATTTTGGCAATCCGAGCCCGAAACATTTTTGAACTGAGCTCGCCCGAGCCCGAAAAATTTTGTGTGATCAGATCCCGAGCCAGCCCGAGCCCGATATTGAAAGTGGTACAACGCATGCACAATAGTAAAATAAAATACCGTTTTCATTTTCAAATTAATTTTCTTATTATCAATCCTCAATTTAAATAACTATAAATGTTATTATAACAATTTATTATGTCTGTGTCTCTGTATACATGTACATATTTATATAATATATATTTATAGTGCAGCCCATTGTTTATAACGCGCCTATCGAGGGACAAAAAAATTATCCGAATGAGTGATATAATGAGGCCCAATATAACGAAGGAGGAAGGATTACTCTACAACACTATGATATAATATGCACCCCGTTGAAAAGAAAGTTCTATTTAGAAAAAGGAAAGTCAAAGCTACTAAGGTTTGCAAGATTATTTTGTGATTTGTAACCTGTCATGACTATTATGGCAATACTAAAGATGCTCTCAAAATGAATAGAATTTCTTCTTTTTTTTTTTTTTACATTTTCCAGTTAGTGAAGAATATAATAAACGGAACTTTTAGTTTGAATCCGAGCCCGCCCGGAGCCCGAAGAGTTGCGTAAGATTTGAGCCCGATCGGGCTCGGACTCGGGCTGAGCCCGTCTCATCTCTAGTGTCCATTATCTGAAATTTTCCGGGTTCCATATTCAATTTTTCTGGTACAAGGTAATTCGGATCATTTAAGATGTACTGCTACAGTGTTCTCACTTCGGGGGAAATTTCCGAATTTAGGGACATTCTGGGTATTAGAGGGAAAAAATTCCCTCAACGTAAGAGAGAAGTATGAGAATTTATTTTTAGACTAAAAAATCTGATACATCTCTCTCTATTCTAACTTCTTTAAGAATAAGATCTAAATTTGTATTTTCTGAATACGTAAAATGACATCTTGTTGAATAGCATTAAAAAGGCAGCAGTTTTTGAGGAACAGATTGGTTTTGATTTGAACAGGTTAAAAAGCTGTGTATAACCTATTCGTGTAGAATGCGCAATTTACTTTTCCGCTTGCTTCCAAACTTCTAAACAGATGACAGACCGCTTCAATCTCCAATATGCGTAGTCGCAAAATTTTTATTTATTCCGGTTGTTTTTAGCTCCGCCTTTATTTCGTACACTTTTTGTAATAATTTTCTTCAATAAATAACTAAGATAAAATAGAAGAAAAAAAAAAGTTAAATGTGTAGTGTGAAATAAAGGCAGGGTTAAAATTGCTACGAAATTAATTACTTTATTCCAAAACATTTTTAGTTCTGCCTTTATATCACACCATTTTATTTCACACTTATAAAGACTTTAAAGTCTTCAAGCGTTTTTCATCGTAATCTAGAAAAACTAATAACTTAACTAACTTAAATTTATTCTGTCATTAGCGACATTTAAGATTATTTGTTAACTATAGAATTTTTAAAATATTTATTTGTTTAATTGTCTGAATAAGGTACATTTAAGAGTTTGTCACTTTTATTCCTATTGTAGCTATAACTGTCCCTTTTGTTCAATGAAGTAAGACAGGGAGGGGACTCGGGCTCCTCCCAGTGAATATCTCCACATTTCCTTTTAATACAAATAAAAGAATCAGCCTTAAAAAACAAAATTTAAGTTATATAAATGTCCATTAGTAATTTTTTTACGGTTAATATTAATTATGAGTAAATATAAATTATCATTTAAATATTAATTAATTTTTTAGAAATAGCTATGTGACGTTTTGAAATAAAATTTTTTAGCCCCGCCCAGGATTTTGAAATTTATATGATCAGGGATGGAACACAGACGCAAAAATCATACCACTATGAATGAAACAAAATTTCCTTCATGTTAAATGAACGGTATTACAGGTAGAGAAGTTTCTTAAACAAATAAAGGGTATGAATTCTGCGCCGGTGTTCCATTCCTTTATGACCCTGCCTCCATTTCCTTATTTTATTTATTTTTTATTTAAAATAAATGCAAATTTATCACACATTGGTATTAAACAATACTTTTTTGTATTATACAATGACACACACACATTAAAAAAAAATCTCTCCTTAAAAATGTCTCCTAAAACTTGTTTTTTTTAAGTAAGTACTTTATAAACGATAAATTAATTTTCGAATACTAATGTCGCTTTGCCAAAATTTTTATATACTTTTAAAAGTATTATTTATAGCTCATTTAAAGTTTATTTAAACATATATATCTATATCTAGAAAACTATTAAAATGAATTTATATATATATATATAAGTTTAAATATTAGAAAAACCAAAAGGAGAATTACAAACCAATGCGCAAAATTGCAGCGAAAGGAAATACAAAACTTAAATGCAGGAATATATAAACAAATAAATGAAATCAACCCCCCCCCCCCCAAAAAAAAAAAAAAAAAAAAAAAAACGGCCTCCCTGATGAAGATCTCAGTGTTTTTTGGGGTTTAATTTTATTCATTTGTTTATATATTCCTATATCTATCTAACTATATATATTTTTTAAATTACTTAAATTTCATGACAAAACATTGTATATTATTTTACAATACATAATTTCATCGATTTATGAAAAATAAAAAAATAAATATATAAAAAGTAAATAAAAAATATATGAATGATTGAAAATAAATCATAAAAATAAAAATAAATAAAAATAAAATAAATTTATCACTTTTTTTCTCCTTTTCCTAACCACAGAAGGAAATTACTCACCTATTGGAAAATTGCCCGTATATCGCTTTAAATTTATAGAGATCCAAATTTCCTGTTTTCTATTGACCTTTTCTTGGGCGAAGAACGAGTACAACAGCTACTGTAAATTTAATTATAAGAGTTTTATTTTATAAAAATAATCTTAAAAATGTAATAAACTAATTGTAGAAGATACAAGGTGGTTAATATTAAACTGCCATATTTCAGAGACAAGTAACTCCGGTTCTGTTGATTGAATCAAACTGAAACTTCAAATGGATATTATGTAGATCATGGAAACCGAAGTTTACATCAAGCTGGTTCTTTGGGCATTGTTAGTCTGTTGGTTGATGTAACATGCGATGATTTTCAGTCTAAAGCAAATGCAAATGAGTTCCGGTACAAAATCAACAGGGTTCGTACGGGCCTTATTTTTTCCCTGAGTTTTATACCAGTAATTTTGTAGAACGATTTTCGTTATAAAATAAGTGTATATGATTAAGGAAAATTTTATTGCTTCAGAATACTAGTGTGAAACTCAGGGAAAAAATACGGGCCGTACGAACCCTGATCAACCAATGAATGCTCTTTCCTTTGCTGTCAAACAACATAGTCTTTTAAAGTAAATTACTAGCATCTAGCCGGCGACGAGCAACTAGCACACTTTCCTGCAGATTTCGCGCGTGCGTCATGCGCCGGCTCTGAATTCTGTTTCTCTGTTTATTTTCAAGATTCGCGGTTGTTTTGCTGCCTCCCTTCGATTTCTGTTATGAACGAAGCAAAACGGCCCTTACAGAAATTCTAGGAATCATTCTCATTAACGTTATAAAAGAGAGTATATTTTCTAATTTTTATATCTCGTTGGATTTTCGTATAATAAATTTTTAAATAAATAAATTAAAAAAAAAAAAAAAAAAAAAAAAAGAGAGAAAATAACATTGTTTGGTTTGTGCAAACTTAAATTTCCCAAGTTCTATCAGGTATAGAGGGTTGTTTGAGACCTCATTTTAAAAGAAATTTCATGAGGTCTATTTTAATACGCAACTCACCTATGCATGCTAATTTTTTTTTTTTTTTTTTAACTTATATTAAGTTGTCGATTTAAAAAAAAAAAAAAAAAAAAAAAAAAAAATGCCTTTATTATATCATTAGCTACAAATCTTAAAATGTGTAGAGTGGAATAAAAGGGATTATGGCAAAAATTCCATTATTTTTAAATAGTTACAATGAGTTTCTTACTATAACTCTTGATTTCACTGTTATCCTTTTTACTTCCTTATACAAAGTATAAGGAACTATTGTAATGGTATTATAATAGTTATGATATTAAAATGTTTTTTTTTTAAACACCAGCTTTTTTTTTTTTTTTTAAGTGGAATGATCTTTGGATCACTCCATGTCAAATAAACTAATCATTCATCCTGACCATTTTAGATTTCAACAAAAATTACAATATTTATTCTCCTTAACAATAAAAAATAATTATAAAAACATCGTTATTTATATCTGTTTGAGGTTTCAGGTAATAAATTTTTTAAATCTTGAAAAATCTTTTATATATATATATATATATATTATAAGGTCCACACCATTGAATAATTTTCAGTTTGAAAGTTGGTTGTCTAAATAAATATATATAATATATATAAATAATAGATAACGTAATAAAATTTAATCTTATAATTTAGCAATTAATAGAACTAAAACAATAACAGCACACAAAAATATAGAACTGAATTTAACATAGAGGAAAGACTGACACAAAAATTACGATATAGATTAAGAACCAATGAGTTACAATATATATATATATATATTATAAGGTCCACACCATTGAATAATTTTCAGTTTGAAAGTTGGTTGTCTAATTAACACTCCAATCATCAGGATGCACAATCTATAGAAAACATACAGGATTTAGAATATTAGCCATAGGAGATATATATTGTATTATTTATATATTAAATTACACGCCAATTAAATAATTTATATATTGCAGATCAGGAGATATTTTGTATTAGAATAAATATTTTATTCAAAACTTTTAACATGATTTTAACTGGGGCATTTAAAATCAACAAGGACATTTTCTAAACATAGAATATTTTCTGTCAAGCACACACATGGAGGAGCAAAGGGGAGGGGGGGGGTATTTTCTCATTCTTTATGTTATTAATGGCATTCATTAGTTTGTTTAGTACTCCTCCCTGGGAAAAATTCAAAAATGACAGCCAATATTTTTTGGTAAAAACAAAATATTAGAAGTAGATTTTTTAAAACTTGCCATACTATTATTTAAGTGGGAGGGGGGGGGGAATAAATTAGAATAGAAAAACTATGTCTTATGCAATAAGTGAAAAAGTTTGCAGTAATAATAATAAGAATAATGGGAAGACAATTTATTTCAGACAAATTAATGCAAGGTAAAAATTGTATAACTGAAACAGTTGCTCTCATTTTTTAGTTTCTTTCAAAACTGAATTAATTGGTTTAACTGAATTAACTGAAAACTGGATATAAGCTAAAGCATGGTAATTAAAATTCATAACAGCCCATCTTCTTATTTATATACTAAATCCAAAAGCTAGATATCCTGATTTTGAATTACCAAATAAAAAAGAAGCAGCATTAGAATATATCCAGACAGTTTTTTTTTTCTTTTCTTCTTCTTTTTTTTACTATTTATTATTTTTGATTTTGAAATTTCATGCAAAATGTTCTCTATTGAAGGATTGTGAAATAATTTATTAAAGTGTAAAAGTGCTAGAATACTGATGAAATCAAGAAGTCATTAAAAATTTTAATATCAAAATACTAAAAAATATTGAAATAATTCTAATAGTGAGAGAGTGTTTTCTTTTTATAGGGTTATACGATTAAAACTGTGTAACAAATTTAGTTTGGAAAAGCTATAAAACTTGTAATGTTATTTAAAATATTAAATATAATTTCTGTAATTAATTATACTTAATTAAAAATTATACTCTGATTTGTAATATTCTATTACATAATAGTATAATTTTTTCTAAGTTTCTTCATATAAATATTTTTCACTGTTAGTACGACAGATCACACTATTTCTTTCAGATAGCGATTTTGCGTTGTCACCATTTATTGCATTACTGAATGAATGTGCAAACACTTTTATTAAAAACATATAAAGCTGGAAGTTTGTTATTGTATCTGTCCAGATTATTAGATTTTATCAAAAATTGCTACACTTATTAATAAGGACAAAATGTAACTAATGCTGTATTTTTTAGTTCAGTTGGATAATTAAGGGCCATTTTGCTTCGTTCATAACAGAAATCGAAGTGAGGCAGCGAAACAACCGCGAATCTTGAAAATAAGCAGAAACAGAATTCAGCGCCGGCACATGACGCACGCGCGAAATCTGAAGGAAAGTGTGCTAGTTGCTCGTCGCCGGCTAGACGCTAGTAAGTAAATTAGTCTAACGGCAGAAATCAGTTTTATAGCAAAACTCATTTTCATCTGACTTATTTGCATCGATTTTTGTCCGCAAAACAAGTTTCGTTGTCATCAGGGAATGAGATGATGACATTTCAACGATGGAAATTTAGCGCTGAACCCACACTAGTATTTGTTTAAAATATATCTCCATTTATAAAATTGCTGGATTAAAAAGGAAAAAAAAATGTTTCGTAAATAGTGGTATGAGTTCTGCGCTAAGTTCCCAACAATGAAAAATTTCGCATGAATGTGTACGTAATAAGAATCATTTTTATCTTTTCAATATGTAATTAAAAAATAAATATTTATAAAAGTCATAATCAACTTTTTTTTTTTTTTTTTTTTTTTTAATGGGGAAAATCGATTTAGTACCTGAGGAAAATACTCTCAGGGGATGTAAAATTTCATTATGGATATTCTGTAAAACGAATGGTTGAATCCATAGGTTTGTGATAATTTGAAACAAATTTATTGATTGATTTCTTTCTTTCTTTCTTTTTTTTTTTTTTTTTAAGTATTTTCTCAGATTAATAATACAACAGTTTCGCCTTTTTACTGACACTTCCACTCTATATTCATATCGTTATCTTCTGTAGTGTGTTTCTAATTTCAGTTAAGTGAAAATTACTATATAAATTTAATGGTAGAAGAGTCAGGATAACAGGCGGAATTGTACTATGTATTCTCAAATGTTGGCACAAAATTTACTTTCTTTTGATAATTAGTGCTATATTCCTCTGAGATGGCAACTCTCTGCATTAATAATAGAACATAATTTTAATAAATAATTTCTTCGGGAATTTGTATAGGATAATAGAGAACAATGTTTTGTTCTGACCATAATATATTAGTGTTTAATTTAAAGTAAGGTGTATGAAAATCACATGAAATTTACATAATTTCAAAATCTACATTTTATATTTTTCTTTTGTTTCTCTCTCTTTTTATCTAAAACCAAATTTATTGAAAGGAGTAGAAAGAAAAAAAAAAAATCAGTATCATTTAACTTATTCAGAGGAAAAACTTTAGTTAAATCAATGCTTTCATTATATCGAACAGCGAGAGAACAAACCAATTTAATTGGTGCGCGTTATAAAGTTGCTCATGGAATCTTCAAACTTTAACAATAAGAGAATTTTCTTTTTTTCTTTTTAAATATTATTATTAAATATAGTTATGTTTTTTAACGTGGAATTTTTCTTTTTGTATATTTAATACTTTACTTTCCAATGCGATCTCTTCATTATCTTTATATATATTTTGATTTAAAATAAGTGAATGTGCTAATTTTTCATACATTCGATAACATCTATAGTGCATGCAATCTACTCTTAAAAAGAGGGACGCAGAAAAATAGTAAATATATATAGCACAAAATTGTACAAATTTAGCATCAATTTTAGCGTTATACAAAACTGTAATTTATTGATAGATATAACGATTTTTTAAACAATATCATTCAAATCTTACTAAACGTATTTAAAAAAGGAATATGTGTTTAAACATAGCTATTCTGAGAGAAATATATTGGGGTTGTGACATTGTAATTTAGCGTTCCTTCCCCTTAGAACAGACTAAAAAAGATTAGACTCTTCCATTTTTGTAGGCCAACGCTCACAGTCGCCTTGCACATTTTGTCATCCTATAAGACTTCATCTGCCGCATGGGCTTGACATGTGACTTGCATATAACTCCAGTTATCAGCACAATTCTAATCATTTCATTATTCACCTCATTCCACGATGTAACAGAACGATAAAACCATATTATGGTTTTAGATAGCTTTTTAATCTCTGGGAGTCTATCTACGCCCACTTCAGTCAATATGAGCATCTAAAATATGCATACTTGACAACCTAATAAACCGAAAGATTATTAGCCGCGCCCCTTTTCGGCTATTTTTTTCACACCAGTCATTTTCTTCTTATTTAATCGTAAATATATTTGAAGAGAATTACCCTAAAAGATAAGTGGCGTACAAAAGGGGCGGGAATTAATAATTTTCCTGGTTAGGTTGGCAAGCATGAATATTTGTGCAGGGGTCGTACTCTCCGCACTTTTTTCAAGAGACTTTCATGAATTAGAAATTTTAGAATTGACTGCTACCACTATTTTTACAAAATGATTTCTACCCTGTATAATCATGGCATATTACTATGAATATACCAGAGGTATTTCTGCATGAAACTAGTGGTGGCAAAACAGATGAAAATTTCTTTTTTCTGAAAATGTCCTGAAAAAAGAGCAGAGAGAACGACCCCTATGTATGTAAGTGCGTAAGGGTAGAAATTGTGATTTATTTCATTAACACCTAAAGAAAAATAAATATGAATATATTTTTCTTTCAAATATTTCTTTATCTTTAGCTATTAAAATGTATTAACGTTTTCTGAACATAATAATGATACTGCTAGCAGTTATCACACGGATGATCTTACCCTCTGAACTATACGCTAATACCTCTCCGAATAATCGAGCATCAGGTAGTAGGGTTATTTTGAAGACTGAAATGAATTTAAAAAGGCGTTAACAATTGGCGACTAATCGCTCGCTATTTCATGTTTTAAACGCACTCTGATTTTCTCGCACTCCGATTGGTTGAATATGAGCTAACATCTAGCATAGGGGATTTAGTCAGTCATAAGTTCGTCATTGACAAAGGTAGGAGAGGGAAACTATCATACGGTGCGTTTTCCTCTCGAAAAACCTGTTTCAGGTGGTTTCAGGAGAAAGTATCTGATACTGCTGATCGTATGAGAGTACGTGTGATAGACTAGCGTCTCGCCGCAGCGCCGGCTCCCTACAAAAGTGCTAACTGAGCATGCGTACAGACTTGGGATTTTTGCAAGTTATTGGATTCGAATTTAGATTCGAGCAAGTTAAACAGAGTTTGGCGAGGCATCACCCTTTTGGCACATTTTCCTAATATATGTATATTCCTATAATACAAAGACGTTTCAAATGACAAAAACATCCCCACCCCTATTTTTTTTTTACAGTATTTTTAGGAAAATTTATAGATAATTTAAAAAAAGAACTAAAAAAAAAAAAAGAAAGAAAGAAACTGCCATTTTCTTTTGAATAACTTAAATACAGATTTAAATTTATTGCATTTTTTTTTTTTTTTTTTAATCTCTAAAACAGTTTATTTTTTATTTTTTACTTATCTTAGGAAAAAAAAAAAAAAAAAAAAAAAAAAAAAACTTGGATTAAAATACAAATTTAAAATATGTAAAATATTTATTTTTATGTTTAAATAGTAAACGAATAATATTTTATTTAAATTTGAATTATTATTTAAACTTGTTAAATACGTTATTTAAATTACTTCTTTTTAGAATTCTTTTAATGCAGAGATGCCCCCCCCCCCCTCTAAATATTTCTTTTCATATTTTATTACAATAACTGTAATTTATGAATTAATAGACTACAAAGAAAATTTAAAAAATAGACCAGGTAAAATGTTTTATTAAAAAATATCTTTTTTTTTTTATGAAAATTAATAGATAATTAAGAGAAAAAATTCTTTAAAAACGAAACTGTCATTTTCTTAAAATATCTTCAATACAAGTTTAAATTTATTGCATTTCTTTTCTTTTTCTTTTTTTTCTTTCTTTTTTTTTTTTTTTTTTTTAATCTATTAAACAGTTTATTTTATTTTACTTAGCTTAAAAAAAAAAAAAAAAAAAAAAAAAAAAAAAGGATTACGATAAAGAATTATAATAGAATTTTTAAATCTGTAAAACATTTATTTTTTATGTTTAAATAGTAAACAAAAATTATTTCATTTAAATTTTAATTATTATTTCAACTTGTTTAAATTTGTTAAATATATTTCGTTTCAAAATTCCTTTAACGCAAAGATGTTTCAAATGACACCCCACCCCCTAAATATTTCTTTCCATATTTTATTAAAATAACTGCAATTTATGAATTAATACACTACATAGAGAATTTAAGAAATAGTCCAGGTAAAAAAGTTTTATTAAAAAACAGCAACTTTTTTTGTTAGGAAAATTAATAGATAACTTTAAAAAAAAAAGGGGGGGGGGGAGGCTAAAAAAATTCCTTAAAAACGAAACTGCCCTTTCCTTGAATTATCTTCAATACTGATTTAAAGTTATTGCCTTTTCTTTTTTTTTTTTTTTATGTATTATACAGTTTGTTTTATTTTACTTTTCTTACCAAAAAAAAAAAAAAAAAAAAAAAAAAAAAAAAAACTTGGATTACAATAAACATTTAAAATAGAATTTTTAAGCATGTAAAATATTTATTTTTATGTTTAAATAGTAAACAAAAATTATTTTTTATTTTAATTATTATTTAAACTTGTTTAAATTTATTAAATATTTTATTTAAATTACTTCTTTTTAAAATTTGAAAAATTAGTCTCAACAAACATTTATGAATGCATTTTTAAGGAAGTTTAGTACTTTATCTTGGTGCTCAGAGCAAGGACCCCAAGTTCCTGTGCTATAGTCAGACTTTGACTACAGACGAAAATTTGTTGCCAAATTCTTTTTAAATTTTTATTTATATGGAAAAAAAAAAAAAAAAAGAATCAAAATATTACCAAAATATCAATTTAAAAAAAAAGTCCTTTTAGAATTTGAAATCTGTATTTCAAACAAGTTTCTTATTCTAAATTTATTGGATTGACAAAGAGATTATGTCGTCCAAGCTGATAGATGGTAGGCGCTAGGTTTGAATCAGGTGCACACATGTTAACCTAGCTGTGCGACTTTTCCATGGCCTTCTCAGAAACTCGCATTAGAATGTGCTAGGGCACCTTAAAAAGACTGCTCAGAGAACATCTCACTTACGCATAAACCCACATTCAAAAACAAAATTTTAGATTCTGTAGAAAAGTTGCTGCAATGTGCTGATGCATTCATGCTGCACATTTGCCTGTTTTTTTTTTTTTTTTTTTTTTTGTCTGATGGGGAGTCATGCTTTATTAAAGTTAAAATAATTGTTGAATGCTTTTACAATTTGAGGGATTTTCTTATTTTCTTCATATTAATAAATTAACTTAAATGACTCGCATATTTATTTATTTATTTATTTATTTATTTTTTTACCTTTACAGGAATTAGTATAAAATAAAAAAGAAATGTTTAGATAGTTAGACAATTTGCATGTATGTAAACTCAAAGTGTTTACGCTGTTTTTCATTAAGAGATTTGATATATGCAGTAAAAATAAGCATAAAAAGTGCTATCTTGTGTGTGTGTATATATATATATATATATATATATATATTAATCTTTATCTACCACTTTATATTATTGGACCACAAAATTTCTATTTCTGGCATGCAGTTTGATATAGCAGATTTTATTTTGTAGCTTTATTATACATATAATTTAGAAAATATAAACGTAGTCAATTCTAAATTTAAAAGCAGTTTTCAATTAATTTAAGATAAGTTAAAGATATAAAAAGTACTATAGCATTTTATTTATTATTCCCCTCCCCCATAAACATTATTGCAGGAAAACAAGGGGTAGAGGTATGAAAAGTTTCACAAATAAAAAAAGAAGGTGGATCAAACAAGTCACATAAGTTAAAAAAAAAACTGAACAGAAATGTGAAAAAAGACATTGTATTAAGATTACAATAAATTATTTAAAGACTTTTACAATCTGATGTTGGTTTTATTTCTAACAAATATACATATATGTAATTTTTTTCACATTTATGTTGTATTACATTAATCAAGATTTTAAATCATATGTTCTTATTCTGATAAAGGGTCTGACTAAGGCAGGGCCGTAAAGGTCAACTTCAACTGCTTTACGCTGCTGTGACGTAGCCCATTTCTGATTAAATCTTTAAGAGAAGAAATATGAGTAATCTGATCACAAGCTGAATAAGAAATTAGATTATTCATTATCAATAATTGTTAAATAGATTCCGAAAATAATTCAATTCAATATGAACTACCATACACATCTAACGCATAAACATAAAAGTAAACAATCTTACAATTCTTCAGAAGTGTAACAGCGCATCGCCAAACCTGCTAAGGCAATTTATTCAACTTTTTCGTTGGGAGCCGGCGCTGCGGCGAGACACTAGTAAGAGGGAAAAGAAATTCAATCAGTGAGTTTATAATTTTTTCATACCAATAAACAAACACATCCCTAGGTACTACGGACATTCCTATTTTGTAAATGGACCAACCCTTTTCACTCATGCGCAGAAGACGCCAGGGATCATCCTTCTGCGGTTTAACAGTAAATGTTCCTGCGTCAATTAATAATGAAATTACGGTGGATGTTGCATTCCCCCCCCCCCCCCCGACTGTACAGTCAGGGGAAAAAAAGAAAAAAGCAATACGCAATGTAACTTTATTGCTAATCGAAGCACACAAATATAATAGGTATCATTTGACTGGTAATTGTTAGTACTTTTATAAAATGAAGTGAAATTTTGAATTTTGGGTCGTCTACATATTAAAACGCGCACCAGTTTTGATTTTTTTCAATGGTAATTCCCTGTTTCTATTTTCTATTTTAATTTCTGGTGTCGCGAAGATGCGAAGAAGTATATTCGTTGTATATTTTACTTATTTTATTTTTATAGAGTTATAAGCGCTCAAAATTTCCAGGTGCTAAAGTTAAATTCATATTTCAAATTTTTATTAATATCTTTGCAAAAAATAATTTGATCGATATATATATATATTTACGAGATACAGTGAAGAAACGCAAACATAATGCATTATCATTTTAGATTCTGAAAAATATTTTTAATTATGAAAAATATTTTTAATTATGAAAAATATTTTTATTTATGAAAAATATCAGTAAATTTATATTCAAAGAAATTCTTAATTATGACCTATATTAACTTTTACATAAAATTAATCCTAATGCTGAAAAATATGGGTATGCAAATTTGAAGGTCATTGCTGTTATTAGTTTTCGAGATACAAATAAATCTTTGATTTGGAGAGGCTTGGGGAGGGGGGGGGGCATGTCTTATAAAGATTTATATGAGATAACGAAGAAAATTTTTAAAAGTGACAGAAAATTTTAAACAAAATACTCTTTATTTTTATTTTCGGACAAACTGTGTAAGGAAAACATCAAACGCGAAAGAATGAAACAAAAAAAGGTGATTTTTAGACATTAATATTAACAAACGAATTCTTGTTTTCTAAAGAAAACAAGTCCCACCTTTCATCGTTCTTCTAAAACAAAAGAATATAGAAAAGAAAAAGAAAAACTGGCTATGCGTATTCGTATTAAACCCTTTATTTTACGTTTGCAAAAATATACACAAGTAGCATTTGCCTCATCGATTACTGGAGATAAAATTTGAATCCTTTAAACGAACAGTATAAGGAAAATAATCAGCTAAATAGGCGGGGCTAACTGTTTAAAACAGAGAAATAGGTGGAACGTAAAAATTGTCGATTAAAAAAAAAAAGATTGGTATTGGAATGCAATGCAAATTTGTTAAATGGCTTCTTAACTACCGTCATAGTCAAAAAGTTAATCATTTAGTTCATATACTGCTTTATTTATTTATTTATTTATTTTATTTTTATTTATTTATTTATTTTTATTTATTTTTTATTTTATTTTATATGTATTTATTTATTTATTTATTTATTTTTATTTTATTTTTTTATTTATTTTTTTTTTTTGGGGGGGGGGGGGATATTATTTTAAGGATACTTTAGTCTTTAAAAATTACTTTTATAAATATATTTTGATTAAGAATTATATTTTCCTAGAAATTGTAAAACAAATCGCATAGTTTCAAAGAGTTAAACAGACCAAAACTAGTAAATACGATTAAAATTGTTTAATGTTTACTTCAGGATACCTTACAATAATTTATCGGAAAAGATTTAGTTTATACGTCGTTTTGTGTATATATATATGTATATAAATTATTTCAGTTCGTATATTATGTCACACCTACAAAGTAAAGTGAAGGAAAATGGTGATTATTATAGTCACAATGACACCTTTGAATTGAAAAGTATCGCACATTTTTCAAAGAACGCTGCCTGATCAATCTAAAATGTATTCTCTAATTTAATATTTAAGTATATACGTATTTAAAAAAAAAAAAAAAATCACGGATAGCCAAAGTGCTGTAAAAATGATAACGTTGGAACTGGAACTGGAATGTCCGTTGTTGGGTTACCTATAGGATAGTTATTTTTTTACAGTGTAGTGCAAGGCACTTTACACCCAGTATAAAAATATGTGTCTAATAACTATTAAATGAGCCCAAAATTAATTTAGCTGTTGATTTTAAAAGTAAATATTTAAAAAACTGCGTAAGAAAAAGAATTAAAAATTGGGTGTAAAAATAAGAAGAGTATAAGTTAAATATTAATTAATAAAATAAAATTGTGTGAAATTTAATAAAAAATAAAAATTAGTTCTCACTTCCTAAGATGTTAAAAGACGAGCAGGTAGAAAAGGAGTAGCCGAGGAGAAGACCCAAAAAGACAATCTGTCCACAAAAACAAAAAGGCCCTTAACAGTGAATATACAATTTAATTCTTTAATTTAAGTTTAACTGATGGTAGTAACGCTAAAGTGAT
The DNA here is from genome assembly GCA_963930645.1 of Salticus scenicus. Lineage (NCBI taxonomy): Eukaryota > Metazoa > Arthropoda > Arachnida > Araneae > Salticidae > Salticus > Salticus scenicus. Next base: position 239,462,209 of record OZ005652.1, read on the forward strand.
GGTTTAGGTGCAATAGTGTTAAAGTACATGCAAACACTGCTCGGTCGGTTCTGTTCCAATCCAGTCAGTAGGCCCTAAAAAGGGCCCCTATTAGGAGCCGAGTCGTATGTGTCAAAGTGAGTATCCCAGCTATTGCGTAAAATGTAAATTCTAGAAGGAATGGTAGTTTAATTTTGAAGTGTAGAATATTGATTTAATATTAATTAATTAATTAATTAATTAATAATTTTATTTTATTTTTTAAGATAAATTCAGGATTTGAGATGGAGCAGTGTAAATTAGGTTCCAGGACCATAGAAAAACGTGGGAGTTTTCTTTTGGAAGGAGAGTGGTTTTCATAATCCGAGAGTTCAGCAAGGATTTCATTATTAAGGTTGTTAATGTTTTCGTAAATTTTTTAGATAATTTCCTGATACGATCATTAAAAGATGGAGCATTTAGATCTTTTCTGATAGTTGTATTTCTTAGATAACTGTTACTGTTTCTGATTTGTCTGAAAGTTTTGTTGTGGGTGCCAGCCATACGATTAATTGAACTTTTGTAAACGAATCCCCAGATGGGACAGGCATAAGTCAGGATAGGAAAAATACAGGTATTGTTCAAGAGATGTTTGTTTCTAATAGACAGATATTTTCCCTTAAAAAGTGGGTCAAGTGACTTTTTAACGTTGGATGCCTTGGCTCTAGTAATGATTATATGCTGATAAAATGTGAGTCTGCGATCGAGGTGAACGCCGAGATACTTGGTGTCATCTTGCCAGGGACGAGCAGTGTTATTTAGAATAATTCTGTTAGGTTAGTTAATTTGTGAGAAAAGTAGAGCGATAAAGTTTTATTTTCGTTTATCTGAACGCGCCATAGAGTGAACCAGCTCATTAGAGCGTCGATGTATTCTCGTAGATATTTATAAAGAATGTATGGGTGTCTGCTAGCCATATAGAGAACAATATCGTCCGAGTATAGTGCCAGGTTGGTATGTGTGTGTGTGTGTGTGTGTGTGTGTGTGTGTGTGTGTGCGTTTGTCCTGGAATATCATTAAAGTATATGTTAAAGAGTGTAGGTCCGATGACAGAGCCTTGAAGGATGTCAGAAGTAATGTTTTTGGTGTGTGAAAGAGTGTTGTTTACACGGACGACAAAGGTATGTTCGCTAAGGTAGTTGTGTATTAAATGGATTAGGTAGGCAGGGAAGTTAAGGTGAATTAATTTGTATATGAGGCCCACATGCCATAACTTATCAAAAGCCTTAGCGACGTCTAAGAAGATTGCAACAGCTGGAATGTTCGAGTTGAGATTTTCACTAACAAGGAAACATTCAAAAGGTGTCGTCTTCAAAAAATATTGAAAAAAAAAATGTATGTTATTCTACTCTTCATAAAACACCAGAAAGTAAAAAAATTATCGGCTGAAATGAATTACAACGGACACAAAAAATTATCAGAATTAAGCATATTTGGCGATTTCACACTGCTAGGCGATTGATTTCGAGTACTTGGTGGAGAAACAAAACACGGTTCTGTTCGTTCACGGTAATCTCGATGCTGGCGAACTTATCGCCTAACAAAGCTAAATCGCCAAAAATGCTTTATTTTGATAATTTTTTGTGGTCGCTGTAATTAATTTCAGCCGATAATTTTTTCACTTTCTGGTGTTTTATGAAGGGTAGAATCACATATATTGTTTTCAATATTTTTTGAAGACGACACCTTTTGAATGTTTCCTTGTAAGAAATTCTACAACGCGAAACAGCTGGTGTACGGGGTTACCAGATCCGGCGGATTTTTTATTCAATAGTCACCAATAAATTTTAATATTAAAGTTTGCCTAATCACTTCGAAGATTGATAGTCTATAATGTATATGAAATATCATTTCTCAAAATTATTGGTGATTATTGAATAAAAAAATCCGCCATATCTGGCAACACTGCTGGTGTGTGGTGAAATGTTTGACTCTGAAGCTGAATTGTTCAGGTATGATGAGGTTGTGGTTTTGAAGGTGTTGAATGAGCCGTACTCTAATGACACTTTCAATAACTTTACTAATAGTAGGTGAAAGAGAAATAGGCCTGAAATTATTAGGGTTAGCAAGGTTACTGCAGGGTTTGGATATAGGTGAAATTACAGAAGTCTTCGATAATTTAGGGAAGTAAGAAAATTTAAGAATGGTTTTTGCAATATTCGGTTAACAAAAGAATGAAATTAAGAGGTAAATTTTTAATGGCATGATTAAAAATTTTATCAATACCAGGAGATTTATGATTTTTAACTGCTTCAATAATGTTAAATTTCGTAGGTTTGAACGTTAGTATCCGGAGGGGCGGAAGGGTTAGAGAGGAAGTTTTTAATAGTATTATTATTCTGGCAAAGATGACTGTTTTCACCCAAGTGAGCGTTCGGAGAAAATTGTTTTTCATAGGAGGAAGCCAAAGCTTCCGCCTTGTCCGCATCAGTGTAATTAGTAATATTGATGAACGTAAGCGGCGGAACAGCGGTATAGTTATTATTCAGCTTTTTCTTGATCTGCCAAAGTGAATTATCTTCAAGAGAGAAGTTAGCAAGGAAGTTGTTCCAACTTCTATTTTTCTCTGCTTGGATGCAGAATTTAATTCTATTATTGAGATATTTAAGATGCGTTCTAAATTAGGTTCAGGAGAACTCTGATAAAGTCTCCGAATCCTTTTGCGGTTTTTACTCATGTTATGAATGTAAATAGGAAGTAGAAAGAGTTTACTATTTTTAAAGTAATGGTGAGTAGCATGGTTTTAGGCATTGCAAATTTGTTGGTGAAGAAAAGAAACAGTGTTATCAATATAATTAATATTATTTATCTCAGGGTTAGTAATGCTTTTTTTTTTTTTTTTTTTTTTTTTTTTTTTTTTAAGATAGTTATGGAATTTTCCCCAGTTAATAGCAACAGAAAGTGGAGGTGTAATAGGGTTTATAAGATCAATTTTGAAAGATACAGGGAGATGCTCAGAGCTGAGATCGTTAATAACAGAAGTTGAAATAGGATAGGGTAGAATTTTAGAGATAGCAAAATCAATGATAGACGGGTGAGCGTTATATCCCGGGGAGTGTGTAGGTGTGTTAAGAGCATGTAAACTAAGATTCTGATTATGTATGAAGTTGTGTAAAGATCTACCTGTGCGGTGGTACTAGCACAGTTCCATCTTATGTTGCGTGCATTATAATCACCAGCAACAAAGGAACATGTATGATGAGAGAATAGTTGACTAATGTCGTTAGTGGGGCAATGTCGACTATGGCGTATGTAATCAGATGCTAAGAAAAGATTAATGTGTAGGAATTATAAGACAATACGCGTATAGTCAGTACCATCTATAAAGTTTTGTGTCTAAGTAGTGTCATAGCCTCCTAAACTAGATGCCTTCCGCGTGGCTCGAAAACTTGGCAACAGTTCAAGCGGTAAACAGCGCCACCTGGTACAGATTGCGCGACTTTTCTATTCAACTGTCACCAATAAATTTAAGAAGTGATATGTGATATATATAATAGACGTTTCTTCGATTCTATTTGCCTTTTATGCATGTCAAATCCCACTTTAAAAAATTTTTGGTGGCTTTTGAATAAAAAAGTAGCGCAATCTGTACCAGGTGGCGCTGTCTACCGCTTGAACTGTTGCCAAGTTTCCGAGCCACGTGGAAGGCATCTAGTTTAGGAGGCTATGGTAGTGTGGAATAGGGTGTTCGATGAAAATTGCAGTACCACCATAAATTGAATTTGGTCTATGTGTGTGATAAAGTTTGTAACCCGAGATATTAATGCTATAATAAGGGTTGTTAGTTTCCTGCAGAAGAATAATGTCAAAAGAAGGATGTAGTGAGATAAAGTTTCTATATTCATTAATTTTATTTTGTATACAGTTGCAGTTCCAAGAGAGAACCAAAAGTGAATTAAAGGAGTTAGTTAGGCCCATGGTTCATGATTGGGAGATCTTTATCAATGCTGTCTAACTCTTTAATTAGAACAATTATTTTGTCAAGAAGGTTGTTGTACTTTCTCCTTTTATTGGTAACAGTCTTGAAAAATGTAATGAATTTAGTGACCTCAAGGAGCTCTTTGAGATCATGAAAAGTATTGAAGATTTCGCCGAAGTCGTTGGAGGCCACTTCCGTAGCTTTATTTTTAGTGTCCAGGCTTTTATTAATAGTTTGGAGAGATGAAGTTTCATTGTTGGTTTCATTCTAAGGTGTAGTTGCTAGGCTATGCTCAACAGTCATGTTTGTGTTTATTTTATTGGCCTCATCATTATTATGGGCATTTTCAAAAGTTTTGCTTTTGGGGTTCTTACCTTTTTGTATAGGTAAAGTCTCTGAGGATTTCAGCTACTTGGTAGCTTTCATGAAAGTGATTTGGTTTTTTGGTAGTAGGTTTAGGGTTAGTTTTTTTTTTTTTTTTTTTTTTTTTTTTTTTTATGTTTGCGTTAAAGGGGTTTTTGCTACAGTTACGGTAGGAAGCTGGGTGATCCAGGCTGCAGTTGGCACATTTTGGAACAATTTTGCCTTTTTGTGAACAATCGTTGGTGAAAAGGGTTTCAGCGCATTTAACACATTTAGGTGTTAAGTTACATATTTCGGAGGCGTGTCGAATTGCTGACACCGATAACACTGTTTTGCCGGGCCAGATTTAAATTGTTCAACGGTAACAGACATGTAAGATATAATTCTGATTTCATAGATTTTTTCGAAATTTTTACAAGGCTTTATATTTACAAGGCATTATATGGGCATGGAATTGCCAGTCTTCTTGTTTGTGAGCATGGCATTCCTGGTGGCTATAAAGCCTACTCGGCGAATCCTTGCAGAATGATTTTTTGTTCGGTGTAGCACGGCATTCCACGCAAACATAGTTTTTGGGGGTCTTTGTCACAGTGGGTTTAGAGTAGTAAACTTAATTTGTTATTCCTCAAGATAGTTTTGAATTTTTCAAAAGTCGTCAGTGGTTTTGCAAGTTATTTTAAATAGATGACCAGCTATCAATGCAAAGTTTGCAAACCTCAGTAGCTAAATCATTCCAGTTATTTTCAAACTCAATAAAAATGGGGTTGGGTCAGTTGGCTGAACTGCCAGAGGAAGATTCTTGTGAATTAATGATATTTGAATCTTTATGTTCAAAGTTATCAGTAATATCTTTACCCATATCTTCATTATCATTTAATAATTCGAAGGAATTTTGAAGTGGTATTCCTGAATTTATGGTATCCTTATTTTTAACATGATCATTTCTTTTCGTTTGTGGGCCGAGGTTTTAAATTTCTCAATCTCTATACCCTGTATAACAACATTAGGAGGTTTTTGATGGTTAAGTATGCAAAATTCACAAAAACTAAAAGATTTAAAAAGGTTATCTAGATAGGGCTCATTAATAGCATTAATAGCATTAATAGCATTAATAGCTGAGTAGACACTCACCCCTGTTTGCAGGCTGATGTCATCTAGTGAGTCGTTGATTTTTTTTACGCAGACTGATAATACTTTCATTTGTGAAGTGGAAATACTGGTCTATTAGTTGATTTAATTGCGTAGACTCCGTGTATTTGCTTCTGATTAAACGGAATATTAATTAGGATGCTAAACTCAGTAATGTAGGCTTAGACAACTGAGTTTTCCTCTCTCTCTAGACTTCCTGTTATCACTCAATTTTGAGTTGTAATGATAACACATGGAGACCAGTTGCTGAAACCCTGATTTTGGATTCAAGCACCAAAACATATAAATGCATCAAAAACTCAATTTCGGAAATTTGATCTCCTAAACAGCACTTTCTCTACTGTACGTGGGTGAAAAAAGAAAAAAAAAAAAACAGGATGACCGAGCCCACTCGGTCTCATTGTAAAAATCATTCGTACAGGTAGGGTAGATTAGAGGATTCGAGGTCTGCACGGGCCAGGCTTACGGCCCGAGGTGTGTCGGTCCGAAACGTTTTCTAGTTTCCTCGTTAATCTACGAAAAAGGAAAATGATAAAATACTTCTTCAGTCATTTATTTTGCATAATTTTAAAAATTGGTATGTCACATAAAATTTTATTTTGTTAAAAGATATCTGTAACTTCAATTTAATTGTCTATCAGTTTGTCTGTTCGCGATCTGATTTACCGCAAATATTTTTAGCATGTCTCGAAATAAATATATTTTATTAAAAGTAATATTAGATGATTCCCTATTCAAAATAGTATGTTTGTCACAAATAGTTTACGCACATGTACAAAAAAAAAAAAAAAAAAAAAAAAAAAAAAAAAAAAGTAGAAAGAAATTAGATACGTTACTGCGTATAAGGCTTTGTGTCCTATGGTCTATAGAGTTTAGGTGGTATGAAGGTTATATAAATCCTTCAGCTGTAACATTTTCTCTAAGGCTCCTTTTCACCATGGCACTGGATGAAAGTAGCATCACTTTTAGCATGTGCAAAAGCATATTTTCTATTGAATATGGTTGGATTTGCATTTAAAGTTTTGTTTACCGAACCACATGAAAAATTCGGATACATTACGGTATATAAGAGGAAATGGTTGAAAGTGCATTTCTAGAAGTATTAACCATTTTAAATACCTTCTTTTATTGTTTGATGAATGCTAATATTTTCGATTTGACTTTCTGTTTGTCTTTGTGCCTTCTGTACGTCTGTAATAATGAACTTATGTTTATATATAATTATCATGGAAAAGTTCAGCAGTTTTAAGAAAATTCTGTTGCTTGGCTATATAAAACCTCTGCAAAACATACATTAAACATCTTTTTCAAAAAAAGGCATGCATTTTTTTTTTCCTTTGTGTTTTTACATATCTTTGAATCGGGCCGGGGAGGGTTGGGCCTGATTTTACCCTTTTTCTCCGGGCTGGGCCGTTCCGTACACTGGTAAAAAATATATGGGCCGGGTCAGCCCTGGGCCGAATTTTTCGATTCCCTAATGGGCCGCGCTTGGGCCTCAAAATTTCGGCCCTCTAGTGTAGATGCAGTGATTAGTTTTCAGGTAACTATATTTATTATTTGTTGGCCCAAAGCGAAACGCGGGTTACACAAAAGGAAAATTCAAATCGAATCATCATTTAAATCTTTAACTATAATTTCTTATCAAAATCGTTCAAGCAATTTCCTAGAAGACAAGATTTCTGCTATATATTATTCTAGGTCAGTGACGGTTAATTTTTCTGAATAAATAAGTGAGACCGTGTTTCATCTAAAAAATGACCTCTCAACATTTTTTATTTATTTATTTATTTATTTATTTATTTTTTTCTTAAGCGTTAGAGACACCTACCAAATATGCACGCGTTCTTACGTAGAAAATTTTCTAAAGACAATTTTAGCTTCTTTGATGTCTAAAACGTAGGTATACCGAATTTTTTTTTCCATTCCGCATAAGTTACAGACAAGTCTTATGGCGCATGCGCATATAATTTTACATATGTCACTAAATCTAATAAAGATTTTATATGGTCGTTATATTAAATTTTAAGTTTAGTAAAGGCCTCACTAAAAATATTCTGAACTCATTGTTAGCTTCCTTGATATCTGAAACGTAAATTTTTCATTCTGCACGACTTACTTAAGAAAGCGTTATTGCGTATGCTCAAAAATTATTTGTACAGTTGGCTGCAAAATTATTCGAGCGGTAGCGAAAATTTCTTTGTAAAGAAAGTACACTTTATACTGTTTTGTTAAATAAATCTTTGTCGAATCCTGTTCTTAGTTAGTCTAAGCACATGATGCGACAAGGATTTATTTTAAAAAACAGTATTAAGTGTACTTTTTATACATAGGAATTTTCGCTAGCGCTCGATTAATTTTACTGACAACTCTAAATATCTCTGAATCTGATCAAAATTTCGAAATGGTTGATAGATATAATTTTAAATTGGGTTGACCCTTGTCATGTGTCATTCAGTTCATTCCAATCGTTTTCACATGATACCCGAACAAAACAAATTGTGCCCACACAGAGAGCAAATATTTTGAAGACATTTTCGGCTTGCTGGATGTTTGAAGCGTAAAGATATGACAAAATGTTTCTATTCTTCACATTTACAGACAAAAGCCTTATTTTTTTTAAAACAGGTTCAATAATTTTTCAATTTTTCAGGGGTTATTACAAACCTATTTACCGATCGAGTTTCATTTGCATAGTTGCCAAATTTTTCGATTTTTGAATGTAACTTATTTTTAATGGTTACATTAGTGTTATTTAATTACATAAATTAAGCTTTAAATAAACTATTTAGAAAAAAAAAAGAAAGAAACAGTCGTATATAAAAAGCGGAATTTTTGACAGCTATGCATTTGCAGTAATGGTAAATTTTGCATAATTTAGTTCTACATTTGAGTTCTAAAATTTTATTTATTTATAGCATATAGTGCAATGAATATAGTATGTATTAACCCTACAAGGTTCAATTTTTTTTTAGTGCGCGACAAAAATATATAGGTTGTAATTAGTGATCAGAAGATAGGAAAAACTTATAAAAATAAAAATAAAAATAAAACCACATTTTACGGAAAAATCAACTTTTTAGCTCAACGTACCGTATGTGGAACATACATAAAAATATGATTTACTAATACGTTTGCTATTGTAATATAAAAAAAACAACTTACCTCTGCAAAATATATACTTCGTTATAAAACACAGTATTTTTTTTTTTTTTTTTTTTTTTTTTTCGAGTCAAAACTGTTCAATAACTATTCTTTTCTTTTCTTTTCTTTCTTTCTTTTTTTTTTTTTTTTGAATTCAGACAAACGACTAACGTATCACTTTCATTCAAATTTCACACTGAGTGCACTATAACAAAAACACGAACGACATCTTTAGGTAAAGATTGGTATTACTACATTGTTAAATGTCAGTAGTTTCTATCAAGATGTCAAGAGGTGTCGCTACCAATAGTTTTATAGCTATAGGAACGATTAAAGACGGTGTTCCACATATGGAACTGGGTGCCTTGTAGGGTTAAAATAAACATGTTAAAAATTCTCACGGATTTCATATAATTTATGAGGCTTGTTCCATCTGATCCCTTGGCTAATCCACTGTCGCAAGACAAAGAGGGAAATTTCTGTACTTGTTTGCCAACATCTAATTCTTGTAAGGCAAGAATAAACTTCCGAACAGTATCAAACATCAGTGCAGTTTCTGTCTAAAGCAAATTCAAGAGTTATATATCAGGCTAATAAATTTCATGTAAACTGGAATAATTGACAGCTGCTTCCAGCTTATTAAAACGTATAATAACACAAAAACCTTTCTACTACATTGTTTTAAGAATTGACATTTTACAGCTTTATTTCATGAAATTATAATTGTAAAAGCCATAAAATATGCTATATATATATTCACTGAGTTAAATATCAGTTTTGATAAAGTGATTCTTAATGTTAAAATATACTATGATTCAAATTATAGTATCTACTATGTTTAGAATGCGTTAAAGAAAAATGCAAGTACTTAATCCTTTATACCGCCATATTTAAAATGTAGCCATTTCGATCATAGAGAAAATCATCTGTGCAGT